>JAOUZG010032726.1:258014-306807 GCA_026289955.1 Argiope argentata | reverse complement strand
TGTAGCAGTTGCATTATTCTCGCCTTCTCTTTTGGATATTAGTTAACTTCCCTTTTGGTTACTAGATGGCAGTGCGTGATTACGTCATCACGCGCGCCATCCCATAATGCTTTGCGCTGGTAGCAGGGAGAGATGTAACTCCGTCCTAGGCAGCTGTGTACTGGAATGTCTTTGTGTTACGTGTTGTCTTTGCGTGTTTGTACATAGTGTGTGAGTATGATGATTAAAAAGGAAATGTTTCTAACAACATTCGTCTCGTTGCTTCCATGCACGGACACCACATAATCTACATACCACCACAAACTATCTTAACTAATCAGTTATCCGATCTGTTACTAAATGCAAAGTTTATCCTGACGGATTAAATATTTCAAGTATTCTGGAAGATTTTTCACGTTTTTGTTATTTATACAAGAATTGTAAGAAAAAAATGTCATAAAAATGATTCACGAGAATCGTTTTAAATTAAAATTCTATAGATAGTGTCGGATTAAGTTTCCTGGGTATTTTTATTCAAATCTTGAGAACCCTTTTTCATTCCAAACTAAACAATTTTTTTTGTCGATTTTAAATTAATTTTGTATAAATTATTTTAAGTAGGGAATTTTGATTTACTGCAATAGGAAAATGTTTAAATGCAGGTAACTTTCTAAAAAGTTGATGTCAGTGTAACGCACCATAAAAATGAAAAAATAAAATTAAAAATTATTTTAAACAAAGCAGTAAAAAAAATTAATAAACTTTCTCTTAAAACAGTCTATGCACTAATTAATAATAAGATCAAGCATTAAAAAAATTATATAGCACCACGTTTTTTATCATGTCAGAACATGATGTTATTTTTGGGATGAGGTTTTGGACGTCAACAAAAATCCGTAGGAGAAAAATAAAAATTTTATTATCTGCACGAGCATCTCAAAACATCTGCTTATAACAACACGTTGTCATTGTAATTACAGAAGCTCTGGGTAAAAAAAAATTAATGACTACAGCAAATAAAACCGAGAAAAATGTCATTTTGTACACGTGATTATATAAAATGAAATAAATAGGAAATGAGATATTTTTTTAAACAATCAATGCGAGACAATCTTTTTCGGACCGTTTGCAATACTAAAGTGACTCATTCGATGAAACAATGAAAATGAATAAAAAATATAATTTAACTCGCACGAGCACGTGGTGCTTGGCCGTCCAAGAAATGATGCTCTGACACGATACATTGAAATATACACAGCTGATTTCATTTCAATCTTATGTTATTATTGTTGTTGATGATGTTGTATCCAATGATGTGCAAAGAGCAAAAAATTTAGATTCCTCCAAAATTTGTTTTTTTTTATTAGAATTAAAGTAACTTAATATAAAATTTACAAATGGTATTTTATTAGAAATATTATTTGAATAACAATCTAAAATTAATTTAAACAATTCTGAATTTTAATTAGAACAGGTTCTTTCGAATTATAAAGTTATATATTAAGAAAACTTGAAAATGGTATTTAGTTATATAATAGAATAATCACCAAAAATTAGTTTAAACAAAACTGGAATTTAATTTAAATAAACTCGATTGTACAGCCTTTATAGTTAAATAAAATTCAAAAATTAAATAGCTAATAAAATACAGCAAATTATTTTTTGAGAATTTGCGTTTTTTGAAAAAATAAATATTAACTCAATAACTCTATGAACGCAACTTTAGATTAAAGAGACAACAAAAATTATCATGAAGATTTAACTTTATTCCTGGGTTTTGTTATCCAAGAATAACAATTTCAGAGATCTAATCTTTACAAAAACAGTGTATAAACCAACTTCTTCATTCGGCTTTTCTTATCAAATCTGAATACTATCGGTACCGAAATCCAACGCTTCCTTCCCCATAAGCAAATTCACACTCTGTTCGCGGCCACCCCATCATTCGATAACCCCTCTTCAATAAGCCAACTCAATATGGGAGAGACCGTTCACACCTTGAATTGTTGAAAAGTCACAAGTAAAAGGAGTGAAAAACGAAAAAAAAAAAAAAAAGAAGAAAAGTAGCCCTAAACCTGCTTAGACATAAGTAAATTAGTAAAACCGCTTCTAAAAACCGGCGCCCGTACCCAGATCGTCTGCGAGACGCCAACACGGAGGGCACGGACGTTCGAAAAACTAGGCGAAAACACAGTCTACCCGATTTTAAATTTATGATCGCTTGGCGACATTCCTCAGCGGAAATCTCGCCACGGCATTATCAGCGCAGTCAGTGGCAACCATTCACAATCCAGTCGGCTTTAAGACCGTGCCGTGTATGGAGGTTAGCGCAGGAGTGACCAAAAAGATCTGACGAGAGGTCATACTAATATTTGGATACAGATATCAATCATAACACTGGATTTACGCGAGATATCGTGTCACAAATTGATGTGTCTGGTTCTTGTGTGATCGCTGGGATATCTCTGGAAGAACATGGCTCGCTTTTTTAGTTTTGTTGTGGTGTATTTAGTGTATGGATTGCTTGTGTCATGGATCGCAGCTGATGCGAGAGCGACTGAAAACACTCCTAGTGTTTCAGATGATTTGAGTGAGCACATAGGTAATAATTCATGTGAAGATGTTCGGCAAGTGTTTGTGGAAAAAAAAGTGGGCTCCGAAAAGGATACGAGCGATATGACACATGAAGGTAAAAACGATTTTGTTTTCTATTGTGTCATGCGTATTGTTGCTGATGATTTATGTTCTTGAGGGAAATAAATATATATTTGAGTAATAATTTATGAAATATATGTTAATTAATCTTTTGGAATAAAAAAAATTCTAAATTACTTTTATTTAGATAATTTTTACTTAAGAGATTTATAATTTTATTTTAATAATCAAAGATGCAATCGAACTTATTTTTAAAAATTTTGGTTGAAATTTAAATAGAACAAAATTAATAAATTTACGAGTTAGATTTTAGCCTAAAATGTTAAAAAAATGTTATTATAAATTTACAAAATTAGTTTTTCTGTGTAGAGCATCTAAAAATAAATTTATGTAAAGTTAAGTGTGCGTGATCTAGAAGTTCAGAGTAAGTGAGAAGGGGGGGATAAAAATGAATTTTTTATTTGTTAATTTTTATTTCAAGCAAAAATAATTATTTCCAAGGCCAAATGTAATAGTAGTTACTTAATTTAAACACATTTTAAAATTCGCCCATTGTTATCAATAACTGAACCACTGTATACTGAAAATAATAACAATATTTGTCTATATTAGAAAGATTTTTAAAAATAAATAAATAAAATATCTTTATTATTTTGCAAAGAAATGGTTAATTTGAGATTTATTATTTTGAAATTATTAGACTTCCATTATAAATTTTCATAATAACAAAAATATTTTTAATTAAAGTATATAAAACTTCATAATTTTTGGATTTTTAAAGTATACAATAATTATATTAAAGTATATAATAATTATATTAAAATATATGATACTGCGTATGTTTTATTATTCCAGCTTTTTCAGGAAACAA
The DNA here is from genome assembly GCA_026289955.1 of Argiope argentata. NCBI lineage: Eukaryota > Metazoa > Arthropoda > Arachnida > Araneae > Araneidae > Argiope > Argiope argentata. The sequence goes on along the minus strand of JAOUZG010032726.1, from coordinate 303,302 downwards.
TATATTGAATGAATGTGAATTATATATTTTTTTTAAATGAGTAATATGGTGTATTGAGTAAAATCTTTCTTATTTTCTTAAAGATTATGTATTTTTTTATATATGCCTATTGTTGCACCCACTGGTTGAATTGAGTATCATTGTAATAATTATTTGATTTCGTTTTTTTTTTTTTTTTGTTTTGAAATGCCTATTCATTTGAAGAGAAAGAAAATAATTATTCAAATGTGTGTTTTATAAATATTTTGATATGAAACAAAATTATTTAATTAAATTTTATTATTATTTTTTGTTTTGTTTTGTAAAGTAATTTAACTCATTCCAATGGTGTATCTTTGGTGAAAATTATTTGTTAAGCCACTACCAATTAAAACAAATATTGCAAAGTTTGTAAATAACCTGATTTAGTGAAATATATGTTGGATTAAAAATTCATATAATTTTCTATTCTTAGTGATATATCAGCAAAACTGTAATTTTTTGATTCTGACATTCCTTAAAATTTAAATTTCCCCATTCCATATAATAATAATAATAATAATAAAAACTTCAGCTATATATAAGTTCACTGAGCCTCAAAAGTATGTAAAATTTAATGAAACACCTCTTTGATTTTATTGTTTGATAGTATCCTTACATAATTAATTTTATTATTATTATTTCTCTGCAATTTCTTTGTTGCTGAACTATGATTAAATTTGTATAGATTTGATTATGAATTTTCTTTTATTGACTTTTAAAATAGAACTGCTGTTTTCTTCTATTTTTGTTAAAAATATAAATAATGCATATCTTTAAAATGTATTGGTGTGAAATAAAAAAAAATTATTTAATTTTTGAATGGCTTGTCTGGTATGGCCTATATTTAGCTTATTTCCAGAAAGTCTTCTGAAAAGGGAAAATATTATTTGTAGAAAACTTTGTAGAATTGTTCTTTTGTAATATTTTTTTTCTGATTTGGAAAAAGGAAGGGAATTATTAGTATAATATTGAAGTGCTGATGTTTTATAAATATTGTTATTTTAATTAATTTGTTAAATATATTAGTTAAATTGTTAATTTAATTTTTTATTATGGGAGAATATATGAATAGATTAATTTTTGAAATTAATTTGTTAGATATAAGAAAAAGATGAAGGATAATCATTTATCAAACTCATTCTTCAAAAATTAAGAAATTCCAACTTTTCATTCAATTTGGAATCAGCCTAATCTAATTTTGTTTTAAATTTTGTTGTGTTCTTATGATTTAATTAATAAGGAATGTTGCAGTATTTTTTTATTTTCCATTATTTATTGAGCTTAAGATAGAGTGATGCAATGAAATATGACCATTGGGAGGGAGCTATGAATATCTCAGATGCCTGCTGATGGAAAATAGCATGAAGTTATATTTCTAGGAAATGAACCATTTTTTTACAGCTTGAATGAAGAGGTAGATTGTAAGGGATGAAAAATATTAACTATATTCCTGGAACATTATATATTTTTTATATTGTGTCTATTTTTAAATTTCCATGTAGAAAGTTTTAACAACTAAATTTATTTTAGTCACAGGCAAAAATTTATTGATAGAAATCATAATACAAATTTATGTTAATTGTTTGTAACATTTTTGAAAATTATAAAAAAGAATTATATAAAATAATAATTAGAAGCATATTATATTATCAGTGTTCTTATTTATCAATAAGGATATATATCAAATATATATTCTTGATAATAATATCAAATATATTATATTTACTTATTTTTATTAAATTTTACAATGCTGAGTTTGTTAGGATTAATATTTAAAGTGAAATTTTATTAATGGTTCTGAGCAAATTACCCTAAATGAAATTCAGATTAATTACCTTAAATTTGAAAGAGAGGTTTATTTCAGAGTTTAACTAGAATTCTGAAAACAATTGAATAAAATGCATATTCCAAACTTTTAGTAATTGTATTAATGTGATTACTACTTTTTTTCTTATTTTTCTTATTACAGATAGTAAACAGGATTAGATACCTTTTAAAGTAAAGATTTTAATATACCATAACAATTGAATCACGAGACTATAATGAAAAATTTTTGACCTGAAAAAATAGTAAAGGGCTTTATATTTTTTTGCAATGAGTTTTGTTCTCTTTACAATACTATTGTAATAGGATACCAAAGTTAAGTTTATTAATTTAAATACCATGATGTAAAAATTTATGGACAATGTATTTTCCCTTTTTGTCACAGATGGTTTATTTAATCTGAATGGGGGATGTAAGGTCAATGAAGTTCAATTCTTTTACACATCTGACTTCAATAACAACGAAGATTTTAATTGACAGGAAATTTTTATCTCTTGAAATGAAAAGGAAACAAAAATTTGATGTTTCTACCACTATTCATAGTGTGATTTATTTTTAAATTTCTTTATTTAACAGTGAAGTCTTATTTAATGTGATAAAATTAGGAAGTAAAACAATATTCAAAATGATTAGAAAAGCAACCATTATTAGGTCCCTGAAAGTGTAGTTGGTGGTGGGGATATTAAACCTTATTGTTTTGCTTTACATTATAAAAGATATTTTAACTACTCCTAATTGAGAATTTTCATTATGGCTTGTTAATGTGATGTATAGGCTTTGATTTTTTTCCCATTTAAAAGAAAAAATTAATTTTGACTATTTAACAAAATTAATCAAGATGAATATTAAAACTTATATTTATTAATACATATATATATATATATAAACTGTATATAAACTTTGAGATGGTTGCAATTTATGAAAAGTAAGCAAAAAAAAAAATCTTTCTTTTTGTGTGTGGGGAGGAGATGATGGGGATTTAAGTCATGTAATCTAGAAAAGAAAATTTATTTTTTCCTTAAAAAGATTCAGTGAACGTGTAATTAATTTTATAATAATGATACCAAATTAGTTGTGAGTAAATTAAATTATGATTAGAAACATTATGCAAGATTAGAATTTTTCTTTTATTATGATTCAGTGAGGGCATAATTAATTTTACAATAATGATGTTAAACCAGCTGTGGGTATATTAAAGTTAGATTAGAGGTATTGCTTAAGATTAGGGGCTTCTTATTATAGTTGTTGTCAATTGTGCTTGACATTAAGCAGAAAATTCAGTGTGTAGTATTATTTATTTATTTAAATAATTATGTATATGAATATGTCCCAATGTATTTATAAAAATAAGTAATAACAGTGAAATATTTTATATATTTAAGCAGTATTCAATTTGAAGCTGTAGTAGTTGATAAAAAATTGTACTAAATTTGGACAGTGTTTAATTTCACAGAAATCTTTCTGTGGCTAAAAATGTTGTGAAACATAAATTGAACCATTTCTCTCCTTTTGTTTTCAATGGCTTGCCAAAATTCTACAGACTGAATTAACTTGTTAGATATTTCCCAAAATATTCTTATCAATCCTTTATAATGTTATTTAGAATATTATCAACTTAAAACGGGCCCTAGAAAAATATTTTGTTCTATATATGTGCTCATAATATGAAGATGAATCTGGTTTTGCTTTCCTGTACCTGTAGATTCATTTAGAAAAGTCAGATATGCATGGAGTTGCAATGTCTTGGTGGTAAGATCTTAGATTTGGATTGAAGAGGTCCAAAATTGAAATACAATTTTATCAAAAATCCATCATACAAGCAGACATGGCACACACTTATTCCTCCAGGATCAATGTCCTCTCATTGGTGTGGGGCCTTAGTTTGGATAGGCTAATTCTAGTTTGGGTATCATCTAATCATTATCAAAAATTCACAGTTCCTTCCCAAAATATCCTTAACATTCTTTCGCTATCAATGTAAACTTAACAGATCTAAAAACTCCAGATAGATCATTATAGTTGCTTGTTAGCTTTATTTTTTAAAAACATTTTTGTCTTTTTCTTTTAGTAAACAATGGGTTTATATCGTAGCTTTTTTTTCTTATGAAAAATCTGTCTTCAAATCTGTATGGCTGTGATGAATTATTTTAATTGCTCATAAGAAACAGGTATCACTATGGGCAGTTGACAAAGAGATAATTATGATCTTGGAATGATTAGAAAAGGAAGGGAGAAAGTTTCTTGTATTTTCATCAAAACTATATATATAAAGAGCATTTGCTATTTTGTGCAGCTCATAATCTTTATATTAAGGACCCTCTTCCCTTCCCCCAAAAATAGTGCATTTGAGATAATATTATTAAGTGATAGTTGCTTGGTCCAAAAGAAATTAAAGTATTATAATTTATTTATGCTATTTGGTTTGTTTAAAATTGTAACTTCATCATCTCAATTTAAATAAAAGATGTAAAAATTCTTTTTGTGGTTATTATTTTAGCATTTATAAATTTATTTTCATATTAATTTTAAGAAAAGAAATAAAAGCAATTTTTTTATTGCAATCTAGTAATAAAAATTCCTGTTGACTTCATCAAATATTAAATTTTAGTAAAACAAAAGTGCATTTTCTTTAAATAATAAAGAATAACTGTTATATGTCTAAAGTCAAATTATTCATTTTGTTATTAAATATAGATAAATTTCTCATTTGGCTCACAAATTAACAATTTTTGGAACTAAGTGTAAAACCTCTCTTTGAACAAGCATATTTTTTCTTTTGCATTCTTATAAGAGAAATAATTGCAATAGAAAATATCTAATAAAACTTACTAGTAATAATTAGGAATTAAACAACACTGTCGATTGCTGTCACATAGAAAAAGATGAATATAAGGGTTTGGTATTCTTTAGTTACAAATATTCCAGAAATATAACATCAGCTATGAATAACAGTTTCGATGCAAGAATGAAATGTTTCCTTTCTTCTTTTTCTTCTTTTTTTTAGTCTTTAAATTCTCTCAGGATTCTATCTATAAATATTTTAGGAACAATTTCTTCAGAGTATTCATAAGAGATAAATCTTCCCTCATTTCAGTTAAGATGAAATAAGCTTTCCTTTGGGCCCGATTAAAGCAGAACACATAAAGTACAGAAGAAAGAAAAGCTTTTCATCGTGAATATTAAGTCATAAGCATTAATTTTCACTTAACTTTTTCCTCATCGTTTTCTTTCTTTTTACTTCAGTTGATGTTAGAATTGGATATCTTTTGTTAGATTTATATCTAATTTTTATGGCATTTTATCATTTTTTTAAAGGAAAATATATATCGGATATTTACGTATAGAATCATTTTCCTCTTTAAAAAAAAATAATTTTAGTATAAAACCTCAATAAATAAATCTATAATAATTATCTTTTTGAATACGTGATAAGAATTTGTCTGAATGAAAAAAAATCTTTTAATGAATTATTGTATTATTCAAATCTTAATTCTTTATTTTGATAATTCGATCCTTTTTCATAGGTCGTCTGAATATGTTAAAAGAAAAATTTATATGAACGAAAAAAAAATCTTTTAATGAATTAATTTTTTATACCTAAATCTTCCTTGCTTGTTTAGATAATTCGTTCCTTCTCATAAATCGTCTGAATTTATGAGCATAAAAATTTTTACAGATCATTTTTTTTTAAAAAAAATTATAACTCTTGTCAATCGTTCATGTTCATTTCCCAAACGATTTTATTTTCTAGCTAGTTTTGATAATTCGTTCCCTTTCATAAATCAATTTATTTTATGAACATAAGAGTTTCTATGAATAAAAAAATATTTTTATTAATTACTTATCATGTTCATTTCGCCAAACGATTTTGCTACGCATTTCAGAACGTCAATATTTATTACACTCCGAAGGTGTAGTTCTTATTTAAAACAGCTCTGCCATTGTAAAGCAAAAGTCCTCTTTTTTGTTTTATTACTGTCATCCGAGCCTTCTAATACCTTAATTTATGTAATCAATCTTTCTCTTGCTTCGGTGGTTGTTCCTTATCTGTATAATAGGCATGATTCGCAGAGCAACAATCAGGAATAAGTTATTGACTGGGTTAATAGGGCTGAATGGGAATGGACCTTTACGTACGTCTTCCAGTCCTTTATTGTCCAATTGCCTTCCTTGTCACGTATTTGTCATTTCAGACGATGTTGAAGTCGTTCCTTTTTAGACTTTAATTGGATTCTCTTGTGTTTTTTCTGTTGTAAGTTCCTTTTCTGTTCCGGCTTAATGGTGTATTGCAGCATTTCATACAAAACGTAACTTCGTAGTACAGTGGGAGAAATAATAATAATAAAAAAATAGTCAAGGATGGGGTTTTTGTCGTCTGTGAAGAATTCAAACAATTTTTTTTCTTTTTTTAATGGCTTGAGACTGGTTTTTAAAGCCCCGCTTCTCTCTCTGTAAAGCGTTTTTAATTTTTGAATAAAACTTGTTTCATTGGTGGATTACATTTTAAGATTTTTTTTAATGGTATCTTGTGACAAATTAGTCTGGCAAATATGGCGCATTAAGCTAGAAGGACGGTACGGTTTCAGTTAATATGCAAGGAAGTAAAAAAAGAAACAAATATAATATAAAAAAAAGGCGAAGAGGAAGAACGAATAGTTAGGAATCTGGAAACACGTAATGCATCGTTAGATTTCCTTTCCTTTTTTTTATTCTCTTAATATTTTGTTAGATATTTTTTGTATGTTTTTTTTAAAAAAACTACTCGTTTTCTTAAGCTTCAAACTAAAGCTTGCAGTGAATCTTAAATTCTTCGAAACTAAAATAATAAAATAAAAACTAAATAGCTAAAATAATCCAAGCATTTTAGAATTCCATCAGCTTGTTGATTCTTTCAACTTAATAACATATATTACAAAACATTGCCAGATTCCAAAAAGATTTACAATTGATCTTCAGCTAGTTAAAAAAAACGAAATAATATTAATAATAAAATATTTATCAAATAAAAAATCGTTTGCTTTTACTTTTTAATAATGTTTTAATTGAGATAAAATAGTAGCAGTTATAAAGTGTCCGAAAAGGAATCGTCTGCTAAAAAATGTCTGTTAACAGATTTAAATTACATTTACCGAACACATCTAAATATCATTTGCTTTTAGATTCTTTGAACATTTCTTTTACTATAGTTTTTTTTTTTACTAATGGAGTTGAAATTATCAATCTATTAAATTCGAACAATAATATTTAATAGGATTTCATTTATGCGGACATTTAAAAAATATTTGTTGAGCTACATCTTTTTCGAAAGCTATATTTAAAATCGCTTAACAGGATATAAATTCCATTTTATTATTATTATTTTTTTTAATTTTGAATATTTGTAAACTCAAAACTATTTTTTTATTCTTGTTGGGCATTTGAATATCGCTTACTCTGAAATTTTATAAACATATTTTCTTGTGTGGTTTATTATCATTTGTATTAGCGGAATTAAATTATTAATTTTAAACATTTCAATCTGTATTTAGCTGTAGTTTTTCATTTCTGCAGATATTTAAAATGAAATTCAGTTTTTAATGTCTTTTTCAAAGAATATTTTCGAAGTGGATAGAATATTAATTTCGTTTTTAAGATTTGTAATTTTATTCTTAAATGTTGAATTTAACTATGCATTCAATTTAAAATAATCCATAACCTATGTTTTTATTACATTAAGGCCTATTTAAGGAAAATGAAAGTAACTGATTAGAAAAATTTCAAAAAGTTATAGAGTTCGATCATTCTTTATTAAAATACAGTTTTATTGTAGAAGATTATTCTATTTTAGATTTATTGCCAAAGCTTTTTCCTGTCTTTCTATTAGAAATTACTATCGGTTTGAATCGGTTTTAAATTATAGATTTTTTTCTTTGAGTGGAATTAATTGTTTAGATGTTAATTATTCGGATTTGCGACTTGGCATGTAACAGGCAGACTGAGCCTTATCTTTACTTTACTTTAGTACGCTTCTTTTTATTCTTTTGGAATATGCACATTGGATTCCAAAATTTAATTGGTGTTAGCATTTAGCATGTGTAAGTGCTATCTGACTTCCTTATCTGTTTAAAAATGTTGAAAAATTTGTTATTATTATACTGTATGTTAATGATGGCCAGATTTTGAGCAATTAAAGAAAAAAATTAAAATAAAATTGTAGATTTAATCTTATTTATAGCTTAATTTTATTTTAGTTAATTCTGCATACAAATGATGTCTTAAAACGTTTATTTCCTTTCATATTTAAAAAGTCTTTCCTCTCTGTTTCTCATTGTCAGTTTGACTACAGTGGTGCTACTAACCGGTTTTTATATAATGCTTCTAATATACTAAGAATAAGAAAGAAAAAAAAATTGATAAATGCGTACCTATTATTTGATTGTATTACCGAACAAAATTTATTCAATTTTCATCTCATTAATTCATTTCCTTTCTATAAAAACAGGTAGTTGTTAAATATAATAACTCTTTTATCTGTATGCTGTATCCATAGATTTAAAACAATTTCTTTTCTTTTTCTTAGTTCTATTCTATGAAATTTTATATTCTTGTTTTAGTTATTTCACGCCATTATGCACTTTTTCCCTCCTCCTTTTTAAACTGGACGCGACTTGCATGTGTTAGCGAGGGTAAAAAGTGAAACGACGCTATTAGGCGACCATTATATACTTATGATTCCTTGAGGGATACAAATTCAAGATTTATAGATATCTCGTATTTTATTGATGTTCTTCACCAAAAGTCCCATTCAGGTTTGTGACGATATGTTGATTCCTGTGGGAAATGAACATCAGGGTGCTCGGATATTAAATGTGTTTTTAGTTTAGGTAAATTTGGAATTTTTAAGATATAGAAATATTGTTCATATTGTTAGGGAAAGTATCAAGGGGAGTGTACTCTCTATCTACGTTATATACTTTTCTCAGTACAGCGTATTGTTACAAAATAATAATCACACTAGAGCGATACGAAAATACACTTTATTGTCTAATGAAAACGCGTATCAAATATACGTATCAAAATTCATAATGAATTAACTCTACTTAATCCGCTAATTTCAAATAAAAGCGGAGCGGTAGATCGCCCGGCAACGAGAGAAAAGATGCTCTCTCAAGCTAAGCCAATCAACGTAGATCGTTGCCCGAACTCAACTAACTCCCCGCCTTTATGGCACGTATTAAATATCTTCCCACTAAAATGGGCATTGCAAATGCGGAAAGCGTTCACTCTTTCCAGGAAACTGTGGAACTTTCTACAGCATTCTATAAGAACAAAACTTTATTTCTTAGCTTCTACTACACATTTTAGCATGTACTAAAAAGCGTTAGCGACCTCATTACGTCACCAACATACTTACATCGCCAAATTAGCTAAACATGGCAATTTTCTGTTGTGATTCCCTTTAGAAACTGCTAAGAAATATTTACACAACAATTCGTAATTATTTACATCTAATCTACACAAAACACATAACAATATGTTGAATTTCTTAAGGTACGATAGTATTGTTTATTTTGAAAAGGGAAAGTATCTACATTTTCTCCTCTGGAACTTCTTTCTTTTTATCTAATGATTGACGACTGATTCTAAAATCCGCCGCGCTTTTGCGCATGCGTCAGGATGGGTTTAATTTGCCAAAACAGGGGTGAGAGGAAATATGAAAGGAGGGAATGTTTACATTTAATTGTAGAATAAACTCGGATTACTCTCAGACTGAATAAAAAAAAATACGATCAGACACGGCACGATGCTCGCATACACGTGAAAAAAGAAATTGAACAAAAAAGTATCTAATTGGGCGAAAATCAAAGTCAAAGAATGATTACAGAATTTTGGAAATATACTCATCCTTCCCCGTCTCACCCCTTAATGAGATAGAATCGTTGAAAAGTGGTCATCTCAGAATGCTGAAATGATAAGCACTTTGCTTTGGTGTTTTGCGTTTCTCAAGGTATGGAAGTATTGTTTACGTTGAGAGGAAAAGTAAATGTGTGTTCTTCTTTGGAACTTCTTTGTTATACTTTGCTTCAGTGACCAGAATGGTCACGGATACGGGGATATAAGACGGCGCTCTGTTCTGTTATAACTTGCTCGGTATGGCGTATTTTGTATTTCCCTAGGTATGGGACTACTGTTTAGATTGAAAGGAGGAGTGACTGCAAGTGTGTTTTCTTCTGATTTCTTTCTTATACTTGTCGTTGTGCTATGGGTTCAATCGTGACCTTCGTAATACATCGATGTATTACGAAGTACAATGTATCGATATTCTTATGTATGGAATAGATCTGCGAATATATTTTGACTTTTTTTTTCTGAGCTTTTGACTCTGAAATTTGCTACTGGTCTGCAAGCTTAGTATCGACAGAATTTGGCGTATTTAGCTTTCTGCATTTTAAAATATCATTTTTTCTTGACATACAGGTAAATAATCGATGCATTAAAAATTTTACTCCGAGATTTGATCTATTTAAGTCATTAAAGTTTTAAATTCTCGCTTTTACTTGTTCTAAAAGTGCAAATCAACAGGTGATAGTTTCTTGTTGGATTTGGCTCATAATTTGGTGGAAGTCTACACCACAGATGGTACTTTACATGGACAAGATCTTTAAGCCTAATCAGCGTCTCTTGTTTTGTAGTAGCGCCAACTAGGACCAAGAGTACGACTTCTGCTACTCACTCATCACATTCGCGTGCACAGCCTTTTTTTTTTTTACAAGGGCACAGCTTTTTTTTTTTTTTTCATTCACACACCTTACTGATAGAACACAGACGAAGAACCATGCCTTAACTGAGACACCCAGATCACGGGAAAGACGCGCTATCCCCATGCCAGGACACCGACACATCAATGATGTTAAATTTATATACTGAATTTTCTCTCTTCGGCTCTCTGTATTTTATTATATTCGAGTAGTTGGACCGACCGACTTCTTTTGAACAGGTTTTGCTCAAGGCTTGACAAATTTATAAATTTGGTACAAAGAACATATACCTAATTTCATCCATCTAGATCAAAGTGTGTTTTTTAGTTACATTTATCATTGACAGACAGACGAACATTTTCCAAAATTATGTTTGTCGAAGTCAAAAGGTCTGAAACTTCAAGGTTTGTCAAAATGTGAGTGTTTTTTTTTTTTTTTTTTTTTTTTTTATAATTTTTTTTAATTTTTCTAAATGACGAACACGAGAAAGTAAAAGGACGATTATTCCAAGAGAAAAAGCACTCAACAAATTATCATCTGTTATCAGAACTGTTATCAATCGTCTGTTATCAGAACTAGAAATATGTATTCTACTTAATCCCTCTAGATGCACGCCAAGTTTTCCTGCCAAAGGTCCGATAAACCTACAAATGTGAGCGCAAATGGCGATAATTAATAAGTGAACGCAAACGTAGTTGAGCACAAGTGCTGCTATCGGAATGAAAAAGCGCGAAAATGTGTGGATTAATGGGAGAATATGGGGGGAAAATTTGTGATATAGAAATTATCTGTGGTGATACGGAGATCTCATGAAGTGTAAATGTCGTTCAAAGTTAAGTTACATCAGAAAATTTCTTAAAATAGCAAATTTCTTGAAGTGACAGCATTTATTTGTTAAATGCATATTTGTTGAATAGAATCAATCTACTATATATATTTCTGCGATCTTAAATCTTTTTTTGCTTGCGTCAAGAAATAAATTATAAGATTTAAAGTCATAAAACATTTAATTTTACTGTATCATTCCAATCCATTATTAGTAAAAAGAATTAGATTGCTGATTTTTTTCTTCTTCTTTTTCTTTCTCTCCCCTCCTTCCCCCTATATGTGGTTTAAAATATAGTAATCGCCAAAAAAATTCAAATTCAAGATTTTGTGGAATCTCCATGAATTAAATTCTGCTGAATGATAAAAACAATTTTTTGAAGAATATCTGACTATCTGTCACAAAGATAACTCCAAAATGATTTAAACTAGATGGAAGAAATTTAATACACGGTCCTTACACCAAATTTGCAGATTTCTACCAAATTTTTGAGTAAAATCTGCATCGAATAAGTCCATCTGCCCGACTGTTCGAATATAAACGAACACGATAACTATAAAACATAGGAGATAGATACATAAAATTTGGTACATAGATCCGACATCTATATTATAGACATCTGTCAAATTTTGAGTCAAATCCAACAAGTGTTGATTGTCTGTCGGTCTGTACATCCAAAAATATGTAAACGCGATAGCTGAAAAAACGTTAATGAAATAAATATATTTAATTTAGTATTGTATTTCGTGAATACAAGTGCAGTTTTGTGTCAAATCCTTGTTTCAAACGGGTGAGAAAAACATGTTTAAAGTACAAAAGCAACGTTTGGCATCATAGCCTAACTTCTTGGCATGCTTAATAAATAAATTGTGTCCTCCCTGGCGAGTTTCTTGGCGATTAATCCATGACATGGAGTTAAAAATGCCCGAACATCGAATTTGTGCTTTAAACATGTTATTCTCACCCGTTTGAAGCAAATATTTGACACAAAACTGCGCTTGTATTCACGAAATACAACACTAAATTAAATATGCTTATTTTATCACGTTTTTCATTACGTTTTACCAATTTAAAAATTGAGACGGAGGCAAAGCCGTAGCAGATTTAGAATTAAATAGGGTGCAGCGTGTTGGGCTCCTATATTACACCCCCACCCCCAGGATGACAAGATAGATAATCGAAAAAATTCATGCCAAAAATAAATTTTTCGTAACTTTTTTGCGCCAATGCCATTTAAGGCCTATGTCATGTCAAATTTATTAGAGAACATGCGAGAAAGTTTTGGGGAGACCACTTCAATCGGTTTTCATAACGATTCATTGTAATTAATTTTTAAGCACCATCACGTAATGGAAATTGTTTTTATATCTTGGTCTCCAAGAGAAACAAATGTCCATTGTCCTATACGTAGATTTCTTATAATTGAACCACACCTAGACAGCAGCTCTTATGAAGGACCCGAATTGAGATCTGAAATTAAAAGCTCTTGAGAAATTGGGTTAAAAACCCTTCTGTCGCTTGATGATGATGATGATGGTGAAATATTTAATGGAAAAGGAAGTTAAATGCTGACAGATGACGTTCGAAATGACGACTGCCGCAGAACAAGTCAGGGACGTTTTAGGTGTTGAGGAGGAGTGAGTGGCCTAAAAGAAGAGAGGACACCGATTGTTTCACGATTCTATTTTCTTAAAAATTGTTATTGATATTAACGTAAGTTTGTACTGAAAGCAAAAAATATGAGCCATGGCTCATTTAATTATATTAAACAAGTGGGATCATATTCTATTTTATTTACTATAAACTTGGGGTTCTTGTTGGTTTCAATGGCGCTAAAAAAACACACACACAAAAAAATCGCCAACTTGGCGATTTCAATCGCCGTAGCGTATTAGTGAATATTTATATAATTTGGCGAAATTTTTCCTTGGCTGAATTTGGTTATCGTTAAAACCGTATTGCTCCATATTTTCGAAACTGATTTTATCAGAAACGGATATTTTAAAATTTACAATTTTTCTATCGAATTAAAAAAAATGCCTCGTCTTGGTATGGAAATAATAATAATTATAAAATTAAATACAATCTATAATCTGACCCTGGCCTTAGATGGTGCTACTTGTAAAACAAAGAGATGTATTTCTTAGGCTTAAATCATCTGCTGATCGTATCAGCGAGGGCTTGTCCAAGGCAAGTGCCATTAGTCACAATTCAACATAATCTGAAATTTCAAGTTACATGTGAAAACATTATTTTTTAAATCATTATTTGTCTTAAATAATTGGTGAGATGTGGAGAGGGATGGGGTGCCAGCTGAGGTGTCGTCCTCGTCATCTAAACGTGGTTCAAAATTACAAGGTCCGTCCCAAAATAGCCCTAGTATTGTTTTACAACGGAACGTTAATGTAACTCTTTAAGTATGCCAGGGATTAATCGTCAAAAAACTCGCCAAGGATAGCAGAATAGATTCAGAAAAAATGTTAAATTCACGTCAAAAGTTAGTATTTCGTAACTGTTGTGTGCCAGTATTATCTAGACATTTTCTGGGAAAACTTTTTTTTATTAGAGAATAGACGAACAAGTTTTTGGGAGACAACTCCCACTGATTTCGATTTTCCAACACCAAAACAGAGCACTGTGGTGCCATAGATGACGTATCATAGATAGACGATGTTGATGGCGTATCATAGATGACGTTTTTTTTTATATAAAACAAAAATTTTCGAAATTTGAATTTTTTTATTTTATAAATTTGAATGAATTCTTAAGTTGTTTGTGGAGTATTACAACTTCCAAGTTTCCAATTCAGTTCAGTTCGATTCTAATCATAAATCACCTGTCTCTTTCTCTTCTTTTTTGCAACTCATTAAAATGTTGACTGTCCCCAAATGTGTTAATTAAAGCAATTTCCGTGTAATATCTGTTTGTTAAGTGCCGCTAATAAATCGATCACACCCTATAAATAAGTTTTCTTCCAAATACGGCATTCGAATGAGTTCCTGAAAACGCGCGCTTAATTATCCTGGAAAATCTCGCTTTCTCGTCCCTCAGTTGCTCGTTAAGAAGGATTCCACTGTGCACCTCGTGGGACATAATTATCTTAGCGGCATGGAAAAGAATTAAAAAAGAATAAATGAATCTTCCTCGGGTGTCTTTACAGAACTTGACATTTAAAGGTCAAAACTTCATTCTATTCCTCGATTTTAATAAAAATTTAATTTTCTGCAAATGCTGCCACAATTCATCAGGACTTTGCTGTTTCAACTCCAGTTCCTGTCCCGCGGCTCCCATTTTCCAGGAGCGAACAGCAATTTCCTATACACCCTGGAAGCCCATTTCTGGTTTGAAGAGGTCGATCAAGTCGGTAATTACCTAGTAGGGGCGGGGGCATTTGCCCCTTTCCCTTCCTCGACATTGGCCCTCCTCTGCACCAGATGTTCGAAATTAAGTGTTCGTTCCAGATGTTCGTGCCCTCACCCCCCCATATATATTCACGTCCCCCCAGCAGCAATCGGTATAATGAAATCCGATGACGATTAATTACGTGGCAAGTATCTCGCCAAGGTAGCCAATACATTCCTGAGAGGCAAAAGCTGGGATTTGCAAATACCCACTCTGGACATTTGCAAATCCGAGTTAATAGCTGCTTGGAGGGGATTGGATGGATCTGGATTAGAGTCCGTTGCTATTTGTGTTCGAAGGGGTCGGGGGGAGAGAGGATCCATTTTGGTAATTGAATAATGGCGCCATTCGGTAAGAAGAGAGAAGAACGAAGGATTAATTGAGAATGGCAATATCTTCCTGAAAAAAATACCTAATTTTATTTCCTAAGTGGAATATTTTTTTATTGAAGAACATATTGATGCATATTGTAACTTTTTCGCACTTGTTTATATTGAATTCGTTATAAATTCCTTTTTTTGTCATATGAGAACATGATATTGTTTTGGTTAGGAGGTTTTGGTGTCCGAAATTTACGGGTAAAAAAAAATCGTTTTTCTTTTTTCCCATTGGTAGATAGCGAGTCACCTGACTCGTGACATTTGAGGTTTGTTTTGCCAGCATTATTTGAATTATTTAATTAGTTACTATCAATTGCTTTTCGTTTGTCGTTTCTATGAAATGATATCATCTTCCAGTTTGTTTACGATTTCTTACTTTTAAATAATTAGTCTTGTGCTCAGAAGATTATCGTTCGGCTTTTTTTTTTTAAATTCTTTTTCAGTTTTCACTATCGCAATTTTGCAAAACGCGGCTTACATTTATTCTTTAATGACATTATAAGCTCATTCTTACTCATTGCATTTCTCAAGATATTGTAAATATTAGAATATAATTTTGATATCAATCTGAGAGAGATTTCAATCAATCAAGAGAGATATCAATCGAGAAATCTCGTGATTGTTTCAAACCGGTCTAAACTGGTTAATGACTTAAATTAATTAAGACAAATAATCACTTGAAAAATAATAATGTTCTCACATGATAATTTTAAATCTGCGACCGTAGATATCATTTTTTCCTTGGTCCAATTTTCATTACAAACTGCTGAAACTATTTAAAGTATTAAAAATGAAATACATTTAATTGGTGAATTAATATTTAAAAAAACTTCATTAAACATCAAGTGTCATCCACTACAAGTTTTAAAAAATTTACTTCTAGTCGAGTGGATGAATAGAAAGTTTTAGATTAATGATTGATAATTTGAACAAGATATTTAAATATATAGAGGGAGAGTGAGTTAATAGTAGGAATTGAATAATTCGAAAACCTGAGTTCTACTGTACCAAGAATCATTCGTGCTTCTTATTCCATATTTTGGTTCTGTTTTCCTGTTTTAGGTGTTCCTGCGTCAGAATGTGCTAATTAATTAATCTGTGTTGTGATGAATGACCAGACACAATAAATCAACTTATTTCTGCCGGAGACGTGTTGTTGCCGGTCATTTCGGAAACAACCAGGAAATTGCGAAAATAATTTCGTCTTTTTCGCGTGAAATATTCATCTTGAGAGAGAGAGAGAGAAGTATGTGACTGTTTTTGCATAGCCGCCGGTTTTGAGAGTAGTTAAAAATGCATAAAATCATTTTTATGCTCGTACGCGTACAGTGCGCGTGGGATGTTCAGTAAAGTTTAGTTATGGGAAAAAGATATAAAAGGGAGATGAGTTGTCGTAATAGTTGTTTAATTTTGTTGTACTGGGCGAGGCATTTTGTCAGATTACGGAACAATAGCTATAATAAATGCTGAGATTAAATTCCTTCTCATTACGATAAAATATAATGTTATTATAATAGCACATGCTTGTCCTTTATAACTAACTAGCAGTATCCGCACGGCGTTGCTCGTTGCATATCATCCAAGAAAAAAATTTTGCTTTAAACTTAAGCCTAACCTCCACCCGATATGACATGGACATGTTACGCAACATCAAACGAACATAAAAATATATTTAGAAATTATCCAAAATAAATTCAAAACAATTTTTTATAGCTCACATTCGGAAATATTCAGACTGTTACAAAGGTAAAAATATATGTTCGTAGACAAAACACGGGCGATCGTTTCGAGGTTGGATTTTCCTTCTTTTGGGCATAGTGAGCTCAGACGTAAACAAAGAAATGTATCGCGTATGTATACCACAACTCTTGCTACTTGCAAATGCGCAGTTTGAGGTTTTCGCGCATACGCGGATAAGTTCAAAGTTAAAATCGCAATTATAAAACTACTCTGTTTATTCTGATATGACGTTAATGTACTTCAACCTTTCCCAATAAATGCTCTACAAAATGGTATAAATATCTTCAATATCCGTTCACTATTTCTCAAGTTTTTGTGGTTCCAACATACATACACTTTCAGAAGACTTCATTTAATACTATGTATAGATAGATGTAAAGGAAAAGAGAAGAATTTTTTTTTGAGAAATGAACATTTATATCATCATTTTTTATGAAATATATTAAAATTATTTATAGGGTCGACGGATTATTTAAAAATTAAGATGTTGTAATTTTTTCAGTAATCCGTTTGTTGACTAGAGCAATATGAAATGTATTTCTTTGGGCCAATTTGAGCATTTTCCAAGCTTGAAATATGTGCGTATAGCCGCAGCATTAGAAATTAGATATGAGGTTAAATTGCTGTGGGCACCCATATCATTAATGTAGTAACGGGGGCAAAGAGGCATTAGTCTTAAGAATTTCCCATTATTAAAACATTTAAATGTATTTTTGCCGCTTTATTGAATCCTAATAAAGAGGTAAAGAAATAAATTTTTGTATCATTTGTCATTTACAATTGGTAAGTCATTGATGGCAGGAGAAAATAAATTGTTATTCCTTGAGCGCCACTTATTTTCGTTACGTCCATGCATCCTATAAATTGTTGTAGCGCTATAGCAAAAATCTAAGTCGAGTCAAATATGTAGAGGAATCGAGTCAAATATGTAGAGGAATCACGGATTTCTTAAAAATTTAATATTAATGTTTGGGCAAGTTTCTTTATTAAACCGTTAGAATTCTCTTTCAAAATCAGTTTTTTGGAAAATTCTGTTCGCTTTTTTATTTCCATTCACATACACTTAAATGCTTTTTTTTTTGTATATAGAGATTATATTTCTCAAATTCCAATTTTTGATAGAATTTTCTGTCGGAAAAACCTTGTCAAAATCTAATGCATAAATATTATTTTTTCCAAATTTGATATAATATTTTGTAGATATCTTCTGCAGTTCCGAAAATAAGAAGTAAATAATTTATTTATTTTGAAATATTTTTTTAGCTGCTTTGTTGCTTTATAATATGAAAAAAAGAAATAAAAAAATCTTGTTAATTATCAATTGAGTCCCATTATTTTAGGAATGAATAAAAATACAGCTATCCAATATTTAAAGAAAGAGTAGAAAACCAGCTTTCTAATATTAAAAAAAAAAGTAGATGAGTAGATATACAGCTTATTTTTTTAATTCAGAAACTAGTTATTATATTTTTTAAGTATCTGCAAAATCATTTTATGAGGCTTGAAGTTAGAATATTTATACATCTTTTTATATTTCTATTGTTATTGATTCTGATGGCACTTACCATGGAGAAGCTCGCCAACCCAGTCAGCGATTTTAAGCCGAATGAGCGTCTCTTTTTTTAAAGTAGCACCAACTAGGGCCAAGAGTACGATTTTTGCTACTCACTCATCACATTCGCTTGCACAACCCCTTTTTACAGGGGGTATATTCACATTTAGAACAGAAGAAGAACCATGTCCGAACCGGGATTCGAACCCAGAACGTCCAGGTAATGAGGAACAAACTCCCCATGTGTCAGGACGTCGGCTTATATCTCTAGACATCTATTTAGCCCCCCCTTCTTCTATAAAAAGATCATATTCTTGAATTTTTTAAAACTTTTGCCTCTTAAATGGTATTTAAGTTGTATAGATGTTTTTTTGTTCTTTTGTGTGAGAATTTTCTAAAATATAACTGTTTTTGAACGTTTTTTTAAAAAAATTTATCCCTCAGTCATACGTCACAACAGTTTGCGAAACTGAATTTTAAAATATCAAATGTTTCGTTTGATGATTCTATCTTACTTTTCTGCCAAAGAACAGACTGTAATGCGAAAATAATAGATGACAGTATATTGGATATAAACAATCGCCACCTGTTACTCTGTGACTGTCATTTAGCTTACTTTGTTGTTTCCCTTATATATATGATTTTTCTAGTCGTCTGTTCCCCCCCCCCCAAAAAAGTGAGTATCTAACATCGTCGTTATATGTTTCAAAACAACTTTGTTTTATCAATGCGCGACGTGGGGATGGAGAAATCTCGAATGCATTCGATATTTTTTCCGAAAAATGCTACTCGATTTCGTTCGTGCCAGCTGCAGCGCTCTTACGACCATAAAATTCAAATAATGTCCGAAAAGAAGTGCGGAATAAAGTAGAGAAAAGCGCCATCTATACTTCATTCATGGACGTCAAACGGCGCTTCCCTGAGCTTTAGTTATTGGCTTCCATGCTGTTGGATTTACGACTCTGTTTTATAACTACTAGAATCTCTCTTTTTGGCCCAGTGTTTGTAATGGTGTTTTCGGCGATAAAAGCCACTCGTCTGGGCAACTTGTATTAAATTTCTGCCTCGTTGGGCTCTCTAGACGAGGCTGTTGATGTTCTGCTTGTAGCCGCTATATGAAGCCCCAGTGGCTACTAGAATACTTGAGCACCTAGGTTTTCAAAGAGATTCGCTTGCTTCATGTAGTTTCTGTTGATAGAATAATAAAATGTCCGGTTTTAGTTAAAGACCCGTTAAAATTATTTGTTTTGAAAAGATAACAGATCGTATCCTTGAATGTGATTTATAGAAAACTTTCGAAACTTGGCATTAAATAAAAAAATAGTTATGTGAAAAGAAAGAAAAAAGTCTTGATATCTTACTTGGAGCTGTAATTAAATGTACAAATTTGACTTTAATTTAAAATTGTAAATGTGTAAAAAAATATTAACATTTTACTTGAAAATGTTATTAAATGTCTTGAAATTTATTAACCTCATTTTATTAAAACAGTTATGATAATTTATTTTGTCAGAAATGTAAGTCGTACTGAATTTGAATAAAGATACTTTGTCCGACCGGACGAACGTGTTCTGCTTTGAATAGTAAAAGTATCCTGAATTTTAATGAAAGGTCTTTACTTTGAAGTTACTTACAACTTATAAAGTAATTATATTTTCTTCTTTAAAAAAACTAACTAAATTTTAGTATTCTTTAATTAAGGACTTATTAATATATATGAAATAGAATAATTTCCCTGAAATAAAAATAAAAGTCAGTTACCACTTAGGTCAACAAAGACAAAAATTTATTTTAGTTACTTTCTATTAAATAATTACGACGAATCTAAATAATTGATCAAATAAATTATTGATTTTCGTGTGAATTGAACTCGCATTCTTCACCTTCTCCTAAAGAATACTGAAATCCTCGCATTTTACAGGTTGAGCTACTGCCTGTTGATTTCGATTCTCATTACAAACTGATAAAACTCTACTTAAAATATTAAAAATTAAATTAAATTTAACTGAGGAAAAATTAATATTTGAAAAGTACAGTGATAACATCGAGTGTCATCCACTACAAGTTTAAAAAAATGCATTTGAACTTGAGTGGACGAATAGAAAGTATTTTGTAAACGATGGAAAATTTGAACAGGCTATATGAATATAGGGAGAGTGTGAACTAATAGTGAGGATTGAAAAAATGTGGGCATTTCTTAGTACGCGTCGTAAAAATTACACGAATCGAAATTAAATCTAAAGCTCTTAGTCTGCAGTTAAAATTTAGGAATTTATTAATCTTTTTAAAAATTTGATCTTGTTTCTGTAGATAAATGCACTTAATGATTGTGGATTATACTACAACAGTTGGCGTTTTTGTTGCCTAAATTTTTAAATCTTTATCCATTTTAAATTAATGCACTTCATGCAATACATATAATTGTCAAAGACTAATATTTTCTTTTAATATATTATTTACGGATAGGTCAATATGAAAAGATTCACATAAATTCCAAGATCTAGTTGGATACTAAAAATATTGACTCCCGACACGTTAGTGCTTCCAGGACTCACAGTTTGGGAAACTGTTCTATAGATTATTCTAAAAGAGTTGGAGCATTTCTTGCAAAATTTTAAATTCCTAATCTACATTCAATCGATGCACTTCATTATGTTAAAGGTTATTCTTCAGGAGTCGGTGCTTTATTGCCAAATTTCCAATTTCTGGTCCGCATTTAGTCTGTATATTTCATAATACAAATGGTTATTCTTCAGGAGTTGGCGCTTTTGTCGCCAAATTTCCAATTTCTGGTCCACATTCAATTAATACATAGATGGTAATTCTTCTGGAATTGGCGTTTTAGTCGCCAAATTTCCCATTTCTGGTCTGCATTTAGTTTGTATATTTCATAATACAAATGGCTGTTCTTCAGGAATTGGTGCTTTTGTCGCCAAATTTCCGATTCCTGATGCCCACACTCAATCAATACACTTCATTCTGTGCATTAATTCACAATAATTGGCAATTTTGTTGCCCAATTACTAATTCCTGACCTGCAACACTCAATCATGAATTATGCAGGATCGAATAGAGTGGGCCTCCACTCTAAATTTCCGGAGAATAAGCCCTTAAAACGCCTAAGTAGGCCTTTTCCCAGGTATTTACCGCCAGATAAGTGTTGGCGAAGAGCCGTTATTAAAAGTGGATTCATTTGCGAAATGAGGCGGACTTTATCGCCGCCACGGCTGAAGGGTTCGTGTCGGGAGATTATCGCCCGTATACGGTATTCGGGTTTATTACTTCGTGCATCGGTAATAAAGGTATGAGTAAGGATCGCCGTGATAGAACACCACCCCCATATCTCTCTTCCCGTTACAAACTCCACCCTCATAATTGGAGTGCTGAGTAATAATTGAGCAACGGGTCTGGTGCGTAATCGCATGGATCTGTTACGCTCCCCCACCATTTTGAACCACTTGTTTTTTTCTTCTCTCGGTTTTCTTCCTTTTTTTCTGGTGTCGTTTCCTTGTAATTTTGTGCGGGTGTTTAGGCTGATATTTGTGTGTCAGTGTAATTTGTAATTAATGATGTTTTGTGTTTAGCGAGTCAATGGAACCGTCACTCCGTGTGACAAGTCAATTGTGTGTGATGGGGGCGGATTTTCAAAGTAGACTAGTGGCTAGGCATTCCGGAAATTCGCGATTTTTCAATTCCTACTATTAGCTCACACTCTCCCTATGTATATATGTGGGAATTAATATTGAGAACTCTAAAATTTCTCCAATTAACCAAGATAAATTATTTTAAATTTTTTCGAAACTGGTGAAAATATAATTTTCTACATATCGTTTTAATTGTTAATTCCTAATTGTTGTAAAAGACGGAGACACCAATCATTTCAATTCATACGTCATCTGTTGGTGACGTCAGAGTATCGGCTTTGCTACTGAAGGAACTTCTCTCTTCGGAGAGGGGTCATTCGGAATGTGACAGGGTGAGGTTCATTTGATTTTTTCTCCGTTAAACGGATGCACTAGGCCTAAAATTAGGGCTATTGGTGTCCCCACCTTTAATCGAAACAATGCTCTGCTATCTTTTAAGTAAAATCTGTTCCTTTTCTCTTTTGTAAATAAGTTAAATGTCGTGATTTTGTTTAGTGTTAATTTGTGTTTTGGCTAAATAAATTCAGTGTTTATTTAAACTTGTCGTTTTCTATTTTCAATTTTAACTTAGCAACCCCTAGACACCTTACCCACATATATATATATATATGTTCAACTTTTCAATCATTAATAAAATACTTTTCACTCATCTCTCAAGTTCAAATACAATTTTGTTAAAACTTGTAGTGGATGACATTTGATGTTAATACAATTTTTCAAATATTAATTAATTCATTTTTTATTAATGAATCAAAATGTAACTTTCCCGCCAAAAAAAATCTACATTTTCCCACCTCTAAATAAGTAACGAATTCCGTTTGTCCCCCCCCCAAGCTAATGAGGTTAGGCTTAACATGTTTTCAGCCCATTATTTCAAACGATTATGTTTATTTTCTTAAGATTTCTTGCAATTAAAATTAAACATTCCGGTTTTCTGGCACAGAGGTAGCACGTCTTTATCGTGTTCTGGGAGTCCCAGGTTCGAATCTCGGTTCGGGCTTAGTTTTTCTTCTGTGTGCTGTATGTAAGATGTTATTTGTGACTTTGCCCCCCTTCAAAAAGGGGCTGTGCAATCAAATGTGATGAGTGTGTAGCTAAGTCGTACTCTTGGCCCTAGTTGACGCTACTTCAAAACCCAAGAGACGCTCCTCTCGGCTTAAATCTGCTGCTGTATCAGCAGGGGGCTTATACATATGCAAGTGCCATAAGGAATAACAACAAAATTAAACACTGTTAATGAATCGATTTTTTAGATTCAATTTGAAGTACTTTCGAATTAAAATAATACAGAATAAGGAAAATTAGAAATTTCTAATCTGTATTATTTTACCCCAACAGGCGTAGAAAATTTAAGCATTTTGTGTTGCGTCAATCGGTTTTGAATCCTCGATTGGCTTTGAAAATTCAACGCTAGTGTAATTTTTTAATCAATTATTTATAGTAATAGTAATTGTTAGGGGCTCTATAGAAAGAAACAAATAATAATTATTAGTTTGTTGTTTCAGTACGTCGTGATTTTTCACTTAATATTGCCATATATAGAAACTAAATCCTGGTTTGAAAATTAAGACTCAAAATAAAGAGAGGGTCCGAATGATGTACTGCTTTTAAAGGACCGCTGCAGACCTGCAATACAGAGCTGGCGTTGAATGCGAATTGAATTGTAGCTGTCAAAACACTGGCCGTAGTGTTACTGCAAGTTACTCCAATAATCAAAATTAAACATTATACAGAAATTCTTTTTGATTTCGCTTAGTTTTTCCAGATATACAAATGATGTTACGGTTACCATTAATCAAAATTCTTAATGTTAAACATCATTAACTTTTTTTACGACATCCTTGTTCCGGTTTTAGCGTTGTTTCCTTTCATGTGGGTGTTTAATCTGGTATTTTCTGTGTTAGCGTCATTCATCATTAATGATGGTTTGTGTTTAACGGGCAGTGCAACTGTCATTATTTGTGACATCACAGTTGTTGGTGTGATAGAGTTTTAGCTATCAAAATAAGGACAGCAATGTTACTGAAAGATACTACAATATTAATAAGCAAATATTATTCAAAATTTTTTCTTGATTTGAGTATTTCACTAAATTTCTCTTAATATAAATGTATTAATTTCCTTATTTGTCTTTTTAATTAACAGTTAGCATGCTTTTTTCTGTAGTAACCAATCCTTTTTCTTTTAGTGTCGCTTTCTTATAGATTTTTGTAAATGTATAGGTGTTCTGCGAGTAACGCTACTATTTCTTAAGATAAAATATGACCCCGTTGTGATTGATTTTAATGGTCAATACGTTGTCAATAAATTAATTTGAAGATAATTTTATGTTGAGAAACATTATTCAGGAATCCATATATATTTTCAGGGTTTTTTTTTAAAGTTTTTAAATGCTTGTTTTGCTTATCGTTAATTATTACTTAGCATTTTAATTATCTGTTATTCCTTACCATATGCCATCATAATATGGGCATAAATACTTTGCTAGTAGGAAAAAAAGGTCGCGATCAGATATAAAGAAATGAAACGTCGAAAACACACACACACACACACACACAGAGAGAGAGAGAGAGAGAGAGAGAGAGAGAGAGAGAGTCATATAACCTGTTCAGTCATTCGTACAAATTTCTGTATTAGTTATTTTCTGAAATTGACTTTAATTTACATCTCCCTTTCTACTATGGGGTGATTATTTTAGCAGCAGCCCATTCTTTTCCGAGTTTCACATATTCATTCCATTGTGCCCCGTTCCAAGGTTGGAACGCATGTTAATCGGTTTAGTCTGGTCCCGAATCTGATGCCCCGCGATTAGAACATTATCGATGTTCAACACTCGTGGCGCTGTTTGTCATAAGTGCCCGGATTTAGATTACACCACAGTTGAGCCGGATAGACGAACAATGCGTAACGGACGGTGCAATGCATTAAACGGGTATTCGGCTGTTAAAGCTAGATGAGGAGGGTGTTAATCAAGATTTTCTTGATCTGTTATCTTGCCGCTGCTTCTGTCTTTTGTCCAAGCGTGTGGGCACCCGGCTTATAACGATATTGTATGGCTGCAGATAAAATTACACTTTGAACACTATGTCGACCACTGTTTAACAAAAGTTTTTGGAGAACCAGCATGAGTGGTCTCCCCAAAACTTTCTCGCATGTTCTCTAATTAATTTTTCATACTAGGGATTGCTTTGCATGGTATTAGCGTACAATAGTTACAAAATATTAACCTTTTTCCTGAATTTAACATTTTTACTGACTCTATTTTACTGACTAATATCCATCTCTAAAATTGATGGATATTAGTGATAAGGGTGACCAGGTGAACATCCACACTTAATTTCATCTCATTTTGACCACGGGTATAGGAACCAGGAAGTCGGGGCAAATGCTACCATCAGGTTGGAAAAGAAATGAAAATTAGAAACTTATAATGCCGCGGAGGCGAATGCCACCAATAAAGGGTTAATAAAAAAGGAAAATAAAATTTGGCCTTCAGACATGTTGTTCTCAACAAATTGAAGTAAAAATTTGTCAAAATACGATTCTTGTAACGACAAGATTCCATGTCAAATTTCATTCACAAATAATAAAATCAAAAGCATTTATCTAAATTTGAATTATTTGATAATTATAATACTTGGTGTACTTTTTATACGAGAAGGTAAAAAAAAAAGACTGATGTCGAATTTTATATTTAATTTTCCTACGTCTGAAGTACACAAATAAATAAAAAACAAATATTTATTTTCGAATCATTTTTAGTCGATCAGTATACATTAAAGAGTAGTTTGTCCTATAAAAGTGTTTTTAGTGTATCGATCTTCCTGTGTGGCAAACACCTTTAGGGGGTTAAAAAGGACAAGTGGGTGGGAGACTTTTTTTAAAAGATAAATTGAAATGTAGGACAAAGAGAAGAAAAAAGACTTTGGTTATTGAAGATAAATAAATTGAAGTATGGGGGAAAAAATTGAAGGGGAAAAACTAGCCTTGTTTGTTGAAAATAAATAAAATGAAGTGCGGGTCAACGCTGAGGAAGAGTTGAACTTGTTGAACATAAATAAACTGAAATGTGGAACTAGAAGAAGAAAGAAAAATGGAATTGTGTTAACAGTTCCGTTAAAACTCTGCCAATTTTTTGAGGGAGAAAAAAACCTCAAAATCCCGGGGTTCGAGTTCCAGTTCGGGCATGGTTGTTCTATCTGTGAGGTGTGTGAATGTGCCCCCTTGTAAAAAGGGGCTGTGCAAGTGTGTATGTGAGAGAGCTAGAAGCCAGACTTCTGCTTTCGGGTGCTTTGGGGTCCATACCCTCAGAAGCTACTGCACTCTCCCCTTTCCGGTGGAATGTGGACACGAGAGCATTATCATCGACTTTCTGGCACAGAGGTAGCGCGTCTTCCTCGTGTTCTGTGAATCCCTGGTTCGAGTCCCGGTCAGGGCATGGTTGTTCTACTGTGTTCTATCAGTGAGATGTGTGACTGTTCCCCCCTGTAAAAAGGGGCTGTGCAAGCGTGTGTGAGTGAGAGATAGAATTCAGACTTCCTCCTTCGGAATCTCAGGGATCCATATCCTCAGAAGCTACTGCACCCCTCTTTCCGTGGTAATAAAGCGTACACGACATTATCATCATTGCTGTCTCTGAACGTCGTTCAACTGCTGGGGCATGAGGCCGTTAAATTTTTAAAATGCAATTGTATTCAAATCTGGTTGAAATTTCATGTTATGCTTCGTTCCTACGCAATTCATTACTTTTGATTAAATAAAATATAAACCTCAAGCTTTATGGCGAGGAAGCTGTCATAAAGCGATTTCCTCAACCTTTCTTAAGCATCCTTAAGAAAAGATCTGACGCGAGGGAAGAAAGAAAAGGATAAAAAGAAAAACCTTCCCAGGCATAATTAATTTTTCCTTTTGATCCACCCACGGCACACCGCAGACGTGCATGAAATCAAATTCATACCATCGCGACTCGTCAAAAAGAAAGGCACGAACATAACAAACAAATTGGCAGCAATTTTCAAATTGTCACCTCTCGCTCTCTGATTGGTCTGCTTTCTTATTCCTGCCTAATGAGATTTGATAGCAGCGACACACGTGGGATATTAAATCAGGCACCCGTCTACAACGAGTTAATTAGTTTTCCACCAATCGGGGAGCCCCGCTTTTCGTGACAGGGGGTGGTTGGAAGTTTTGGGGAAAAGTTTTCTCCGCATTCGTCGTCAGAAGGCTCGGGAATGAAAAATACAAATTAAATAAACCTGTCACACTCAGAAAAGTGGAATGTTGTTGAGGGAAAGATAAAAATTCGAAATTGACTCGTCGTACAGAACGCGACCGTGAGTTAATAAACTATCGATTAACTCCTGGAAAAATGTTTTTAAGTCGATTCTAATTGATGCCCGTGGAAAATTATGTCGAAGTAAATTATTTTAAGGTGAGGTATGAGGAATATTTGGGGAATCTGTGGAAATCAATAATATTAGAAGGATATTTATATGTAAAGGGTGTCTCAAAATTAACGCAAGATTTGATTTTCCACCATTCGTGAATTAAAATAATAATATTCATATACATACCCTATAAAGAAAAACATTCGACAGCTGATAGCTTTGGGTAGTTATAGGGATAGTGTACACCATAGAATAATGTGCTTTCATTATTGAATAATATTTCAAAAATAATGAAAGTCTGGCGGCAATAGTTCGAAAATTTCAAAGTCTGCCCCCTAGATCGTCCGATTTAACACCATCACATTTTAATTGATTGTCCTGTTTTTAATTCGTATCGTGTCCGTTTTTTTACTTCGTCTTTAACACTACAAGACTTAGTGGATGAAAAATACCACCCAAATATTTTTAAATTCTTAAGGGCTATTGGGTTTTTTACTTGTATATAAATTTTTATTATTCTGTCAATGTTTAACTTTCCTTTTAAGTTCATATACATTAACATCATTGTTTCAATCTGTTATGGTACAAGGTATTAAATTTTTTTCTCTAGCCGTTGTTTGCATCAAACTAATACAATTTAATCTCAACGCTTATGTGTTAATTCAACAAATGAATATTTTTTATCTTTTATAATTTGACCATTTGCTTGGCGCATTATAGCCAAATATGGCTCTTGCGCCAATAAACCCCATACAAACGAACAAACAAACAATTAACACCATTGGATTTCTTTTTATGGGGCTATTTAAAGCCAAAGGTTTATAACAACAAAAAGGGTGCTCCAAAATCAAGGCAAGATTTGATTTTGCCACTATTCGTGAATTAAAGTAAAAATACTCTTACACTTTACTGAGAAAAACATTTGACTACTGATGTTTTAGGATGGTTATAGGAATAGTTTACATGATGAAATAATGTTCTTTCATTTGCTGAATATTATTTCAAAAATAATATAAATCTAGCGGCCACAGTTCAAAAATTTGAGAATTGGCCCCTTAGATCGTGCGATTTAATAACCGTTATATTTCTATTTATGGGGCTATTTGAAGTCAAAGGCCAGCAAGCCCACATTGAAAGAGGAAATTTAATGCTGCATCAACTAAATTTAGTCTTATTTATGCAAAGGGGTCATGGAAGATTTCTACAAAAGAGAGAGCGTATGTACCGAAAATCCTATGTGTTACTCCCTACATAACCCAGTTTAGGGTTCGAGACCCGATTCTATCAAAGAGACATCGTGTAAGGATGTCTGTTGCATGTTAGATTCATCAGGCCCAAACGTCCTCCAACTCGGGTGTTGTCCTCATCATCTCACCGCGGTTTAAAATTACGAGGTCCGTTCCAAAATAGTCCTAGTGTTTCTTTACAACGGGACGTTATTATAACTAAACTAAGCTAAATATATGTTTTGCTCAAGGCGTTTTTAAATTGTTTTCACAAAAGGGGAGGAAGAATAATTTTTTTTAAAAAAAGAGTGTTTTTCAGACTCGGGGAGCTTTGAAACTTTGGTGACTTCTTAAAATCTCTAGTTTGAATTTTTTGACGATCACAGTTCATCTTCGTTTTCTACTTTATGCACGAGGAAATAAAAGTTGTATTTATTGTAAATAATGAAAGCGACTGTTTCCATCCAAAATGATACATTCGACGAATTAATCATTGATATAACTTAACTAACTAAACCTTACATAATCCTATCCTGTGTAATTTACGATTCAATAAAAATATAACAATAAGAGAAAACTGTGTTTTTTATTTAATTTAAATTGGGTGTTAACAGGTTAATCTATCATGCTACGCTCCATTTTTACTGACCCTAAGCTATCATCTATCAAATGTTTTTTTTAACTGCGTTGCCTACATTTTATGGCACGAACGGTGACAAATTCAAATCTTACATTAACTTTTGTACACCTTTATAATGTTGCACAAAATATCTTTTTATTGCTTATTGTTGAATGGCCACAGTCGAATGTAAACAAACCATCATATAAATGCAGATGAATTGAATGCTTCGTCTGTGTAATAAATAGAGTTGCAAAATGCCATTAGAAATATTTTAGAATGCTCATTTGATTTTAATTAAATTCTGTTTTCAAAGAAGCTCAGTAATGTGCGACATGAATATTGCGAATATTCCATTTTTTAAATTTACCTATATTCTGTCCATATTACCGAAATATATAATAAAATTTCAAATATAACCATATTCCGTAACTTATAATATACATACGTACAATTATTAAAATGTATGATGTACATAGACCATATAAAATCTAGTAATTTCAGATATAACCGTATTTCATTACATATAATATACATGCATACAATTATTTTAATATTTGGTATCTGATTTGTGACTGGTATCTGATTTGTGACTCAAATTTTAACATCAGTCAGTTGGAGAAAAGCGTTTAAAATATATTTTCTTCTTGTTGGCTTTTGTCTATTAACCGCATCTTTGCGATTAATCTTAAAACATGTTAAAAATCTTATGTTAACCGCTGAACGGTTTTGCCCGTATGCCGTACGTGCATCGATTTATTGAATTTTGATAGCTGTAAGCTAAAAATAAACCATTCATAATGATTATAATTCAACAGTAAAATGACTTCGAATACATAGATAAGTCATGTATTCAATCGATTTCCATTTGAGACAAAATAAGAAAATATTGCTAAAATAGAAAGTGTCATCTTATTAGATAGTAAAGAAAATAAAAAAAAAGTGGTTAAAAAGCTTTACGGTAACTAATCTTACCAGACATAAATTTAATTACTTAAAAGTATGCAATGAAATTACGGGAACACCCCTCTCGCTAGTTTCTGTTCCTTTTATAGAATAATGGAAAGAATGATTAAATTTTCCTTCCCATGTTATTAGAGGCAAGTTCACCGAATTTTTGACTTACTAAAAATCATCCTTGAAAAGTTACCATCTGTGCTCACCATTAGACGTGGCATTTCCGTGTGTTAGAAACTATTCTAAAATCTAGAGGGGACTTCAGAATTTCTGTCACGTATCTCCAAGGCCATTCATACCACTGGCTACAAAACCCTGACGTAAACTGTCGTATATGACATTCTTCTTTTTTTCTTCTTTTTTCATGCATTTCTTTCAATTTGTTTCCTCGGTTTTATTGAAACTTCCTTTTCGTTTTGTTAGGTTTAGTGACAGAATAGTAGTTTCGATTGTAAAATTGAATGTTCACGATTTCTCTTAAGAATAAATAGCATTTGGAAAATTGAATGTTTTCTATTTCTCTAAAGAATAAATAGTAGATTCAATTGTAAAATTGAATGTTCTCGATTTCTCTTAAGAATATATTACTTTCGATGGGAAAATTGAACTTTCTTTCTTTCTCTAAAGAATAATTAATATTTGGAAAAGTGAATGTTCTCTATTTCTCTAAAGAATGGATAGTATTTTCGATTGTAAAAATGAATGTTCCAGATTTCTCTAAAAAGTAGTAGTTTCAATTGAGAAAATTGAATGATCTTGATTTCTCTAAAGACTAGTATTTTCGATTGGAAAATTGAATGTTCTCTATTTATCTAAAGATTGAATAGTCTTTTCGATTGGAAAATTGAATATTCCCGATTTCTCTAAAGATGTATCGTGTGTGGGTTTCTTTCGTGTACGTTTAATCCATGAAGCTCTGGCATTCTATTCCTGTAAGCCATATTTTCTACAACAGCATGATTTTTTTTAAAAATAAAAATAAATTTTAATCGCTTGGAGTAACCGCCCTTGAATTTTCTCTATATTATCTAGTAAAGTATTGTCACAATCCTTGACATAAATGGTTACTTTTTTCTTAAGAACAGAAGTTTATCATCTGTTAGGGATTAAATGATCGATAACTATTTACATGTATACGATTAAAATCTTAACTCATATTTCTGAGTAGAATAAAAACTATTCAAAAGCAATTTTGTGATCATTTTTCTTTCATTTTGCGCTTTGGTAATCTTGCTATTAAATACAACTGATAATTTTTTACTGTAGAAAAACTGAATATGATTCACAAGCTAATCATATGATTTATTTAATAACTGTCTTTTCTTTTTTTCAAAATATGATTTTTTTAAAAAGTTCTTTTAGCACAATTTTCTAATATTCTTTATCCGAAGGCTATTTTAAAGGAATAACCTTCAGTTTTATACAAAATATCCCTTTTAGATAGACACATTTGTGAAAGGCCTTAATCAATCTCTATTACATGCTGTTGAGGCCGATTATTTAAACTAATAGGGCTGATTATTCTTTTCCCTTTTTGCTGCTTCCTCTTTAGTCTGTTGACATAGACTCCAACCGGTTTGTTTAATATTTTCCTTGTGTAGTCTTATTCAGAATCCTGCATATCTCCTTGACTTGTGCAGTAACCTTTTGTCCTTTTTTTTTCACCTTATCTAATTATTTTAATTTTATATTTTTCATTTTTTTTTCTATATGTGTAATTTTACAGCATTTGCTGTTTTTTTTCTTGGTGAAGGTTGTTTTTAATCTTGCATGAGAGTCGCAGAATAGGATTTGTCATCTTTTTTATTTATACTTATAAAAGGTGTCTTATAATTAATAAGCTGGAGAATCAACTGATCGCTGAAGACGGCTAGTAAACAATAAAACTATCGAATTCAACATAGATAAATGGCTTTTTGGTAAGGTTTCAGCTTCGGAACCGGAGGGTTTCAGATTTGAGACCCGGTTTAGCCGAAGAATCACCCTTTCGTGCGCGTTAAATCCGTCCGGATCAAACGTCCTCCCGCTGATGAGGTGCGGAGAAAGATGTGGTAGCTCAAATGTCGTCCTCATCATCTGATCCAAGTTCAAAATCACAAGGTTAAAACGGGACGCTAATATAACTAAACTAAACTAAAATCCACACAGATATATACTTTGGCGATGAGAAAGTGCTCATTAATATTTTTATTGGGATTTCAATTAATAAAAAAAATAATATTATATCATACATATTTAATTTTTACACCGTTTTAAAATTAAATTTTGTAACACTATCAACTATCGTTTTAAAATCATTTACTGTTAATTTAGTGTTAATTAACATTGTACATTTTTTGTCCCCATTTTACCGTACAATATAAATACTTACCACAAGATTTTAATAATTTTTATTTAATATTTCAAACAATACTGGCGAAACAAGCCTCAAATATATGGGTGAGGTGACTAGCTTTCTACCAATCACAAGGTGGATAAAGCGCAATGATTACATTAAAAAAAAATATGTAATAGATACACTGTCTGATAAATAGTTCAGAATGCTGATATAAATTGCAATCGTTGATAAGACAAATTATATATATATATATATATATATATATATATATATATATATATATGATATCAAAGAAATTTTTTATTTTAGTAAATAAATACAATCATTATAAATAATGGATCAAAAAATTATACTTGGCCAAAAAAAAATCAATTTATTATGCGTTGAAAATAAGTCAGAACACACTCAATTAGCTGTGAATTTTCAACGCCAACTGAGGCAACGCAAATGCTTGAATTTTGTTACTCCGGTTATGGTAACGTGATAAAGATCATAAATTCTTAATTTTCTTTATTCTGTATTATTTTTAATTGGAAAAGTATTTCAGAATGAATCCGAAAAAAATTAATTAATTAACAGTGTTTAATTTTTAGTGAATCAAACATTAAGAAAATAAATAGAATTGCTTGAATTAATCGGCTGAAAACATGTTAAGTCAAACCTCATTTGCTTGGGGGGGGAGGAACTGAACTCGGTACTTATTTGGCGGTGTTGAAAAAATAACTTTTATCGAGAAAGTTATTTTTAAATGTATTAATAAAAAATTAATGAGTTAATATTTTTAAAAAAACTGTATTAACATCTAACGTCATCCACTACAAGTTTTAAAAGATTTCTTGAGTGGATTAATAAAAAGTGTGTGTGTGTGTTTCTAAGTTTTTAAGATAGTTTTTAAGTGAGTAGAAAATAATTGTATGAACGTGCTCGAAATGAAATTATACCTCAATCCGGGACAACGAATCAGAAATGGAAGTTGTCCGTGTTTCGCTTTATTCAACGATGTTCACACAGTTAATACAGTTAACTACTCCCTTGTAATTAGAATTTATTCTCTTTTTCTTTTCAGTATGGCTAATCAGCTAATTGGACCTGCTGACTAACGGGTGCTTCCTAACCAAGTGTCACAGTCCCCCATTTAGACTTAATTAACTAGTTAGTCTGGATGCGGGTTCCATTCTGATTTACACTTCCGTTTCCGTAGAATTATGATTATGCCGGGGCCTTCCAATTTCGAATATTGCGTATTCATATTATTATGTCCCAAGATAGCGACGTCTTCCTGCTCTATCCCATGCAATTTAATACTGCAGGGGTATAATGCCTCAACTGTGTGCGTGAGCTGTAATTATTGTAGATTCCTTTGCGTAGCTGGCTTCTCTATATTCAGTTTATATTAATTTAATAAATAAGATAGTGTTAATTCCATCTTATTTATTAAAAATAGCAGAACCTGCCCGTGGCATGGCTTCCAAGAAGAAAATTCAGATTTAAACTCGTCTAGCGTCTGACGTAGGCATGTTACGCAGCATCAAACAAACATAAAAATATGCTTAGAAATTATCAGAAATTAGCTACAAACCAATTTTTCATAGAACACGTTCAGAAATATTTAGACTGTTACAAAGGTAAGAATACGATATGTCCGTTGACAAAACACAGGCGATTTTTTTGAAGAAAGACGGTTATTTAACACATCAAAAGACTCTCCTTCCCTAAGTGTGGACATTATTTCACTTATATTCGTTAATCGAAAATTTTCTTTCCTCTTCCGGCCAAGGTTGAATTTACTTTTTTTAGGGGGGGGGGGGCACAATGATATTTGAATCGCTGTTTAATATCAGACGTAAACAAAGACATGTATCGCATATGCATACCACAGTTCTAGCTATTTGCGCATGCACAGTTTGAGGTTTTCGCACATGCGCGGATAAGTGTAAAGTTTAAATCGCAATTGTAAAATTCCTTTTCTTATTTTGATACGATTTTAATGTACTAAAACCTTTCCCAATAAACGCTCTACAAAACGTTATATATCTCTCATATATCCTTTTACTATTTCTCGAGTTTTTGTAGTTCAAACATACAGACGCTTTCAGGAGACTTCATTTTATTTTATGTATAGATAAAGTGGCTAGAAACTTTTTTCAAGATAAATCTCATTTGGCGGTGGGGAAATGAAGTCTTTTGGCGGGAAAGAAAGAAAAGTGTCCTTTTTTACTATTTTCCTCGCTATTTTTCAGTTTCCCCCCCCCCTCTCTATTAGAACCTTCATCGTGACTTAACGAAAATATTAAAATAATAGTTATAATAATTAATTAGCCGAATTGGTTGGGCCTATTCGGGTTTTGCCTTTACGATTATATTTGACAATTCATTTTTATTTATATACATAAGAAGAATGTGAAAAATAGTTCACATCATTTTTACGTATTACTTATTTAATTTATTTATATTTACTTATTATTATTATTATTATCGATTATTTATTTAACATCGACATAGCAGTATCACTCTATAATGTTTTGGATGAGAATAAACTAATTTTAAAAAAGTTTTTGCACTTATAATGTTAAATTTATTTTTGATTTTCTTTATTTCATATCAGAACGATGTGAAAATTTTTCACATTATATTTACAGTTTACTTATATAACACTTAAAAACAACAACAACTCTTATACTAATAATACCAATTACTTATTTAGCTTACTTATACTTATTAATATAGACGATTACATACTTTATAGACATAGATATAGACGATATGTTATAATAGAAACTAATATTATATTAAGTATATTTTTCTATTTTATCTATAATTTAACGAAATGCGAGTGCAAGAAATTATGGTGTGATGTTCTCTGCTAATCAGACTTTTATCATTGGATTTTTGTGCAAGTGTTTTATTTATTTATTTAATCATTTAATTTGTTCTTTTTCCAGATGAAACGCCTCAATGTTCTAATTCTTGGAATACTTCCTGTTGTACGCCCATCATGGAGAGGCGGTATTTTGAAGCAAGCAAAAAGGAATTCCAGAACATGCTACAGTCTTCCAATCAATTTCTGCAAAGCATACTGGCTTCCAGCGCAACTAAATTTAAAGGTTAGAAAAATTATTTTTTAAAATTATCTTATTTTTTACCGATGAAGGAATTACACTCTAACCAGCTACAAAAAAACGTATAGATAATGCTTGTGTGTGTACGAGGGGATGAGGTATTGTCTCATGTGTCATCCTCATCATTCGTCCGCAGTTCAAAATTACGAGGTCCGTCAAACATTTTTCTACCAGTGTTTATTTGAATCCAGACGCTAATATAACTAAATCATATCATGAATTTGGTAAGGGCCGGAATAGACTGGCTGGTAGAGAGTTGGATTCGCATCCCTTGGGCTGCGATTTCGAACCCGCCTGCCGAAGACACTCCGTGTGCGTGGTGGCTGGCGCACGTTAAATGTGTCGTGATCGCAAAGTCAAAGGTGCTGGGTCAGAGATGATCGTTCTAGATCTAAATTACGATCTGTGGATGTATGAATGAAGTTCGTCCCGTAAAAAGGGTTTGTGACGTGTATTTAACCAAGTCGTTTTCTTGGCTCTAATTGGCGCTACTAAAAAACAAGAGACGCTCAATCGGCTTAAATCGCTGAAGGGCTTGTCAGCTGGCTTGAAAAGTGCCATAAATAACAATAACAACATGACTTTGATAAAAAATTTTGCCTCTTATCGCATTTTTTTTCTAAATAAAGCAATTAAAGAAATTGTAGATATCCTACTAATTAAAAACAGATAAATTTAATGAATAATTTGTTTTATTTTGAGGTGTTTAAGCTTAGAAATTCATACATAACAATCGTAACTTACATTAAATTATCAGTATTACTTTATTTATTCAGAACTACTTTAGTTAAAAAAATGGTGTAAGAAAATCGGAATTTAGCCATTAGGAAATTAATGGTGTATATGAAAATTGGCGAATATATAATTAGATTTATTATTTTTACAAGACTTGAAAAACCAGAAACTACTATTTAAATGGGGAGTTTTAATAATAAATTAGATCAATACTACTACTACTACTACTTCTGAGCAGCAATTAAAACGTAGTTTTTGATGTTCAAGACAAATATCACTCTTTATCATATTCATAGACCCCTTTCACTCTAATTAAACACATCTCAAAATTGCATAAGTTTGTCTGCTAAACTAGTTATTTATTTAATTAAATATTATTTATTTAATGAAATATTAATTATTTAATGAAATAATAATTATTAAAGTAGAATTTATTTCCATTGTTGATAAAAATGGCCATTGGGAAAGAAAATAAACAAATAATTCCGAATTTCTGATTTCTAATTCAATAAATGATTTTTCCTATTACGAAATAAAAATAAAATAAAAAAAATAAAATAAAACCTTTATTTTTAATCAGAAAATACAAAATTCGTTGTGTTGTTCTGAATTTAACGATAATCGTATCTTTATTTCGTTTTAAAGCGCCTCCGATTAACGTTCAAAAAACGGTTTATGGAATTACGATTAAGATATTTAATTACGTTTTATTTTCCCGCCGTCGTAGGATCTTTATTTACGGCACAAATCCCATCATTTTGAAAATAGTTTTAATTATAATTTCAATCCCACGACAGGTACGACATTAAATTGGCACTCCTTTTGGGAATTCCGGCCATAAAATAAAATGATTATTCAATAGGCATTCTTATTAGAACATTTCATTTTCTCGTTTGGCAGAGTGCCTGGAATTTGCTCCAGACATCGTTTGTTGTCGCGGCAGTTAATCCGTGGTTTCTTTTCTGCATTCTTCTTGTTGTTTTTAGTGCCTTTTGTCTGCATAGTTTTGAAGTATATTTCTAATTAACTTTGACTGTCCATAATTTGTTTTGATTAGGGACATTGAACGAAACGTTGATTTGTTTCGACGTCGCGTTTACGATGTTAGAACTTTTTGTTAAAGTTTTGTTCTTGATCAGCTTTTTGTTCGTTATGCAGTTGATTCTGTTAGAAGTCATTATTTTAGAATTAAATTAGCAAAAAGGTTTCATTAAAAATTTGAAATCAAAAGAAAAAAAATAATACAAGTACATATTTATTATTTTTTTTCTTTTGATTTCAAATTTTTAATGAAACCTTTTTGCTAATTTAATTATTTTTGTTTGTGTTCTAGTTGTAGCAGCATTGGCGCTTTCTAGATACAATGTTCTTATAGATATTATAGTTTAGAATAATCTAAATCATAATATCTATTATGGTTTAGGTAAAGTAATTTTTTTTGCAAATTTGTTTTTTTTTTTGTCTTTTTAATGAAATTTACATTATTTTAGAATGCTATTGAAGTGTTCGTTTCTGTTGCAAGATTTCAATTTTAAATTAAAAATTGAAATTTGAATTTGCTTAAAGTCATTATTTAAGAATGTTATTCAAATATTCGTTTCTGTTGCCACGTTTAATTTTTTAATTCGAAGATGAAATTTCAATTCACATAATTCTTAGACAATGTTTTGGAAAAAAATTGAAATTGTTGCACAATGTTCAATAATTTAAGCGCTTAAATTTATTTACTTTTATTTTTTGTTACGAATAAGTTATTTAAGTAAAGACAAATAATTTAATTAAATTATACTTAGTAGTATATGCAATTTATATGAGAATTTCGACTAAGATATATTTTATTTTAAAATACTTGGAATATAAATGAATTACAATTACCTAAAATTGAATAAACTAATTTAATTAATATCTGGCATTATCTATCATAGAAATTTAATTTCACTTGCCTATTTTTTTTCTTGCAAACGATTCTTTTAAAATATTTTTCCCTCTCTAAAATCTGCTTTCACTAGTGATGA
This sequence comes from Argiope argentata, assembly GCA_026289955.1. Taxonomy (NCBI): domain Eukaryota; kingdom Metazoa; phylum Arthropoda; class Arachnida; order Araneae; family Araneidae; genus Argiope; species Argiope argentata. The sequence goes on along the minus strand of JAOUZG010032726.1, from coordinate 264,779 downwards.
CAAGAAAAAATTATTATGCAAAATATAACATTTTTGTGTTACGTTAATGCATGTAATAATTATTTCCTTTGCATTTTTTTTTTTTCATTCCGTCTATTTATGCGATTTCGGAATTTTAAGTAATTTTTACATTCTGTGTTTGATGCGGAAATATAACTGGAAGGTTAATAATTTGATAGAATCTATTTAGTTTTAAAATATAAATGAATATAAATGAATGAAATATAAATGAATTACGATAACTTAAAATTGAATATATTTGAACTGTTTTAAAATAATAATTGAAGACCTATATTTGTAAAATTCATATTAATGGCTTTATTTGCTATGAACAATTGTTGACATTTCTGTCAACAGTGTTAACTCTGAAATTTTACGAAATAAATGAGCAGGAAATTAATTAATTAATTATATGAAGCTATAGTAGGTCGGGCTATTTGAAAATTGAAACCAAATTAAAATCCAACTTGGGAAAACCAGAGGCATATTTTTTTTAAATTATTTTTTGCCTTGTTTATTCATTTTAGTCTTGTTTCTTTATTTTGTAAGAACTATTAATATCGAATTCTATTAATGATAAAAAATAGAGAGGAAAAAACAGATATAATTACTTAAACAAAGCTTTAAAGAAAGAAACACACACATGCATACACTCTCACACATACACACAAAAAAATAAACATTTAAAAGATTTCAAGGACTATTATGAATTATTTATTACGAAAAAAATTGTATCAGATTACATCCTTCCTCTTGTTTAACTGACTGTTGATATAAAACGAATAAAATGTAATGGAACTTTAAAAAAATTGTTATTGAGGAGGTTAAAAATGTTCGATTTTTTTCGTCATTTATTATTCTTTATAAGAAGAAAGTAGAACAGTTTCATTTCCTGTCGAATAAAATGTTGCTTCAGCAAACGATATTTTGAACTGTTAGTGTTTGCACTGAAAGCTTCTTAACTTTTTTTTTTTACTCAAACGATATAGTAAAAGAACTGCCATTCAGGGGGGAGACTCACTTCATTTCATTGGCTGTTGCTGTTTCCTTACCAATTCTGCGTGCACAACTGGCAATAACTCAGGGTTCCACAAAGGGTCTCAATAGGCCTCGTCCAAATTTTGCCCCAATTTATTTATTAAGGCTTGGTTGTACATTGTGACTTTCTCCTCTTTGTAACAATTTCCTGTGACTTTTTTACTTCTGTTATTATTTCTCATCTCTTTCAATGGAACGAAAAAGTATTTTTTGTTATATCTTTATTTTTTTTATTGACGCTGTTGTCCTCGGCTAGTGAAAAAGACCTTGAATTGGCCGTTACCCTTTCTCTTCTAATTATTTCCTTTCTCGTCTCGTTCCTATGGCAACAAAAATGTGGTTGCATTTTTTTATTAACTTTTTTTGTTCGATCCTTTTTTTATTCTCTTATTCCGCTTTTTAAAAAAACTGCTATAGTTAACTTAAATTTTTCAATGCAGACTTTCTACTCTTGTTTATTTATTGATTCGTTTTTTGTCTTCGTCTGCTGCAAATACCAAAGAACATTCTTTTTACGTAAAAGCTTTGTTCTTCTGGAATTTTCGGTTAATTGTTTTTAAGAGTAAATGCAGTTTTTTTAATATCGTTTTTGTTAATATATCGTAATTATTATTTTTTCTCTTAAACGGAGTTTTAATTAATTTTATTTTTTATATCCATAATTTAATAATAATGTAATTTTTTACTATGATCATAATTAATTTTAGCTTTTAATTTATAATTTCAGAATTTATAAGTGTCAATTCATGATCACTTATTATTTTGGTTACATCCAATATTACTAATTCTTAAATAAAGGTTTGCATATATTCTTCCAATAAAAAAAAACGTAAATTAGAAGTGTTTGAAGAGTAAATGCTACTCTATAGAGCACAAGCGGCACCAATTCAGTGTTGAGAGATAAAAGATAAATTTCCCGGAACATCTTGCCTTTAATGGCAATAGCATAATCACCCATTCAATTGCTATGAAATCCAATCTATAAAGATCGAATGCAAGTATAGTGCACTCCCAAGTATTCATCCTAATGTGGCGAAAGGATCAACTCGATAACAAAAAAGCCGGATAGACCGGACTCCTTTGAACTCCTTTCTTTGCTCACCAATACCAGAAGGAAAAAATTTAATACCAAAACTCACTGCTATGATAATTATTTTCTCACTTCTTATTTATTACCAAGCCCTCCATTTATCTAAAGCCAACTAGGATGTGAACAAGGCCCAATGAATCTTAGAAGCAGTTACCGGTAACGCATCGAGTTAAACAAGTAATATAATAAAGATTAAAATGAAATCTGCTATGCATATTTCAATGTATCAGCTCAGAACATCATTTCTTGAACGGCCAAGCACCACGTGATCGTGCCAGTTAAATTATATTTTTATTCATTTTCATTGTTTCACTCAATGAGTCACTTTAGTGTTGCAAACGATCATAAAAAACTTTGTCTCGCATTTATTTTTTTAAAAAAATAGCACATTTCCTATTTATCTCATTTAGTATAATCACTTGCTCAAAATGACATTTTCCTAAGTTTTATTTGCTATCGTTATTAACTTTTTTTTAAATTGGCTTTTGTAAATGCAATGGCAACACGTTATTAATAGCTGATTATTATTATTTTTTTTTAGATGTTCGTGCAGTAAATGAAATTTTAATTTTTCGCCAACGGATTTTTGTTGGCGACAAAAACCTCACCCCAAAAGCAACATCATGTTCTGACATGATATGAATTTAAAAAATAATGCTGTCTTATCCTAGGTAGTTAATTGCAAGTTTAAAAAAATAATCATAATCCTATCAAACGTAAAACATTATCAGGATATCCAGTTTCACTTTTGAGATTTAATTCTAATTAAATTTTCAAAGTTTGTTTTTGACGTTTTCTACTTATTTTCCCGTTCAATTTCTCAGATTGTAACTCAGAAAATCTTGTCACTTATTTTTTTAAAAAATTTTATGACCGTGTAATTTTTTTAAATACTTATTTGAATAGATAATGTTTCATTTTGAGCCAGTCTTTAGAAGAAATAACAAATATATTAATTGAATTTAAGCGCACCTGGCTTCATAAAAATATGACGTCAGAAATTAGGTTAACGCGTTTTAAACGAGATTTGTTTTCGAATCTTCTTTAACTAGTATTTAAATAAATTTTATGCCTTCGCTGTCCAATAGGAATCCATTCAAACTAACTGTTGTCGCTGTATTTACGGCTTGTTTTTCGTCTAACCGCCTTTAATGGGGATTGAAATTTTTATGTTTAAGGCCACATGACACCATTCATAATGGGTCTGGGCGAAGGTTTACGAGCTGTTTGTAAAAAACCCTCCATGAATCAGTGAAGTAATTACTTATTGTTAAGCGAGAATTGCGTTGTTTCATTTTCGTCTGCAATCGAATCGATTCGTGTGATAATGTATCAGACACTTCAGTTTGGATGTATCTTTACACTTCTAAAAGTTGCTCTTATCTAGGTGATAATAAAAAAAAACATTATTTATCCTTTTTTTTTCTACAACTGTAGATTCTACACATGTATGTATATATATGTAGGATATCCCATGGAGCTATTTTTTTTTTCTTTTATCGACAACCGATTGTAGACGTAATTCTAAGCGAGAATTGTAAAAGGTTAGATCATTTCCCAGAGGACGATAATTTTTAATTAGTTTAGAATTCCAGAACAACGCCATCTATCGAGCTTCTGAAAAACAGTCACAATTAATATTTAGGCAGAGGCCCACTAACCACGGTACGATAAAGACGTTTACACGCGTCATCGTTTCTCGTCCGCAAAAACTACGCAGTAATATGTTTTCAGTCACATAATGTCTTTTTTATTTCTAACGTCCTCCTAGAGGAAATAATCTAACTTTCTGTTTATTTAATACCTTATGTTTTAATTCTTTCAATATTTTCCTGTAAATACTCCCCTTTGTAAATTTTTCCTTTTAACTATAAATAAATTCTTTTAATTTTTTTTAAAGAAGTCTCTTCATCCTTCGTTTGCATTATTTTAATCTTGGTTTAGAAACTAACCCATAAATATTAAAAAAACCCTAGATATCACGCCACTAAAATCCCGCTATCTGAAGAGTCTAATTTTTTTGGAAGATTTGGTTAGACTCTCACATATATATTGTATACAATTATATTTGAATGTATATATACACGAAGTATTAAATGAAATAAAGTTGATTAAAAAATGTGGACAATGTAGTTAAAAAATTTTAAAAACATTATTATTCTTTTACTAATAATTTTCGACGACCAACATTTGCTAGTGGTTTTGGTTTTACTAAACGTTCAAATATTAAAATGGTTTATGATTAAATTGTTGAAATATTAAACGACATTTATTTAAAATTTACCTTTGGAATCAGAAAAATAATATTATTTGTGTACTACAAGTTATTGAATTTAAATAGAAAATTTTGTGTATTACTTTTACCTATTTAGATCAATAAAGAAGAATTTTATTTTAGTTACTTTTTATTAAATAATTGATATAATTGATATAAATAATTTATCAAAAAATGATACTTGGCCAAAACAAAATTAACATCTTGTCCATTGAAAATAAATCCGAAAACACTCAATTGGCGTTGAATTTTCAACGCCAATTGAAGCAACACAAATGCGTGAATTTTCTGCGCCAGTTGGAGCAACACAATACAGAATTCAAATTTTTAATTCGAAAGTACTTCAAAATCCATCGGAAATATTGATTCATTAACGATGCTAAATTTTAAATGCATCGAACACTAAGAAAATCAACAGAAACGCTTGAAATAATTGGCCTAAAACATGTTAAGCCTAACCTCATTAGCGTGGGGGTGGGGAATAAACTGAATTCGTTATTTATTTGGCAGTGTGGAAATGAAAAATTTTGTTTTCAGTTGGTTGAGAAAAATGCTTCTAAAGTACATAATCGATTTTTCGAATACTATTAGCCGCTTGGCCGAGATTAATCGCCAAAATTGTTATCAAGGATGACACGATAGATTCAGTAAAATTGCTCACTTCATATTAAATTTTAATATTTCGTTACTGTTGTACGTCGATGTCATGTTAGGAGTGTCTCTGACATGTTTTTATTAGAAAGAACGCAAGAAATTTTTTGGGGAGACCACTCACACTAAGTTTTGTTGTTGTTGTTGTTACTAATGGTACTTGCCATGTAAAAGTGCTTGACGACTGTCAGCGATTTTAAGCCGAATGAGCATCTCTTGTTTTGAACTAGAGCCAACTAGGACCAAGAGTGCGTCTTAGCTACTCAAAAACTACATTCGCTTGCATAATCCATTTTTACAGGGGGGGGGGGACATTCTCACACCTCACAATAGAACAGAGAAGATCAACCATGCCCTAAACGGGACTCGAATCTGGGACACCCAGATAACGGAGAAGACACGTTACTCCTGTTCCAGTACGCAGGGACACTAAGTTTTAAAATTGGCGAAAGTACACGATTTGGTTTCATTTGAAAAGAAAATAATATAATAAAATCATAATAACAATAGAATCTATGTAGCAAACTATGTGCCAAATTAAATTTATAAAAGAAATTCAAAATTAAGGAAAATTTTGTTCGAAGTGAGATTGGTAAATCTAATTCACAAATTTCAATGTGACGAATTTTCTCTATAACGAAATTCTAAACTGGAACGATGAGTTATCGTTCAATGATCGTCTCCAGTCTCGGATTGGTTCATTATGTCATGAATGCATCCATGGATGGATGGATGGCATTATTGCGAGAATGACAGCATTTCCAAGTATTTGTTAACATTTAGCTCGTTAGGCTATTTTGTTTACAACGCATGCATTTGGACTGGAGCCATTAAAACTTTTAAAATGCGTTTGTCACGATGGTTTCCCCCCATTTTTTTCAGATAGACTCGCCGTCTCTGGCAGATGTCTAGTCAGCAAGCCTCGTAGACGTGGCGTCTACCAAGTTAATCAATAACGGCGGGGGTGTAGGCATTGCCCTCTGAGGCCAGCCCGCATGGCTTTTTTATTGTGATCGAACTCCCTCCTGCCCATATGGGCTTCCGGCCTTCCCCCCAAAATGGGATATAGAGACATTTCGTGTCATGGTGCAGCTATAGGTAAGGGTCATCGCGATTTCGCAGTGTTCTTTTTAGATGTCCCTCGCAAGGGGGAAGTAAACGCCTGATTTAGAATGCCATTTCGGCAAAATATTCTTTAATACTTAGATCCTTTTTATCGTGTTAGAACAGGTAGTTTTTGGGATGAGGTTTTTGGCATCAGCAAAAATCCGTAGGCGGAAAATTGAAATTCTATCATCTGCACGAGCATTTCAAAAAACCAGCTTTTAATAACGTAATGCCATCACATTGGCAAAAGCTTTGATTTTTAAAAAACTAAGTTAATGACTGCAGCAAATAAAGCCTAGAAAAATGTCATTTTGAGAACATGATTATATGAAATGAAATAAATAGGAAATGCGATATCTTTTTAAACAATCAATGCGAGACAACGTTTTTTTGGGGATCGTTGGCAATACTAAAGTGACTCATTCGATGAAACCATTAAAATGAATGAAAATATAATTTAACTCGCACGAGCACGCGGTGCTTGGCCGTTCAAGAAATTATGTTCTGATATGATACATTGAAACATGCAGAGCAGGTTTAATATTAATCTTTGATACTTTAGCTCCCGTTTGAGCTAAAGTACTTTAGCTCAAACGGGAGCTAA
>JAOUZG010032726.1:239762-253014 GCA_026289955.1 Argiope argentata | reverse complement strand
AAATGAATTGAAACAAATAAAGACAAAAAATAATTAAATTCTTGTATGATAACATAAAATTCTCTTCGTGGATGTAATTTTTTAAAATCTAAATTTAAAAAAAATGATTTCGAAATATTATTTATCAATACAATATCTAGCTTAGACTTATATAAATGTTGGCAGTGTTTACTTAAAAAAATCGTGCTGTTGAATAAATATTGGTGTCCTGATTCGATCCGATTTTCGTCCTTCGTATGTTAGGAGTGGCGTTCGATTTTCGTTTTTTGATGCTTGTGCGTGCGTGCCTCTGTGTTCAAAACCAGCTGTTAAAGAAGCGACGCTGGCAAAAAAGACATTGCCCTTGTCGAAGGGAAAAGTGGATTTGTTACGTGATTAGACAGCGTGTGGCGAATGCTTTCCTCTTTAGCCGCACTACTTTCTTCTTAGCGGAACAGATGTTTCGTTGCGATTATGGCGTTCGGTTTGGCAGCAAACTCAACCGAAATTATTTCGCTTTATCGGAAATTCGTGCAATACGAAACTTTTTCTTTTTTTCAATTCCTCCATTGAGTTCACACTCTCCCTATATAGATATTATCTTGTTCAAATTTTCAATTGTTGATTTGAAATGCTTTTTACTCATCCATTCGAGTTAAAAATACATTTTTTTTAAAAAAATTGTGGATGACTCTCGATGTTAAATACAATTTTTACAAATATTAATACATTAATTAATTGAATTCTATTAATTTTTAATTCCTTAAAAAGAGTTATAGAAGTTTGCAATGAAAATAGAAATCAACAGGCAGTTGCTCGATCGGTGAAATGGAAATGTTTCAATGTTTTTCAAGTAAAAATGAAGAATGCGTTAAATTCTCGTGAAAATCCATAATTTTTTGTTAAATTATGTATATTATTTCTAATTAATTAATAAAAAGTTACTGAAAAAAGAACCTAGCCGGTTTTACGATTTGAATTTCATTCCCCTCCCCTTCCCTCTGATATTTTCAAGAGAAATACCTAAAACACCTCTTTATTTCTGTGGAGAAGAATCTTAGCAGACTCCAGTTGTAATCACAGTTACGATTTTACCAATTTTAATTTCTTGAAAACGCCCATAACTCCCAGTTTTTTTTAGTTAGTTTGGTTATATTAACACCCCGTTGTAAAGAAACACTGGAGCTTTTGGGGGGCAGACCTCGTAATTTTTAGCCGCAGTGAAATGACGAGGATGACGCCTGAGCTAGTACCCCCTCATCACACTAGTGGGTCCAATTTTAATTTCTTGGAGACGCCCATAACGCCCAGTTTTTTAAAGTTAGTTTAGTTATATTAACACCCCGTTTTAAAGAAACACCATGGCTTCTTTGGGACAGACCTATTAATTTTCAACCGTAGTCAAATGACGAGGATGACACCTGAGATGGTACCCCCCTCGCTCATCACACCACATCACACTAGCGGCAGGACGTTTGACCGTGTCTTGAACCTTAAACCCTACGGCTCACGAGCCGAGATCTAACCACCAGGCCACCACGGTCTCCAATAAATAACCCCCAGATATGTCGTCAGCTACCATTTTACCTGTATCATTTTCAAAAATAATTACCAGAATTTTTATTCTCTACTCTTACTGTGCATTAGAAAGACATTCCTTCAAACACAACAGCCGTTTCGAATTTATCCCCCCCCCCTCCTTCCATTTTTACGATCACTTTTTTTCTACATATGCATTCTCCTACACCTTCATTTTCGCGAGAACAAAACAAAGTTTCGACAGAATTCTCTGTCTCAAAGAACTGAATTGATTTCGCTAATTAATTTTGTCACTTTGCAAATCTAACAAACAATTCAGAATATTCTGTTTGTTACGCAAGTTTTATTTTAACCAGTTAAGTGATTTGGGTCATGTTTAATCTTCATTTTGGCGCTGTCAGTGTGTAATATTTTTCAATTAATAAAATTTAACTATGCAACCATTTGTAATGCGATATGCTTATTTATCCATCAACGCTTGATTTGAAAAAGGAGAACTTGAGAGGCTTCAAAAATTAATTACCGCAGTTAACTGGTTAAATAATAGTTTTTTCGCCCTTGATTAGATATAGTTTATCAAAGTTGGTTAACATGATTAAATCTATGCTATTAATATAAAGGTTAAACGGCTGGCCTTCGAAGGCGGATATTAGTTTTCAAACTAAAAATGAGATATAATTTATCAAAGTTGATTCGCGTGATTAAGTATTTATTATTAATATGGTTTTAAACGGCTGGCTTATCTAAAGCGGTTAAAAGTTTTAAATAAAAAAATCTGCAGTTTTTTCCTACTGCATTGCAAATTTAATTTTATAGATAAGGCTTCTGAATCAGTTTTATTTTTGAAATATATTTCTGATACGTTTATATTTCGAAGTATTTTAAATAAATATTATTATAATAATTCCTCCTGAATAAATTTTATTATTCCTGAAAAAGATGAATAGATATTATTGCATTTCATATTAAAATATTTCCAAATGTAAAATTTTCTGAAAGGGAACTTTTTTTTTATTGTTTGCATATTTTAGGAAAACATCATAAAAATATTTTTTTAACATGAATAGCTGATGAATGCGTCATAAAAAGAAAGTAAATCCATGAATAGATTTGAATAAAGTTATTGGATATATAATATTCAGAATGGGAATTTGTGTGGGTGTGAACGCTTCGGTACAAAGTATTGTTTATTCGATATTTGTTTACTCTTGGTAATAATCCATTTTCATAACATCCGTGAAGAATAGTTTGTGTTTCCTACTTAGCAATTCCCGTCTGCTTCTCCTGATGTTTCATACATTTAATAGAATTTTTATCCCAGAACAAAAACCGAATTATTTCGCTTTTAACTCCAGATATTTTTCGGGCGGTCTATTGTTCTATTTCACTGGAACAGGAAAAGTGTTCGGAAAATTTTCGGTTACAACTCTCCAGAGTTCGCTTTCACCTTTTCTTTAAACAACACTTTCTCACGTTCAGTCGGTCGTAAAAATCCAGTGTCCCGCAGGCAGTCGTTACCATGACAACAGTGACAACCGTTGCCAAACCGTGAAAAGGAAAATAAATGAGGTAACTGAAGAATTTCTTTTCTAATTTCCTTCGGCGATTTCTGTCTTCGGACGACAAAAGCGATTTTGTTGGCGCCTCCGTTGTTGCTGCTTGGGACTTATTTTTCACGTTGTGATTGGAAATTTCTTTGTGGAAAAAAAAAAAAATGTTTTCAGCGAATATCTACATAGGAAATCAGGCCTGGAATTTGAATTGTACTAAATCAGTTTAAATGCTTTTGTGGGCTGTACAAGAATGTTTGATGTGTCTTACATTTTTGGAAGTTAGTTTCGTTCTTTGACTAAGGGGACAGAATATCATTTGATATTTGATTTGGTTTTGTGGGATGTTTATTTATTTTTTTGCTTATTTTTGTGAGTCGCATTGTTGAATTTCTTTTATGGGATAATCAATATATTTTTCCTCTTAGGAAATGGTAATTTTAAAAGGAAGAATATTGTACTGTATATATTTTAAAACTTCGCTCGCTTTTATTTATGTCTTTTTCGTCTGCGCTTTTGTTAAGAAATTCTTCTATTAAATTGAATTTAAAATATTTTAATATGACTTAATATAGTATTTTAGTTATACTTAAATAAATGAAACAAACAAATTATATTATTTGAAGATATTTTGTAAAATACTGTTTAATATGTTTTTCTGGATTGGGAACAAAAACTGAATTATTTAAAGCGGACCTGGGACTAATTATCATGTCAAAACGTGATGCTGTTTTTGGGATGACGTCTTTGGCGTCAACAAAATCCGTCAAAAAAATTTTATTATCTGCACTAGCATCTGAAAACATCAGCTTTTAATAACGCGTTGCCATTTCATTGACAAATACTCCAATTTAAAAAAATAAGTGAATGACTACAGCCAATAAAACGTAGAAAAATGTCATTTTGAGCACGTGATTATATGAAATGAAATAAATTGAAAATGGGATCTATTTTTTTAAACAATGAATGCGAGACAAAGTTTTTTATGATCGTTTGCAATAACTAAACTGACTCATTCAATGAAACAATGAAAATGAATAAAAATATAATTTAACTTGCACGAGCACGTGGTGGTTTGTACCATTCAAAAAATGATGTTCTGACATGATACATTGATATATGCACAGCAGATTTCATTTTAATCTTTATTTATTTATTTTTCGTATTTTGTGTGTCGCATCTTTGAGCTTCTTTTGCGGAATAATCAATATTTTATTTCCTCTTAGGAAATGGTAATTTTGAAAGAAAAAAAAATGGAGCTGTTTTCATTTCTAAACTTTGCTTGGCTTTATTCCTGTATTTTTTGTCTGCGCTTTTGTTAAGAAACTCTGGTTTAAAATGAACCCAAGACTATTAGTATTAGCAACCCTAAAAAAAATCATTTGACAATTCATTGTTTAGGATTAGTGTAAAAGTATCGTTACATGGTAGAACAACTTTTTATTGAAAGATTTGAATTAATTAAATAAAAAAAACCCTGTTACCTCCCATTTAAATTGTTTTATTTTTATTGAATCGTAAAATACACAGGATAAGGTTATGTTTGCAATAACACGTGGAACAAATGATCTGAACGGTTTTACTGGCACATAGTCACTTTTTTTTTGTCGGAATTTTCCATGACAATTTTGCATAAATGTGTCTGAATTCTTTTGATGTGGCGTTGGATTACCGCCTTCAAAACACACATGGTAGTGGCTTGTTGTAATACGCCTATGATTTTGAATAATCCTTAAAAAGAAACCCTGTGGTGTCAAATCACACGATCTAAGCGGCCAGTTCTCGAATTTTTGAAACGTGGCCTCTGGATTATAATTATTTTTTAAATATTGTTAGACAATGAAAACACATTATTCTATAGCGTAACGCTCTCTTTTTACTAACCCTAAACTATTAGCTGTCACATGGTTTTTTAATAGGGTCACCAACACTTTACCTCAAAAATGGTAACAAATCCAAATCTTTAATTTTGGGACACTCTTTATAATACATGTATGGATTGCATTTTCATTTCCGGAGAAATCTCCCGAAAACGAGATTTCTCGTTAGAAAGCGCTGATGAATTCCAAGTAATGCCACACCACAAATATAATGATATCCTGTCTTCGGCGGGCCTCTTCTAATTCTTCCGCAGATTCATTATTTCTTCCAAGATGAATGCTAGATTGCTTTCCGCAGAGATGTGGGAGGACCTTTTCTCAATCCGTATGCATCCGCTATCTATCTTCTGACTGCGGCTCGAAGTTAATATCTTTGCATTATCCTAGATGCGCCGTAACTGTAACCGTATTTCTATTTTTCTCGCATCTTCATTCCGTCCTCATTTCTCTTCACTTTAAATCCCATTACTCAGGGACGGAAATTTTTACACGATTCCATCACGTACGCTGCGCTAACACCCCCCTGCGTGCTACGTGCAGACCGGAACGTCGTGGGGCTGGAGGGGGGGAGGAGAAGAGGGTCGGCTTGTACGTGAGTGAGATTGTTGCGTGCGACACGCGAAATCTTGCTCTGCTCGTTGCAGATTTGATTATTTAGTATCGAACCACACATTCTCGTCCCTTGTAAACACAGCTTTCGGCAAAATGTCGAAATTGTAATTTCCGCCATTTTTGGTCCCAAATGATATTTATATTATAATAGCTTTGTTGATGGATTTTATTCAAGTCCCGAGTTGGGGCCCGGGGCAAAAACTTCTTTGGACCCCTCTTTGCTTCTTTACTTTAGTAATGCAGATCATTCATCAAAGAAGGAAGCGTAAAATGAAATTTCTATTCGATTTGGGGCCCCATTTATGTGGGGGCCCGGGGCAACTGCCCCGTACGCGCCTACCTTAGTCAGGCCCTGATTTTATTGTAAGCGGATGAAAGCAATTATAAATAGTTATTATGTAGAGAACAAAATACTGCCCATCTTAGGATCCTACGATATTACTTTTGGATGATTTTACCCCGCGGTGGGGGCATGTGCGTAAGTAAAGTTGATATTCTTTGATAGGCCAATCGCCCCATTAGATACGTTTTCTTTGAGTTTTTTCACCGCTTGTGATTTTGAAAAATAGGGTTTAATTGCTAAATAGATTGTAAATATCACTTTCATCTTTTTACTGATATCTATTTTGTTGAAATAAACGCTTTTTGACGCATGCGCAAAAATTTGGACCGATTCTATATTTGAGAATAAGCAGGTATTTAATATATTATGAGTTAGTGTTTTTGTATGAAATTGAATTATTTATATATTTAAAAATAATTAGAAAAGCCAGCAACTCCAGAAGCAATCAGTGTCCGATTTTGTCGGTTTGTATTCCTTGTGAAAATTCATAATCCCGATCCCTTACCATCTCCATTTTTGATAGTAGCATCTTTCTCTTTGAGGAAAAATCAGACTTGACAGAGTTTACCTTCGTAAACCACTGCGTCAATTTCGCCAATTTTTACATCATTTGAAAGCTTATAATATCTAGATAAAACAATTATCGTTACATTCTTGATTGATATTACAGAACAAAAGTTTGTCAATAAATACCCCAACCCTCAAGGTCTGGATAATTTTAGATGATTTTTCCCTCGTCAGTTCATTTCACAACTTTACAATAAACATAAAGCATTTTATTGTTATTTTTTTCATGTCAGAACATGATGTTTTGTGAATAACGAATTTTGGCGTTAACAAATATCCGAAGGCGAAAAATAAAAAAAAAATATTATCTGCACAAACATCTTAAAAAAATCAGCTTTGAATAACGTGTTGCCATTGCATTTACAAAAGCTCTGATTGAAAAAAAGTAAGTTAATGACTACAGCAAATAAAACCTAGAAAAATACCATTATGAGCACGTGATCATAGGAAATGGGAAATTTTTTTAGACAATCAATACAATACAATATTAAAGTGACCCATTCAATGAAACAATTAAAATGAATAAAAAAATATCATTTAACTTCCAGGAGCACGTGGTGCTTTGACCGTTCAAGAAATGATGTTCTCTGACGTGATACATTGAAATATGCATAGCAGATTTCATTTTAATCTTTTTATATTAACTGCTCAAACAAGTTTCAATACATTAGTTCTTCTCAATTATTTTGTTGTAATAACCGAGTGATTAATATAGTTATTAATACGGTGGGTAAAGTCTATAGTAGATTTGTAATTTTTAGATATGTAATCTAATCTTGTTTTTATAAATCTACAAGATTTTACAGTTGATGTAAAATGGGGGTTTGATGGGGGGTGGTCTTCATTTCTAGCTTAGTTTTTTTAAATATGAATTAAAAAATTGAATAATTATAATAAGTGCTTATTAAAGTGTTTTTATTTTTTCAGCAAACGATATTTCTTTATGTCATAATTATGTTTAATATTTTTTAATGTTTTTTTTCAGCAGACGATACTTTTTATTATTTGTTTTTAATAATCGTATGACAAGTTAATTTAATTTATTATTTTACTATGTATCTGTTTGAAACTAATAGAAGGTATTCCAACTACCATGAATACATTGTTCGGTGTTTACATTCGAAAATTTATTTTTTGTTAAAAAAAAAGCATATAAAATATTTTATGGTTGAAAATATCTTAAATTTCTTGTCTTTTTTTTGTAAAAAAATATCTTATCTTTGCTTTATAGTTGAAAATATCTTTAGAAGACAAATATACGAGAAACTGGCAAATCTTAACTTTTATTCAAAGAATTCACGGAATGATGACGGGGTTGGGAGGGTAGAAAAGATACTACTTTCCCATGTAGAAAGTTCTCTTTAAAAAAAAAAAATCCGGGTAGTAAACTATTTTCAGCCGTTTCTTTTAACCACTCCAAGAAGCAGAATTTTCGTTCCTTCTTTTTATAAGATATTTTCCTTCTCTTCTTAAAAAAAAAAAATTTTTTTTTTTGGTAAACGGAATTTTTTAGCAACATTTTAAAACGAATCCGCTACAGTGAACTTTAAACAGAATTTTGGAAATATTGTGCAAAGTATTTCTTTGTCTCGATAAAATTTCTTTTAAATAGTTTACAAAGGTATTTTTTAATAATAAACGTACATACCAAAAATTTTAATTAAATAAAGACGATGTGGGGGTGTAGTGCAAGAATTTCTCGCAATATTTTTAGTATTCACATTGTTCTACAAAAATGTTACACTTACCAGAAACCTGCATTTTAAGTTTTAATTCATCAAATGTATTTTCCCTTACCTCCCTTCCCCTCTACTAGTTTTTCAAATTATTATTTTCATATAGTTTCCAAATTCTTTGTAGAAAAATAGCAAAAAAAAAAAATTGGCAGAATTCTAGGTTATTTGGCGATATTTTGCTTTAAGATCATTAAAAAATTTGGCGGAACTCAACGTTATTGGGCGATTTTTCACTTTAAAATCATTTAGAGAATTGGCAGAATTTTACGTTATTTGGCGATTTTTCGTTCGCTCCCGGTTAACGGAAAAGTACCTAATTTAAGCTGGAAATTCGCGTTAGCAATGAACATAAATGGCAATATTCATTAAAATCTTTTAATCACACACACACACACAACAGTAAAAAACATTTACCTCCTTTTAACAATATTTCATTATTACTATGTATGCTTCTTTAAATGAACTGCTTTTACCAGTATTGCATTATTATTACGTATGCTTCTTGGAAAGAAGATACGTTTTTAAAAGACTGGCGTAGAATTATGACATTATAGCAGTTGTTTCATCTCAAAATCGGTCGAGCTCCAGAACTCTGTTTGCCAGCTAGAAAAATTGAAAATGAAAGTTTGAAAAAAAGTATCATTATATATATACCTATATATTAAGAGAGAAAGGGGGTATAAAGAAGTCTCGTTATTGTTTCAAACCGGTTTAACTGAATTAATGACTTAAATTAATTAAGGCAAATAATGGCATACAAATATTAATGTTCTCAAATGATATGTTGAAATTAACGATCGTAGATTTCATTTTTTTTGTTATTATTTATCCCCACCCCCCTCAGAACAACGATTGAACCGTTCGATGTCCGTGACCAAATACGGCGGATGCAAACGAATTCCACTCTGTTATTCCAAACACGATTTTTATTTATTTAATTGTTTTTGTCATTTTATTTGTCGCAGAATTGTATTACTTGTTGATCACAAACCGTAGTTGATCAAATTTACTTTTGTTTACTTCTTGTTTGTATTCCGTTATGCAAACAACCGCCCATTTCTGCAAACCAGGTTTGATTCCTTTGTTGCACTTTGTGTTAACATGCTTCTTTTGTTGTACGAAAGTTGACTCGTCGACTGTTTTCCCAGGTGAGCTTATCTCAATAACAGGCAGGAAACTGCTGGTTCTGCAGAGATTTTTGATAGATCGGTCTTATTTTCATGTTTATTAAAAGCTTGGGTCCTTTTTATAAGCATTTTTTTATTTATTTACTTGTATATTAGTATCTTAATCCTTACTTATTATAGCGATTGTGTGCTTGCATTTGCATACGTTTTAATACTATACTGAAATACAACTACCAAACTTGGTACAAATATACTTTGGATGGTGAGAGTGTGCATTTCAAAGCAAATTTAAAGGATTTTAATTTTAATTAATTAAAAATTGAAAGGAATTTGGATGTTTTTACACAATAACTTACAAAAATATTACTGTACAAAAATGCATTATAATTTTTTTTTCTTTTGTTGAATTCTGGAAATTTTTTTCTAAATATCTCCCCCCACACCAATTTGCGATAATATACTCCATTGGTACTTTTTTCTTAGCCGGACGCCTGTGAAAAATCGTCAAATAATGTAGAATTCCGCCAAATTTCTTACAGCAATTTTAAAGCGAAAATTTCCCAAATAAAGAAATTTCGCCAATTTTTTTTGGCGATTTTTCGTTGGCGCCAGGATACCAAAAAAGTGCCATTCCATTGTTATCCTGAAATTTAGATCGTTTTAAAACGCCATCAAATATTTAATCATGTGATTTTCTTCCATTATTGAAAGTTGAAACTGTAAACCAAATTTCACCTGTCTAGCGAAAAAACGTTTGTAAGTTATTTTGACTTGCATATCCCGAACATGTGTTTTTCGAACTCAGGGTGTCATAGAACGCTGAGATTCGTCAAAATCTCGTGTTCGAATTTTATGACAATTAACATACTTTCTCTATATTATGAGAAAGTAAAAAAGAGTCAAAAATACATATTCCGTTTCCTGACGCTTATATTTTAACCATATCCTAGCGATTAATCTCCCAGTATTGCATGAATCTATTGGTTTTCCGATCAAAATGTTCCAAATCCATTATTATTCGTAGTAATGAAAATAAAAGGTTAAAATGAAATCTGCTACGCATATTTCAATGTATCATATCAGAACATCATTTCTTGAACGGCCAAACACCACGTGCTCGTGCAAGTTAGATTATATTTTTATTCAGTTTAGTTCTTTCATCGAATGAGTCACTTTAGTATTGCAAACGATGAGGGAAAAAATGTTTGTCTCGCATTGAGTGTTTAAAAAAATATCCCATTTCCTATTTATTTCATTTCTTATAATCATGCGCTCAAAATGATATTGTTTTAGGTTTTATTTGTTGTAGTCATTAACTTACTTTTTTTCAATCAGAGCTTTTGTAAATGCAATGGCAACACGTTATTGAAAGCTGATTTTTTTAGATGTTTGTGCAGATAATAATTTTTTTATTTTTCGCCTTCGGATATTTGTTAACGCCAAAATCTCCTCCCAAAAACAATATCATGTTCTGACATGATAAAAATACTTATGTAGCTGTCTAACATGGTAGAACTTATAAAAACAGAAATTCCATACATATTTGTTTTCCGTACGCTTATACATTAACCATATCCTAGCGATTAATCACCCAGTATTGCACGAACCCGTGTTTTGTTTAATCAAAATGTTCCAAAACCATTATTAATCCTAGAAATAATAATGATAAAAAATACTTATGCAGCTGTATAACATAGAAGAACTTATATATACAGAAATTCCATTCTATCCCAACTGTTGTGATTAATTCAATTAAATTATTACTCGTATCAGACGTAAACCCTTATTTAATTCCCTATTGCATAAATTATGTTCGGATTCGAATGGACTTCGCATTTATTTCTGTCTAATAATTCGTAATCCTAGCCGGTTGCATAACAGAGCCAGTTTGGGATTAATTAAAATACATATTTTAATTAGGTTCCTTTGGGTTACCTGTGTTGCCTGAATATCTGCGCTGCCCGAAGTATTACCTAACGTCTAATTGCTACGCCATCCGAAATGAATTCCCCTGTAATTGCAGTCTAATAGCACCTCATTTCTCATCTGAAAATGGCTAAAATTGAAACCCAATACCCCTCGCGGAACGCACTCCGATCGAACCCAAGTCCAATTTTGTCGTTCCATCTCATTTTACCTGCGACGCAGTGGCAGACGATTCCAGAAGCGATGCCACCGTGGAGTTACTGAATTCTATAACGCGGCGTTTTCGGCCATCTGGAAAATGAAGATTTTCCGCTCTGCTCTGTTTTGGAACTCCAAAAGCAAAGGGGGGATTTAAAAAAAAATCAACAATCTAGGTTATTGGAATAAGAAAAAATAAAACTTGTTTTGGATGGGGAGACGTGAAGGAAATGTTTTAATATTTGCGCTCAGTAATTATTATTGTAGAGGGTACAGAATTTGTTAATTAATACATCCATTAAGCGCTTCCATGCTGAAAGTCGAGTGGAGTGGAGTTGCATTCGCTGATGTCTTTGAGATCGGTCGGTAGGGAACGTGTACTAATTACAGTTTCGTTAATTATGAATTTATAGAGCTTCAATAACTGTTCCGATGTTTATGGTTGAACAAGACTCATTAGTTGAGTTATTAGACTGAAGTGTTGCCAACAAAGGCGAAGTAATTCATCCTGATGAACCGGTGTTGTTCAATTTTTACTTGATAATTAACCGGAAGCGCAGCAAGGAATAAAGTAATGATGCATCTTGGGAATTTAATGCTATTATGTATTGGGATTCGATATCGTTGTTTCAGGAACATTTATTCTTTTTATTATTCTGTGATGGTAGTTACAACTATGGAAAATACTTAATGGAACCAACATGTTTTAACTTGTAACTGAGCAAACGAAATTCAATATTGCATTTCGCCGTATTCATTAGCAGATAATTATTTATACTGTAATTGCATCCATACGAAACAATGTGAAAATAGTTAGATTGAATAAACAATCAGCTCATAATGTACTAGCTGCCAAAACATGCTTTTATTCATAACAATACCATTAACAGCTTAATGAAAATCGTAACCGTTTATTAATTAATGCAAAAATGATTTATTCAAATTTGCTATGGCGTAATTATTTTGCGCATTAGAAATATATAAGTAAATAATAAAAAATCGTTTGTAGTATTATTATTTATTAGGAATCCGGCTAGACGTAGAAAGGAATTTTCGAAAAACCAAATATTTTAATGCTTACATGATAGATACTTTTTATTTATATATGCAGCTTTTGGAGCATATTTGCTGTAATTTTAGCATTTATTTACAAAAACTAGAATTGTTCTGATATTTTTTTTTACAATTTTTAATTTTTTAATGTTACATTAAAAGTGTAACATATCTAAGAATGAAACTAACTATTATCCAAGAATATTATTCGAAAATAAAATTTGTGTGTGTAATAAATGAAATTATCTAAGAAATTGCTGTAATTTTTAGCATTTATTTAGGAAAACTAGAATTGTTCTAGATACTTTTTTTTACAGTTTTTAATTTTTCTTTGTTACATTAAATGTGTAACATATCTTAAAGGGTAACCAATTATTATCCAAGAATACTATTTCAAAACAAAATTTTTGTATGTATTGCAATTAATTTGTAATTGATAATATATGAAATTATCTTAGAAATTTTGTATTGCAATTTAACAGTAGGTATTTACAGTAAACAATCATGAATCCTTTTTCTGGCGCTTTCAACATCAGATCCATAGATAATTACATTCTACATAACATAAAGAGTACTAATTATAAATTTCATTAAAATATCTTGATTATTTTTTCGATATATAACAATACTCGTACAGTAGAATGATGAAAAAACTCGTTCTTCAGAAAATGGATTTAAAGTTTTTAATTATCTCTTACAATGTCAATAGTTTGACCTGACTTCTAATTGATATAGCAGTAAT
>JAOUZG010032726.1:223971-239362 GCA_026289955.1 Argiope argentata | reverse complement strand
TAATATATATATATATATATATATATATATATATATATATAATATTAAACGCAAATGAATAAATAAAAATGCAAATGCAAATTATCAAGCAAATTCATGTTTTAAACCTAGTCGGATACCTGAATGGAAATATTATCCGCATAATAATTAATGTAAATATAATTTTTTAAAAATTCTATGCCATAATTATTTTGCATTTTATAAATAAAAAAATAAATAATGAAATCCTTTTCAAAATTATTTTTTTAAATTAAACTTTTTGTGTTAAATTGAACAGATTCAAATGTTATGATACTTAAATGGCGAATATAATTCTCATTAAAATTTTTTTATTTAGGGCTTACGTGTAACAGTGTGATGTCCGTATAAAAAGAATATCATAATTTTGTTTTTGGAAAATTGATTCCAGATTCAACTGACGTGGACCATTTGGCGTGTATCTGAATTTGATTTAATTCTTTACTTTGAATTGTATTATTTTTTTAAACATATGGAAATGAGGTAAATTAATGCAAAGAATGGATTCTTTCAGAACTATTTTAAGTGGTTGGATTTTAAATGTTTATTTAATTGAACCTTTGACTATTTTAAACTAAATTCGAATTGGTGATGCTTTTATTTAACTTAATGCCGTGAAAGAATCAGTAGATATTTTCTTATACTTTTAAAATTTAATTTTTTAAGTATCGGAATCCGCTTATTTTAAACATCGAAGTAGTGATTGAAACATTGTTTATTTTGCTTTGATAATCTTCAGAGTTTAATTTCAGTTTGTGGCAACTCGAATTTGTAGACTGAACGATACGTCACTATTTTGAATTTATGATTCTGAATATGATATGAATATATTTGAAGAAAATATATATTTGACCTTAACTTATTTCTTTAAACGCTAATAATCGATACTTTGGGCAATGCTTGAAGGGAGAATTGATTATTTTCAATTAATTTATTGATTTCATAAACTTTAAGAAGCTAACTTCGCGTATTTCGTCACTCACACTCATTTGGCAGCTTTTAGTTTTCTTTATTGTGTCAACTCGTGTTGCTACTAAGTGTAATGAAATATTAGACATTGATATGTGATTTGCTTTTATTTTATTTTCAGAACTGATTATATTAAGTAATTCATTTTTATATACGTAGTAATTTTATTTTGCTTAAAAATATATTCAATAGAGTTAATCTTTTCTTTGCCCTTAATTTTCCATCTTTATGCAGTTATGCAATTTTTTATCTTTATGCCATTTTTCTTGGTCAACAAAAATAAAGATTCTTAATAGAGGATTAAATTTTGCATTAAATACAACGTATTCCACATTATAATATTGTTAGACATCTGATTATATTTCTTCATAAAAGTTATTTTAATGACATTTTATTTTAGAATTTTCTTTTTGCTGTTGAGGATTTTGCATTGGATTAAAACGGTGAAAAATCATACTGAATCTTTCAAAAAATACCAAATATACTAACCAGATATTAATTATGCCTTTTTTTCATAAAATGTCATTTTGATAATTTTTTAATAGAAATTTTAGTTAAAAAATATATTTAGATTAATATAGTTCATATAGAGGTGTTTTTTCCCCCCTAGAATTGTATTTCAATTATTTAGAATTTTTTATTTTATTTTTTGTAATTATTTCACGTACTGAGTAATCCGTGGTTAGAAAATAATATTCTATTTATAAGATGAATACTGCTTTTGTGAATCTGGATAGCATTGTCTTGGCCTTTTAATCATTTGAAAATGTTTTTGTATCTTTTTTATTTAGTATGAATTATTTGTTCCAAAATAATCGTCTGCGTTTCGTTTAATTAAAGCATTGTTACATTTTCCCCTATTCAAGACTTCCAGCTTATCTTTTCAGATTCGATTCGAAAAATTCCCTTCAAAAGCTGTCTTCAAAAGAATGCCTCTTATCCATCAAAGGATAACGATTCAAAAGCGGGGAAAATGTTCTTTTGTTCCATTTAAGCGGCGCGAGTATTGGCTTTAAAGAGAGACGAACATTATCTCTCTCTCTCTCTCTTCTTTTTCGCTGCTGTTGCTTTTGTACTGCTGCTACTTAAATAACTACTGCGTTTCAGAACTGAATTCTGCCAGTTGCTGCTGGTGGTCGCAGATGAAAAGATGCGAGGCATTTGCAGCTGGTTTAAAAGAAAAATAATTTGTTCTTCTCTTTTAGGGTTAACTGGAGAGAGGACATACCCCATACCGTGCGCAGCGGATTTTCGGTAATCCATTTTGTTGCTTATTCCACCTGCCTGCTTTTTTTGAGTTGATTGGAACGTTTGAGGTTCCACGCGTGGGCAGTTTAGTTCTTGGAAGAACCCTCATGTTCCGGCTCATGGTGCTTCGGAAAAGTCATTTAAATTCCCATCATCTTCGGGGGGAGGGAGGGGGAATGACAATTTTAAGTGTTTCTATTCGTTTTGTGACTTGACTAGATATTCGTGAGAGATTTGTAGAATTATTTGAAGAGTTGGTGATGTGGAACGGTAGCTGCTAAATGCCGTCCCACATCAAAAACCACATAAATAAAATGGGGGTGAGATCTTAAGCTACATCTTAACTTTCAATGGGTATGGTAAAAATTGTGATGGTGTGGGCATTATTTGGGGCGGCATTTAATGACAAAATTTTGACATTACAGTACATTTCTGAATATCTGGTCTAATTTGACGAAAGGACTGGCCGGATAATAAAAACGCCGGATAAGCCGGAGTTCTGATTCATTTCTGTTTGGGGGCGGGGAATAGTTGATAGATTGATTCTACAGGTAGGCAGGTTGGTTTTTTTCCTTCAGCATCTCCAGATTAACACTTTTGAACGGTTTTTCCTTTCATTAAGGGTTGAGGCATGGAATGATGAACCACTTCCGGAATTCTTCGTAATCCTTTGGCTTTCTTTTACGCCACATGACATACTTTTTCTTTCGTTTTTTTTAATCATTTGAGAATATGATGTTGTTTTCGTTAGAGCTTTTTGAATTTTTGAAGGCAACGAATAAATGAAGCTCGAAATCACGTAGGCAATGAGTATAAATGACAATATTCATCAACATCTTTTAATCGCATATATTTTTTTACTTATTGTTACCAGTATTGCTTTATTATTATATAAACTTTGAAAGCGGATGTGTTATTAAAAGGTTGACCTGCTTTTACCAGTACTACCAGTAAATATTACTTTTTCAAGCTGATTTAAACTACTTATTGACTTAAATTAATTAATACAAATAATGATTTAAAAATAATAATATTCTCACATGATAAATTAAAATTTGCGATCTTAGATTATCTTTTTTTATTATTATTTCTTATTAGACTTCAGTTTGCTTTTTCCCACACTAATAAGATTAGATTTAATCCGTTTTCAAACGATTATGTTTGTTTTCTTAAGTGTTTGTTAACTTAAACATTTTTTGTTAAGCATTAAGTTTTAATTTAAACATTAAGTGTTTGTTAATTAATCGATTTTTTGGATGCCTTTTAAAGTAACTTTGAATTAAAATAAAACAGAATAAAGGAAATTAAAAAAAATTAATATGTATTACGTTACCCCAATTGGCGTAGAAAATTCACGCATTTACATTACCCCAATTGGCATTAAAAATTCTCGCTTGTGCATTGTGTGGTAGTTGTTGACAACTGTATTTTTATTTTAAATAAAAGTTTAAAAATTATGTGTATAATACCGTTGTAGCTATCTCAATCTGGATCGATAAATAAAATAGATTTGACTTGATTTTAAAGATATATGGATTTGATTTGCTGTTTTTGCTTTATTTCAGGTACGCGCTGTAAATAAATTGTTTTCAGGTTAGTTGTGTGTTTTTCTGTGCGTTCGAATTCGCGGGTAAAAGCTAGTAAAATAATATTTTTAAATGATAAATATTTAATATTCTTTTTCTTTAGTAAAATTTAAGAAGTGGACAATTTTAATTTCACTGTAAAGAAAATATCTTTCTTATTCTTCTAATTTTGTTTGGTTTTGGATTGTAATTAAATCGTTGTGTTCGATTTCATTCGCGCAATGCGATCAATTTCTTTAATTTTGTTTTCTTATTTGGTTTTAAATGATATTTTAACCGGAAAAAAAACAAAAAGAATGAAGAAAAAAATGGCAACTTTAGAATGAATCGAAAGTAAGGCGAAGACGTACTAAAGAGGTTTCACTGTACTTTAAAACTTCTGAAACAAAAATATTTCTACTTGCAATTTAACTTATTCTAGTCTTAAATTGTTCCAGTGATTTACCCCATTCAGTTCTCCACCCCTTTCTGTCCGCCGAACATAAAGCCCCGCCGTGACCCTTGCGGCCTCTGTACGAGCCGGGCTCTGCAATTTAACTCGATTATTGCCCCTCTCTTTCCGGAAGTCACCATCTACGACTTAATTAACAGACTCTTTTCGCCGTATCTGGCAATCGGAAACGAACTATGAGCTTCTTCAGCGCCCTCCCGTGGCGATGGTTGGCGTGCATTTCCTTGCCTTTTTATTTTTGCCGTTTCTTTTTTAGCTGTGGCGCTCTCTCTCTCTCTCTCTTTTTTTTTTACTTTTATCTTCCTTCATTTGGTTTGGATGGATTCTATTTCAGCGATTGAAATTGTGGATTTTATCGCTCCAAGAGAAGTTTTCGGAATAAAAGCAAACGATTAAAAAATAAACTTTTGCAATTCGAAGTGTAAGTATTTACTTTTTTTTTTCTTCGCCCTTTTCATCCGAGGGTTTTTTTTTTTTTTTTTTTTTTTTTTTTTTGAAGATTTAGTGTTATTTTGGGGAGAAGTTTTCTTGTTTTCGAAGCAAAATAATTTTTTTTATTTCATTTTATTTATTTTTCTTGTCGATGGAAATAAATTTTTCCTTTAACGTCGTAGTGTTGCCACTTGGGATTTGAAAGAAAAAATTTGAATGAACGAAAATAGTCGTTAATATATATTTTTTCAATGGAAAAAAAAATCTAGTGTTAATTTTTTTCCTCTCCTTGTTTTTTCTGGTCTTGCCCCTTAATTTTTTGCGCGAATATATTTTTTAAACATTATTTTCATGTGTTGTTCCAATTTTAAAAAAACAACGATTATTGAACAAAAAATTCGAAGACTGTTATTAAATATATTATTCGTGAAACAAATAACAAATCCTTTTTTTTTTTTTGTAACTCTTGAAGCTTAACACGCGTTTTTACTTTTAGATAAGAGAAGACCTTGTTTCACGTTGTGGATGTTCGAATAGCTAAAATTAATGGCCGTGTAATTAAATTAAATGTCCTCCGTCATTAATATTTAACAAACATTGCCTAATATGTTTTCGGCTAGTTTCCAATAACCTGATAAAACTTTCCACCTTATTTTTCTTAGTTTAAGAGACTATCTACATCGTATTTTGATGAAATTAGTTTAAGAAAAGATGTTTAGGTATTCTATTTAATTATTGCTCTGTTTCAGTTATAAATTTAAATTTTATCTTTTAATATTGGAATATTTTTTAGACTTTTTTAATAATCAATCATGGTTGGTTAAAATGAAAGGTGTTGTTGTTGTCGAATGTCACATTTCATTAGAATTAGTTAAATATAAATTTTAATCGTCTTTGTGTTTTTCAGAAAAGATGTTTAGGCATTATATTATCATGTCAGAACATGATATTGTTTTGAGAATGAGGTTTTCTGGCATCAACAAAAATCCGTAAGCGAAAAATAAACGTAGGCGAAAAAGAAAAAAAATTATTTTCTGCACGAGCATCTCAAAAAAATTAAGTTAATGACTGCAGCAAATGAAACCTAGAAAAATGACATTTACAGAGCGTGATTACATGAAATGAAATAAACACGAAATGGAGTGTTTTTTTAAACAATCAATGCAAGACAAAGTTTCTGGATCGTTTGCAATTCTAAAGTGACTCATTCGAGGAAACGATTAAAAATGAATAAAAATATTATTTTAATTCGCATGAGCACGTGGTGCGTGGCCGTTCAAGAAATGATGTCCTGACGTGATTCATTGAAAAATGCACAGCAGATTTCCTTTTAACCTTTTATTTTGTTATTGTTCTTTTTCAGTTATAAATTTGTATGTAATCTTTTAATATTGGAATATTTTTTAGACTTTTTTAAATAATAAATCATGGTTAGTTGAATTAATAATGAAAGATGGTGTTGTCGAATGTTATATTTTATATTTCATTTATTAAAATGAAAAATGGCATTGTTGTCGAATATAGGATTTCATTAGTATTAGTTTATTATAAATTTTAATTTCTTAGTGCTGTAAAATGTTGTTTCTAATAGCACTTGCCATGGACAAGGTCGCTTTTTACAAGGAAGGGGCACATTCACACATCTCACAGAAAGAGCTATTATAGAATTACAATTATTATTATTTAATAAAAAGTATTTAAGATAAAAAATTTCTTTGTTGACCTAAGTAGGAATTGACTTAAAGATATTTTTTTATGTTTGCGAATATAATACATTCTTTTCGAATGTATTATATCAATCTATGCAATGCATTAAAAAGCGACATTCTCTAAATTATTACTTTGTCAAAAGAAATATACTTCATGATCGTGCTTTTTACTAAGACTTAAGCTATATTTAACGAGAAAAAGTATAATAACAAACCACATCGGCTCCTTAAGATCAGGTGTGAGAAAAAAAACACAAGCAACTAAACCTTAGTGTCATCCCTCCGGATATATATCCTGGTGCTTGACCCTGGAACAAGCACCCGGGGCATTTAATTACACATCTGGCTAATTAATTTCCTCCACTGGACTTGCCTATCCATAATTTCGGGTTATCTCTCGTCTGCAGCCACCAGCTGCACTACCCCCGGAGGGAAGGAGGAAGTGCAGACGTGTGTCGTTACTCAACCCGGGCGCTTTGTCGTGCGCGTTGTCAGGTAGCGTGTCGTTTAACCTCCCGTTCTGAAGACATCTTATTGTTTGCCCTCGGCAGGTAGGCATTGTAGTCTGCCTTGTAATTACCGTTTTTCTTTTCTTTTCTTTTTTAGTGGACCCTTATTTTATTTCTTGTATTTTTTTTTGTGAGTCTAGCTTTAAGAGGTGGTTTGGGGAAGCCCGTTTCGTTCTTATGACGTAATGGGGCATGCCCCTTGAGAAGGTCGTAATTTCAGAAATCGTAATTTGAAATAAATAATTATAAATGCGCTTTTAAATCTTCATATAAGGAGTATATTGTTCTCGTGTTTCGCTTTACAACGGAAGCAGGGGTGCAGTAGCTTTTGAGGGTAAGTCATAGAACAGACTCTCCGACCCGCCACGAAGGCACGTGGATAAACCATCAGCCTTGAATGACCGGACCGTCGCGACAGAAATTAGCGAAAACTGTGGTTGATTCCTAATGGTCATCACCGGCCACGGTACAACCCTCCCCGTAGGAAATACGTCCCATTATCGATGGGAGGATTCTAACCCGTAGCTTCTGAGAGTAAGTCATATAATAGACTCTCCGACCCGCCACGAAGGCACACGGATTAACTATCAGCACTGAATGACCGGAAAGTCGCTACAGCAATTAGCGGGAACTGTGGTTGAGTCCTAATGGCCTTCACCGGCCACGGTACAACCTTCCTTGCAGGAAGTACGTCCCGTCGTCATTGGGAGGAGTCTAACCCCCCCCGCACCCCACCTATTAGTGTACCCACTGGGTTGGCGAGATTCAACCATCATACCCGAAGCATCTAGTATGTGTGTGTGTGGTTGTGACTAATGGTACTTGCCGTGGGTAAGCCCCCGCTGATACGATCAGCAGATTTTAAGTCTTAAGAAATGCGTCTCTTTTGTTTCACGCGTAGCGCCATCTAGAGGCCAAGAGTACGACTTAGCTATTCTCACGTCATAACCCTTTTTAGGGGGCGGACTTCATTCATTCATCTCAGATCGTAACTCAGACCTGGAACAGAGAATGATCACCTCTGCCCCAGTACCCTCAGTGGTATTACTCTCGACATGGAGGACTTTGAGAAAACGAACAGATTTAACGAACGCCTGCCGCCACACACTCGGGGAATCTCTTGGCCGATGAGCTTCGAGCCCGTAACCTAAGGAGTGCGCTCTACCAACCAGGCCATCCCGGCCTCTCAACCCCAATTACGAGGTGCTCCCCCCCGGGTGGAGGGAGCTTCTGAGAGTATGGAACCTTGAGAACCAGAGGACAGAAATATGACTTCTAGCTCACACACGTCACAACCCATTTCAGGGGGCGAACTTCATTCGTGCAAATTCATTCATTCATCCACAGATCGTAAATTAGATCTGGAGAGAACTATCACCTTTGCCCCTGTACCCTGAGCGGTATTTCTCTCGATATGGACTTAGTGAGCTCGAGAGATTTAACTTACATCTGCCACCACATACACGGTGAGTTATCGGATGACAGTCTTGAACTCGCAGCCCAAGGGATGCGAATCTAATGCCCTACCAACCAGGCTATCACGGCCCATATAAGAAGCATGCAAAGCAATTGTATGCATATTGTCATAAAAAATTTGAACTCGATATTTTGAAGAATCTTCATGTGCCGGAATTCCGAAAAAATATTATTGTTATTTTGAATTTTGTTTAGATTGCCTGTAGATGCGAGAATTTAAAAGCTCTTGATGAGTGAAGTGATTGAAATTTGGTATGTGGTCCTCCTTAATCCACATTCATAGCTTTCGATCAAATTTTTAATGAAATTTATTGGCAGGAAGTTTGTTTTTCTATACGAGTACAGTTCAACACTATAATTACAAGTTATAAAAAAGCAAAATAGGTAAAATTTGGTATACATATTTATCATCTGAGGTATAGATCCTTACCAAATTTTGAATCGAAAATCGCCAAAGCGGTGAAACATCTGTTGGTCTGTAAATTCGCATGATTGTATAGAAGATGACTTTTTTCCTTTATAGTTTAAACTGTTATACTTATATCTTTTGAGTTAATATTATTTAAAGCTCAGAATAATTGAAATATAATGTTAGAAATTGTGTCAAAATAGTATTTACGACTACATATTTCATAATATAATCTTGATCTTGATATGAATTTCGTGCAAATTAGATATAAATATTTTTTAAATAGCTTAGTTGTTTAAGATTAATTGTAATGGAATCACGTTTCAGCGGGAAAAAACTATTCTAAGAAGATTTACAACAAAATATCGCCATATTTGACTAATTTTGGTGGTGCAGGTGTGTTGACGACATAATAAGGTCGTTAAAGGTTTTTACTACACGCTAAAATAAGAAGTAGAAGCTGAGAAGTTAAGATTTGTTCCTACAGATTATTGGAGAAAGTTCCACTCTCGTCCGGAATGAGAGCGCTATTTCTTCGTTTTCCCGACCACTTTTGTGGGACACTATTTAAGGCGCGGCTTAAAGGTGAAGATCAAATAGGAGAACGAGCTACGTTAGTTGGCTTAGCTTGAGAGAGCGTCTTTTACTTTTTGACATGCGTTCTATAGCTTTGCTGTTAATCGGAATTAGCGGATTAAATAGAGTTTAATTCACTGTTAATTTGTAGCTTGTGTTGCGTATATTGAATACACGTTTTCCTTGACAATAGTTTGCATCTTCGCATCGTTTTTATGAGAATTTTTCGTAACAATATGAATAATATGAACCATATGTTTTTATTCATTTGTTTTTAAAAAAAGTTTTTGTTAGTTTTTATAAATTCCTTTTATCTTATCTAAGTAATTCATGAAGTGTAATTTGATCACCCCCCTCCAAAAAAAAAGAATCTAAAATATTAATTTTTTAGAAATTGTTTTTTTTTAAACTTTGGATGACAGAAATCATAACATTTCTATTGTGCTGTATACTGAATAACTTTTTATTCCTCTATTAAAATATAATTATTTTTAAACATCACAGGAAAAAAAAAGTTGTGTACAAAAGTTATGTTGTGGCATTCTGAATATCCCAAAAGCAGAAAAAATCGTTTGCTTTCCCACAAGAAAGATCATCGATGCCACAATGGAACGTTTTTTCACCAAAATGCAAAGTAGCCTTCTTTGGCCCAGAATGTGAGCGAAAAATGCGATTTGAGGAATGATTTTTTCTTCAAAGATCTCTGACGATTGACAAGAGCGGAGGGAATGCAATCAGCGCTTGTCAATCGTCTGCGAAGAATAGAGGTGTGGCCTTGTCATCTCTGCTCCTACCAATCCCCCCGCTCCACACACACACACTCTTCGCGCTCTGTCGGTAAATCCTGGCAACTGGCTAGCATTCCTCCAGCTCTGAGGAAATTGAGTTAGGTTTGGGTCACTGCCTGTTGTGTTGAGCGGTTCTTTTCCTTCTTCGCCGTTATCGGTTTTACTTTTCTCTTCTTTGTCGTTTGGCGTATTCGATTGGGTTTATTGTGTTTTTATTTTCTCTCTTCAATTCATATTTGACTTCAGTCTTACATTTAATATGAAGTTTTTAGGAGTAATTTTTTAAATTCTTTTTTTAATAATTGGAAAATGACATCGAAAGAGTTAATGATAAAAGATACATTTAATTCATTCAATTTTTGCTTCAGTTTTTACCGACTAAATAATTAATATTATTTATAAAATTATTAATTAGAAACAGTTATTAAATTATATTATTATTAAATCTACATTAAATTAACCACAATATCACTTATGTTTTGCCCTTAACCAGGGCCCGACTTAGCTAAGTTGGGGCCCAAGGCAAACTCTTCTATGGACTCCCCTCTGCTTCACTACTTTAGTAATGAAGAACATTCATTGAAGAAGGAAACGTTAAATTAAATTTCTGTTCGATTGGGGGGCCCCCACATATTGGGGTTCTGGGCAGCTGCCCTGTATGCCCCTGCCTTAATCAGGCCCTACTCATAAGGACATATTATCCTAAAATCTCTATATAAAAACACTAACTCTACGTGGTACAGAAATTTCCCTTTTTACTTACTGTCGAATGGCAACGTGAAGTATAAAGTAATTGTTATAGAAATTAAGACTATTCCTTGGAACGTTTTTACAGTTAATCTTGATTTAACAGTTGCTAATTAATGGTGTTATAAAATATTATGGGAAATTTTTTAATGTCAGTAAATACCAGACCACACACTCTGGTTTCTTTCTCTATATTTCATTATTAATAAATATAAAGTGGACCAAATAATAATGAAACATCAAGAACAATGTAAAATTCATTTATAAGTCTTTTAAAACCAGTTATAGAAGAAAACAATAGTGTTAATAATTTATACTTTGCTATTTTATCGTAAGAGTTTTAATATTAAAGTAAACCTAAATACAAATGCTATTGCTTAGCTTATCTGTACTAGTATAATAAATGTGAAATTTTGGATGGATGGATGATGTGAGTCAATCACGCCAGAACAGCTCACCGAAATTGGATGAAATATAGCAGAGATAGATTATAATCTAGAATACGATATAGGTTACTATTTATTCCGGTTAATTTTTTAATAATTAAAAACTAAATTTCTTTTCAAAACTCATTTCTCCACCGCCAAATGAGTAAGACTTCAGCTTTTTTTTCCCCTCCCAAGCTAATGAGGTTACGCTCAACATGTTTTCGATCGATTATTTCAAACGATCCTCTTTATTTTCTTAGTGTTTGATGCATTTAAAAATAAACATTGTAAATTGATCGATTTTTTGAATTCATTTTAAAGTACTTTTGAATTAAAATAAAACAGAATAAAGGAAATTAAAAATTTCTAAACTATATTGTGTGGCCCCGTGGCGTTGACGTTAAAAATTCACCCATGTGCATTGTGTTGTAATTGTTAACATCTGTGTTTTCATTTTAATTAAAAGTTTAAAAATTACGTATATAATGATGTTATAGCTATCTCAATCTCGATCGATAAATAAAATACTTTTGACTTGATTTTAAAGAAATACGAACTTGATTTGAAGTTTTGCTCTATTTCAGGTAGACACTGTAAATAAAGTGTTTTTAAGTTAGTTGTGGGCTTTTCCATGGGTATGAAGTCGCCAGATGAAAGCTAGTATCAAATGTATTTAATATAAAAATCACAGTTACATAAAAAAAGTATAAAAATGCACAAATATTTTCTTTTAGCTAACTACTTTTCCAAAAAATAAATTCAATCAAAATTGTCTGATAAAACTCTATAAATGATATATGTGCATACAAATAAATACTCACACTACTACTCACTAAATACTACACTATAAATAGGTTTTATATTAATACACATTTACTTAGGCATTCAATCTTTGGGCTAAAATGATCTTGAAAACAGAATTCACATAAAATAAAGCATTAAAATACAATTTCTTAAATGTTCTGAAATAATTATTGCTTATTAAAGGCATGTGAGATAAAAGAATACATCTGCATAACATGAAATTGCCGCTGATCATTCTTTTCCTTTTTATTAAAATAGGAGCATAAAAAACAAACAACCGCTACGAATTTTTATAAAAGAAATAAAAAAAATACAAATACAAGAAGAAATAAACTCCTAAATAATTATTCCTACGAAGGAAAGAACAAAATAATAAATCAGTAACCGAAGTATATCGTCTGCAGGAATAATTGTGGTTAAAAAAATTTATTAAAAATATTAAAAAAGGAAGGGAATAAAAGGAAAGAAAATTGCGAACAATTGCTGTTATTAATTAAATATTCCAATTTTTTTTACTTAATTTTTGTTTTTTAATGTGAAGGAAAATTATCTGCTAATTTTTATCAGCCCGGAGTGGCATCACAGTTATGATGTTTTTCGTGTTTGTATTATATTAAGAATGAATAAGGTCACTTATATACAATATCAAATGCATATTCGACTGATACTTTATGAATGATCATTATTTGCATAAAATGAATGATTTACGCATGCGCGTACTTACACACATAAAAAAAAAAGAATGAAGGTGGTAATTTGTGTACTTTAAAGGAATTATTTCATTCTAGAATTAAATTAAATTACCATTAGCGAAATTATTTGAACCCCAAAACTGAAAATTGAAAAATTGCTTTTTAATAGATAAAAAAATTAATAGTATTTTAAATTCTTTGTGATATGAGTCTTTTTTTTTGTTGATTTTAAATTATTTATTAAAAATGGTCGTACAAAATACAGGAGTTGTTGAATCGCCGGTTTTACGCATTAATACAAAATGAACCATACTAGAGCTAAAAGGGAATTAGCAATGACTCTGACAACTTTAACTGTAACTGATTATACTATTCAAAGCAGTTATAATATTCTGAAATAATTAATTTTTATGAATTACCAAGCGAAACTGTGCTGCCAAAGAAAGTGTAATTTTTCCTGTGTGATTTAACCCTAATAAATTATTGTTACGTTAATTGCACTAGTTAATGAACACAAATGACCTCTTTACAAATAGAATTCTTTTGCATTGAATTCAATCATTTTGCCAGTTTTGCCATATTCTGTTGGTAAAAACTTAACGAATACTTAATAATTCAGCAAAATATTACCACCTAAATAACACTTTAAATGTGTATTAAATATTAATTGTTTTCTAATGAAAATTTTTTATTGCAGCAAATGAAATTTTTGAAATCATAATTTTGAATTATGAATTTGGAATTTGAATAATGAAAATTTTTGGTATTTTCAGCAAAGTGTAGGTCAGTTTAATCTTAGATCTACTTAGATAATTCCTTCTCGAATTATTTTCTATTTCTTTTTCTTTTTTGTCATGTCAGAACATGATATTGTTTTGGGGATGAGGTTTTTGGCTTTAACAAAAATCCGTAGGCGAAAAAAAATTTATTATCTGCACGAGCATCTCAAAAAATCAGCTTTTAATAACGCGTTGCTATTGCATTTACAAAATATCTGATTTTAAAAAAGTTAATGACTTCAGCAAATAAAACCTAGAAAAATGTAATTTTGAACACGTGATTATATGAAATGAAATAGATAGGAAATGAGTTGTTTGCAATACTAAAGTGACTCATTCAATGAAACAATGAAAATGAATGAAAACATAATTTAACTCGCACGAGCACGTGGTGCTTTACCGTTCAAGAAATGTTGTTCTGACACGATACATTGAAATGTGCATAGCAGGTTTCATTTTAATCCTTTTTTTTAAATCTTTCAATCGGTCGAGAGAGAGAGAGGGTCTAGTAATTTTTTCAAACCGGTTTAAACTAATTAATGACTTAAATTTATAAAGACATATAATAACCTAAAAAATAATAATGTTCTCACATGATAACTTGAAATCTGCGACCGTAGATTTAATTATTCTTTTTTAAAAATATTTTTGCTGATTATAATTAAATAACAGTGTAACTGCAAAAAAAAATTACCATTTGTCACTAGTGATTTTTGATTTGCTTCTAAAAAATATTATTTGTGACAAACGACGAAGTTTAGAACAGTTTATGCTATTTTCCAAATTGCCCTTCAACGATTCGAACAAAATATTTGGAATTCTTTCCAATTGGGAGGTGGGGTGGAAGGGGGAGTTTAGAATGGATGGGAGAAAAAACATTGGGGGGGGGATTGGGGATGGGCTGCCAGATGAATGTGCGCGCAATTCTTATGCCTCCTTTGCGACCCAGTAGGAGCAGCTTCTTTCTCCGAATGGCCTTCGAAAACTACGTGCTCTACCAGAAAATATCCTATATTCCTTCACCTATTTTGGAGATGTCCTGTGTATTTAATGCTTCATGACCGGCGCAGATGTTCTCAGTGTCCCTTTCATCTCGAGAAATAGCCAGGGGATGGGGGGTTGGAAGAAAAAAATCGTTTTATTACTTGTAGAATTTTTTTTATTTGTATCTTTCTTTCTCTAGCAGACGAGGAAGTTTTATATAAATTCCTGTCAGAAGCACTTTCGCTCTTATATATAAATATATATATATATTGTTCATATCTTTGAGACTGGGGTTTAAGGTGTTTGTTTGTTAGTTTTGTTCTCTTCTATTGGTAGATTTAAAAAAAAAAGGAAAAGAAAAGTAGTGTTAGTATTGAAAAGTTGGCTTTTTTTTTCGTTCGTTGCATTGGCATGGTATTATATATCTCTTTTCTTTGAGTTCGGCGTTCGTTCGCAAAAACCGCAAATGGCTGAAATATTTCATATTTTGTCGGAGATGCTTGTTTTTTTTCCGGATAGTTTTCTTTTGTGTTCTGCTTGTCTGTTTATTTTTGTTTTTGCAGGGGGGTGATATTTTATTTTGGTAGTAAACCGCCGCAGAGAGATAGAGTTAGAAAGATGCGCAAATTGATTAAATTTTTTGCGGGGTTTTGTTTTGCTTGGGGGTGGTCCCCCCCGCCCTTCTTTTCTTTTTTACAAGTTCCTTTTTTCCCCCTTTCTTTTGGTGAAATCATTTGTGTTTTTGGATTTGACATAAAGGGACGTATTTCTTTTTTTTATTGGATG
>JAOUZG010032726.1:206541-223571 GCA_026289955.1 Argiope argentata | reverse complement strand
TATATATATATACTAAAACTTTCAAACCTGTATAAAATGGTATAAATATCTCCAATATCCGTTTACTGTTTCTCGAGTACTTTTGGTTCAAACACTGAAGATACTTTCAGGAGACCATTTTATACTATGTACAGATATAATGAAACGTTGGGTGCCTTTGTTCATTAAAAATTTTCATCCATCTGAAGACTGGAAAAAAGTTTAATGAATTTAAATAACTAACTCGAATAATGCAGTCTTTATTACATTGAATTTAAACCAATTAGCTTTAAAGTGGAATTTCACTGAGATAAAATATTTTTAAATCCACTTAAATCCTGCTCAGCATTATTTAACCAGACTTAAATGATATACCTCCCATTGTCATTTCGAGTTCTTTACACACAGAGCATCGAAATAAAATTCCGAAATTCGATACTCCTAAATATTTCAGAACTTTCAACAAGTTTTTCGCGCGGCTGATCGCCCCTTGTGCAAACCTTATTTGATTGGTGGTTCCCGAAAGCGGACCGGCAGCTTTTCCTAATGGAAAACCGAGTTTCGCAGGATGAGATCTCCTCATCACGGTTGTCATGGTAACTGAGCCTTCTTTCCAGGAAGGAAACCGTTAAAAGGAGAAAATTTTGAGCGCACAACACAAAAGTACTTAGTAGCTGCCAGTCCAATGGACGAAGTGGCTTACCAACGAATTCATTCGTCGAATCGACTTTTCCCGAAGTGATTTTTGATACAGCTGTCTTTCCTTTACTTTCATT
Source organism: Argiope argentata (assembly GCA_026289955.1). Taxonomy (NCBI): domain Eukaryota; kingdom Metazoa; phylum Arthropoda; class Arachnida; order Araneae; family Araneidae; genus Argiope; species Argiope argentata. Next base: position 222,816 of record JAOUZG010032726.1, on the reverse strand, counting down.
CTGGAAAAGGCCCCGTGGAACTTTATTTATTTACTCACTTATTTATTTATTTTTTTGTGAAACTTTCCTCCTCTTGGATTCGCAACGAGCAAGACGATCGAGAAACGCTTTTTAAAAGGGAATTCGAATTTCGAATGAATTGCTTTTAGTGTAGGCGTTCTTAGCGCCGCAACACCGGTAGTTTTTTTCTTTTCTTTTCTTTTCTTTCTCCTGCTTTTGTGTTTTGAAATTCACTTAGAAAAGTTAAATCTTCGAAGATTTCTCCATTCTATTTGTTGTTGCCATTCCGTAACCTGCTTATTTAATGATCGAATTTCCTCCGAATGGGTGTTTACCGTTTTTGTTGAAGAAAACAAAATTCGTTATTGAATATTTATGTAGATTTTTTTAGAGTTCGTTATTCATTGGTTTCCTGAAACTTTGATATTTGAATATGTTTACTGCATTTAAAGAGATAATAGATGTTTGTCGTATTTCTGCAACCATTTTTTTTTTCGTATCTTAAATTTATTTATTTGTTTTTCCCTCGTTATGTCAACATTTTGACAATTACATTCATTTATAAATATGCTGTCCGTCATTAGGGATGAATAAAGTGTGCCCCAAAATTAACACGATTTTTATCATGTCAGAGCATGATGTTGTTTTTGGTGTCGACAAAAATCCATATGCTAAAAATAAAAAATTAATTATCTGCATGAGCATCTCAAAAAAATCGACTTTTAATAACGCTTTGCCATCGCATTTACAAAAGCACTGATTTTAAAAAAAGTTAAGGACTACAGAAAATAAAACTTAGAAAAATGTCATTTTGAGCACGTGGTTATATGAAATGAAACAAATAGGAAATATGATATTAAAAAAAATCAATGCGAGACAAAGTTTTTTTGGATGGTTTGCAATACTAAAGTGACTTATTCGACGAAACAGTTAAAATCAATAAAAATATAATATATCTCGCACGAGCACGTGATGCTTGACCGTTCAAGAAATGATGTTCTGACATGATACATTGAAAGAGGCATTGCAGATTTCCTTTTAATTTTTTTTGTTTAAACTTGCTACCATTTGTGCAGTAAATCATTAGCAACCCCTATTTAAAAACGGCATTTGACAACTGGTTTAGGTTAATAAAATTTGAGCGTTACTCACGTTAATGCGTGATTTGAAAGTGAAAAGATCGTGAAAAGATGTTTGTCGGCAATTTTATAGAGAGCGTGCAGAATTAATTAAATAAATAAAAAGTGGTAATTGCATAAGGAAATAAGAGAATATTTTAGAATAAACTTAAATATGTAATAAATTTAGAAAAATATCAGGAAATTTATCAGAATTTAAATTAGATTATCATTATGTGTCTGTGTGCGTCAATAAAATAGAGCTGAATGTGATCCTAATACTTTTAAACCTCAATTGTTATTTTGAAATAAAATTCAGATCAAGAGCCGATGCTAGGTATTCTATGATACTAAACTCAAAAATAAAATTTTGATAGTTTAAAGTATGAATAACTTGTTCATATTTTAAACTGTTACTGTATTTTAACTGTTGTTAGTTCACACTCTCCCAATATATATATATATATATCTTGTTCAAATTTTCAATCGTTAATAAAATACTTTATATTCATCCACTCGAGTTCACATGCATTTTTTAAAACTTGTAGTGGATGACACTCGATGTTAATACAGTTTTCTCAGATATTAATTCATTAATTAAATTGAATCAGTTTTCAATACTTTAAATAGAGTTTTAGTAGTTTGTAATGAAAATTGAAATCGACAGGCAGTAAACGCAAGGATTTCGGCATTTTCACGTGAAGGCGAAAAATGCGAGTTCAGTTCTTGCGAAAATCAATCCTTTTTTTTATACATTATTTATATTAATTGTCATTATTTAATAAAAAGTAAGTAAAATAAAGAATTATCTTTGTTAGCTTAAGTAAGAACTGACTTTTTTTTTGTATTACTTATTTTCTTATGCTTGTATAACATAATACATTCTTCAATATCAGCATCCATAATTCCTTTTTGGTAGATTCCTATAGGAAGACTACCCATTACAAAGATTCTCATGACAAAACTTCGGGCAAATTTCCCTAGAACCCCAAAACACCCTTTGTTCAAAAGTTATATGTAATTATGCGTACAATGCTTTCCCATGTTATCTTATAAACAATATATCTAGAGAAATGTTGTTTGGAATTTAACAGACTTGAAATATGTTGTTGGAAATGTAAATATCTCGGACGATTTTGTAAATGGCCCATTTAGTTCAAAGAGGGTGGAAACGGGGGGATTGAAATTTTCATTCCCCTATAACTCTCATAATATTGAAGATAGAAAAATAAATCCAAATAGCCAAATTAGCATCTAACCAAGACGAACAACTTTGGCTTTTAAAGTTTTTCGATACTGCAATACTTTCGAAATTAGGGGCTAACAAGTGATTTTCACACCTTAATTTTAACTATTCCTTACATCAACAATATATGTTGCCTGATAGTAACTTAGATATAAAGAAGTTTACCGACAGGAATTTTTATCTGGTGCCAATTTCAGGCGTCTTTAATTAATTCAGTTTTATAGCTAAAAGTAAAATGAATATCATGGACACATTTCAGAGGATCTGAAAAATCGAACGTATTAACTTTTCCAGTATGTAAAAATGAAATAACCATGTTGTCACTCGAATCCTTATTTCTTTTTTACAACCACGAAACATAAAGTTTGAAACATATCTATTTGATGCCTTCTTATTCCAAGTAATCCGGCCCGATATTGAACGCTTCGTTCATTTACATTTTTCGATGAGTAAGACGATTAACTTCATTATAAACCAAACGCCCAACACAGACGTAACCCTTTTAGCAAACCATTGCGTTTCGAACTTAACCAGAAAGGCTTAGAGAAGATTAACCAACACTGGAAGAACAGTGTTGCCATCAAGACAAAACAAACTTTTTACGTGCATTCCGAAAGCGGCTCATAACTGTGATGACATATCTTTCATCACGCATACAAAAGCCAAAATCGATACCTGTGAAATACTGCCCCCCCCTTCTCCGCCATGAAATGCCATTAAGCGGCTTTGGGAAGGGGGGGAGGAGCAGGTGAACAAGAATCCAGTCATGTCCGACAAAAGCAATGTCCACCCTAATCCCAGACTTGATGGGAGGGATTATTTTCTCACTAATCCCCTCCTTCAGCGTTGCCTCCCCCCTCCTTATATACTTATATGCGTGGCCGAAAAGAAAAAAAAAAAAAAAGATTAGTCCGTCATAGTTGGCTGAAACCATGAAATGAGCCTCCTGAAGGGAGGAGGGAAAGGGGTTTAGAGCTTGTCCTTGAGCGTTAATTTGGAATTTATCTGGTGTCACTTATTTGGTAAGGATCGTTTGATGACTTTTTTTTCCCTTTTTTCTAAAGGAAGGGGTGGGGAGGTTGCGGCTTTTATTAATTAATGAGAGACAGGGTTAATGCGTTTTCGAGTGGAGCTGTTATATGAATATCGTTTGCGGCTTGATGCTTCTCAATTTTTTACTTATTTATTTTTATTTTAGTAGTTGCATTAAAATTTTCCGGTACGTTTATAATGCTATTATGATCTGGCATTTTTAATAAAAATTAAACACGGTGCACGTTTTAGAAAGAAAGTAATCGTCTGCTATTTTGAATGCCAGTTTTATTGATGATTTTTAAGTAAGTGTTTGTAAAAATACTTGAGTTGACGTTTAAAAAAAAGTTACTATCAATATCATTTTATGTTTTTAAATAATGTTCACATATTTCTTTAGTTATTTGTAATAGTTCTTCGCAGCAAAATTGAAGCTAGCGATTTGAAAGAAGGTGCCACGGAGTGCTTTAACTCTGAGTTCTTAACCTCCAGACATAACATGGGAATAGAATAACAGCACAGCAATGATATTAAGTAGTAATTGATAGTGCAAGATTAATTTATTAGATAACAATTATTAAATGAAAAATAAATAATATAAAATGAAAAGAAAGAGAAAAAATGCATGAATGAGTTTAGGCAAATTGGAACATCAGCAAATCGATGGTAAAGTTATGCTGATGTACCAAGCATGTAAAAGATTGACGTGGTTACGTAGCATTCCCAGGGCCCAATTTACTCTAACTGGGACCCGGGGGAAAAACTTTTTTGGGGGGAGGGGTCCCTCTGTGCTTCACTACTTTGAAAACGAAGAGCCGAACTTCAATATTGAAGTAGAAAACGTACAATAAACTTTATATCCATTTTGGGGGTCCTGGGCAGCTGCCCCTTATACCCCTGCCTTAGTCAGACTCTGAGCATTCCTTGTAAGTGAAGGTCTTATTCGAAAATTCGAACTTCAAATTTTGATGAATCTCCACATTTAACCCCCCCCCTCAGTTCGAAAAACATATTTCGGAAAATGCGTATCTTTTTGGAATAAAGATAACTTAGAAATGCTTGGAGCAAGACGAAGGAAATTCGGTGTACGATCTTTACACCAGATATGAAGATTTCTAAACAAATTTTGAGTGATATATCTTCAGAGGAAGTCCAGTTGTTCAAATATAAGTTAACACATAGTTACTACACATAGATAAAATTCGGTACAAAGATATAACATCTATAACTTAGACAGCTATCCAATTTTGAGCTAAATCGTACGACGGGTCTTATGTCGCTCTGTACTTTCAAAAACAAAGAAGGCAATGACTTAAATATATCAAATTTGATATAAGATTCCGTAACTGCAATTGCCTTTTTGTGTTAAATTTTTGTTTCAACCAATTGAGAAAAATGTGTGTAAAACTGCGATTTTATTTTTCGATACTATTAACCCATGTTAAGGATTAATCGCCAAGATTGACATGCTAAATTCACGCCAAAAAATGTTTATCTATTGTACGTCAGTTCCAAGGGGTTGTCTGGAACCATTGGTTTATTACTGAGTATGCGAGAAAGATTTGAGGTGGTTTGAATTAAAATTGAATTATATTCTTGTATAGAGGGAATTATATGCTCTAGACGAGTGACTACCACTAAGTCTTTTGTCCTTTCGCCCTGTTTTGTTTTCTCCCTTTACCTTCATTTAAATATGACCTCAACGAACTCCACACGGACATACCCAGATTCTTCACTGATTTGTCTCCGATTCCAGCTGAGAGAGTATCACCATCGAAATCAATTAGACCGCCAGCAACCTGTTCCGGTATGATAACCACCCGGTGTTGCTGCTATCCACGCAGACTAGTCGTTCGGTTATTTACTCTGCTGCACCCCTTTCCAACCAATCCCGCAGCTTCAATCGAGACCTAATTTAATGAAATTAGATTCGTTCCTTTTACACGGCTCTTTTATTTTAATCATCGAGTGTAATCTCAGCTGTTTAAAAGCCAGTCCCTTTCGAAATCGTTTGCCGAGAAAAACCCCCCTGCCCTCCTCCTCCCTCGGGTGATATGTAAATCGGATTAATGTTCCTCAAACAGGCGAGGGGCGTGTGCCTCGCGTGTTCCTCTGCGGAAGGTGGAGGGGTGGAGGGATTTCTCGGGGGACCGGGCAGGGGGCTTAATTAAAGCTGGCCGCTGGGCAGCGAGGCGAGTTGACCCGCCCCAAGGCGAGATCAAAGGGAGGCTGAAGCAAATTGAGCTGGGACTGTTTGTATTCCTGTCATACTATCTGCTGATCGAGTATTGTGTGGGGGGAGGCCCCAGGGAGTTTTTAGAGAACTATTCTAGGAAATATGATTGGTCATCTTAGATATCGTCTGCGTATTTCGTAGTGAATAATGATTCGAAATCTCATTCAAGTGACAAAGGGTTAACCCTGTTTTGTCTGGACGTTTTGGGGAGAATGGAATGTCTACTTGTCATTAACTTTAGGGAATTTTAGAAACTATTTAGAGGTTGGAGGAGTTTTTAGAGACTATTCTTGGAAATATGATTGGAAAATCCTATTTTGTTGGGTTTTATAAAGACATTTTGAATTTTTTGGGAGAACATAATGTTTAATTGACTCAAACTTTAGGGAATTTCATTTTTGGCCTCGTAGGTCAATGAAATCACGGATTTCCTGTATAGATCATATGTTTTTGTACTCACAATAGTACTCACAGCTGTACATATTTTTTTTTCACTTATTAGACCTGGAATGAGGCTTATAAGTACTGTGAAATATATATTAACCGCTTTCGGCTACCAGCTGTTCACCAAATATGTTAATAATTATGTCAATTATGTTTGATTAACTACATTTTATCAAAACAAAATAAAGAGTTAGTTTAAATTGCATTTAACCAGTCATCCGAAAAAAAGTCTGTCTATCCAGCTGTTCAAATATAATTCAATCCATTATCTGCAAAACAAAGAGAGCTATATAGATAAAATTCGATATACATAATTAATAGTCGTAGTCTAAACATCGCAAATTTTCAGCTAAATCCAACAAGGGATTGACCGTCTGTCTGTCTGCACTTTCATTAGCATGTAAACACGATAACTCCAAAACGCAGTGCCTTAAGTATCTTAACTTTGGGGGGGGGGGGGGGGTTGTAACCACAGGTGATTCTATCTCAGACTTTTGTTTAATTTCGTTGGGTAAAATGTGTCTAAAACACAAATTCGATTTTCGGGAACTGTTATCCGCATGCTAAGGCTTAATCGCCAAATAACTTGCCAAGGATTACAAGATAGATTCAGTAAAAATACTACATTGGCGCCAGAGTTTTAATATTTCTTTACTATTTTACAATGATGCCATGCAAAGCGCTCTCTGGAATAATACTTTTATTAGAGAGTATGCAAAAAAGTTTAGTGGTGTTCACTCCCACTGTTTTTTATTTCATTTCCATAACTTTATAGGTACTTACGTATTAGAACGTCGATCTTTATCACCAAATTTGAAGGCGTCGCTAGTGAGTTGCTAAACTGCCAATAATGGTAAAAAAACCGCCATTATTTTTAAAAAAATTGTTTAAACCTTAACTATCGTTCGCCATTTTATTGTTTTCGTTGGCATCGACGGTTTATCGCCAAATTGGGATCCGTCGCCAATGATTTACTAAACGACGACGGTCTAATACGTAAGTACCGCTTTATATTAATATGATTTGAATTTCATTGACATTTATCATGAACAGAGAGGGACTGTACTATTATCTTCGCTCGCTGTTTAAAAATAACCATTATTTATCATCTTAACTATTTCTGTTTCACCTAAAAATATCTTTTTAACTATCACATTCGGTTATTAAGAACACTCCAACCATGAAGAAAAAGACCTTGGAACGAAACCGAAACCGTTACCACGGTGACCAAATATCGATTAACAAATCAAATATCGAAAATATCTATAAGCTGTCGATAAGAGACAAAAGAAATTCAAATAAATCCTCTTCAAGCAAAAGCAAACGATTTTTAATCTCAAGTTTCATCTGCGTTTGTAATAAAAACTACTTGTAAAAATCATCTGTTCTTCCACAATATGCGATACGTTGGTTAGATAAACCACTAGAACAACTCCTGATAAGGACCGAGAAGGCTACATTCTTATCAGATAAAGCATACGATACCGACCGTCGATGGCAGGTAAATGAGATAGATGTGCTGTCTCGAAGTGCAGGGGTTGTCGAGATCCGAAATCGGCTGCTCAAAGGAGTCGGAAAGGACACAGAGAAAAGGGTGAGAGAACGCTGGCAGGTGGAGAAATAATGAATGATTTATGTTTGGAAAAGTTTCTGAATCGAAAATATGAACTTGATTGATTTTATGCAGCATTTAAGGCGTAGCCCCTTATTTAATCTTTTGCTCAGAGAACTGTTAAAAATAGTCTGGCAGAAACGAATGCACTGGGGCTGAGAACATTAAATGTTTTAAAGCTGTCACTCTATCCCGCCCACCCAGCCGATTTGATTTGTTAGTCAAGGGTGGGTCGCGACCCCTAGCGATATCAGATAGAACGATACTGGATACGTGGAATATTTTACAAGTATTCGGCAGCCCTGCTTACAAAACAGTTTAAAAAATACTTGTATCAGAAATGTAAATGGTTGCACTCGTCTTGGGAGGAGAAAATGTTTTGAAACTTTCATTTTAATCCGCCCTGCCGATTTGATTTTTGATACGGAAAGGCCGCAAACCGAAGAGGTTTCATTAGAAGGGTATTAGAATCGTAGAAGCTTTTACATGTATTCACTTGAGAACATTGAAATTGTCACTTTAACCTGCCGAGTTGATATGACTTTCGAAAACAGGGGACTAAACATTATTGCATACTAGTCAGCATTTGCGACCACCTGTTTTGTCAGGATTATTAGCTATGTTTGATTTCATATTAATCGTTTAATATCTTTTCATGTCTTTGATTCTACCAAATCGTTATACATGTATTATGTTAATTGTCTTGTGTATGGTTCTATGATTTAAAGCCATATTTTGATTTGAACGATCTATTAAAAGCGTAAATATCCGGCTCATACGTCTTCTAAGTTTTGCAGTTTTCGTAATTTCATTCTTTATTCGCCTTCTACACTGAACAGATTATTCAATATTTGGTACACAGATTATTCAATATTCGTTATATAATATAATTCAATATTTGATTCATAGATTTATCAATATTCAATCTACAGATAATACAATATGTGATACACAAATAATTCAATATTTGATATTCAGATGATTCAATATTTTGATAAACAGATGATTCAATATTTGATAAACAGATGATTCAATATTTGATAAACAAATAATTAAATATTTGATACACAGATTTGATATTGAATATTGTTTAATCAATATTCAATATGTAGATAATACAATATTTGATACACAGATAATTCAATATTTGATACACAGATAATTCAATATTTGATATTCAGATGATTCAATATTTGATACACAGATTCAATATTGAATATTGATTAATCAATATTCAATTTGTAGATAATATAATATTTGATACACAGATAATTCAATATTTGATATTCAGAAGACTCAATATTTGATATACAAATAATTAAATATTTGTTACACAGATTCAATATTGGGTATTGATTAATTAATATTCAATATGTAGATAATACAATATTTGATACACACATAATTCAATATTTGATACAGATGATTCAATATTTGATACATAGATGATTCAAAATTTGGCACACAGATTATTCAATATTTACCACACAGATGATTCAATATTCAATATTTGATATACAGATGATTCAATATTCAATATTTGATATACAGATGATTCAATATTTGATACATAGATTATTCAATATTTGATATACAGATGATTCAATATTCAATATTTGATTCACAGATGATTCAATATTTGATACATAAATGATTCAATATTTGGCACACAGATGATTCAATATTTGAAACAATGAAAACGGATTGAATCTCAGAGCCACAATATAATCTATAATTGCAAATAAGCAAAATATTTATTTAAAAAAATTTCCGAAATTCATTAAAAATTCAGTTATCAAATTATTATCATTAAAAAGGTTTGAATTTTAAATTTCAAATGCTTAATTTGTAAATTTTATTTTGTGCAGTAATATCTTTTGAAAGTTGTAATGAAAAAATTTCGAAATTTCTTTTAGATTTCAATTAATTAAAATTATAAGTCGGAATTTTTTAAACAATCGCTTCAAACTGATCATTCCCACCATCCAAAGCTTACTTGTGCCAAATTTTGTTGTTCTAGGTAAAATGTTTTAACTTGTAGAGCACCAACACACACACTGTCTTTCTTATTATTAAAAGACCGAGAGGAAACCGATCAGATAATATTTAGTGTTAAACAATCCTTTTGCCAAAGCATAGGATATATTATTTAATGGTGGGATATTAAGAAAAGGGAGCTTATCATATAAAGTGTTCTATAGAATCCACAACGAAGGCTTCTGTAGCTAATGAAAACATTTAAAGTCCTTCTTAGTGGATAATATCTGGCTTTCATTCTTGTGGAAGACTCTTAATCTTCATTATCCTTGCCAAGAATATTGTATTTGGGGTAATATTTTGGCATTGGATCGATAACTCTACATCATTTGACTTGGCGAAATGAAACTTCCCTTTTATGAGATAAATGATAATTTAGAAGCCTGGATCATCTTTGTCAGATAAAATGATTATAAGATCTGTGAACCTTAGCTGAGGATACAAAGAAATCGCCGAATAATTTAGAACGCCAAAAGAGTTATAATTTTATATATATTTTTATTCAAAAGAATTATGATGTTTCGTTAAAAAAATAGAATTGTACAATTATTTACATTACACAACAAAAACAACTAGTTTATGTCATTTTGTGCATAATTAGTAAAGATTCGGGACCACATCATTTAAGAACTTTGAACGTACCAGAATTATTATTTTATAGCATCAACGATTATTATTATTATTTTTTTTGCTTCAAAAAATAATTTTTATGACATAAAAGTCAATTAATCACTTCAAAGCATCGTATCAAATATCAGATTTAAAAATAACAGTTGAATTTAATAAAACAAATATTCCGTTCAGTTCAAAATTTCAAACATTAAAAATAAATAAACTATATTTATACAGCGAAAAAGATAAAATGCCAAAAGCCAAACGATATTTTCCAGCCTCATTTTCAAAAACAATTAATTATTTTATGCTAAAATAAGTCTCGCAGTTAACCACTCGAAACCGAGCAAAAGTAATTAAAAGAAGAAGAATTCACATATTTGAATCAACAGAGAAGCTATAAAAACATAATCCCTCTTAAACCGAGCTAATCTATCTCTAATGCCTTCGAAAAAGTTTTATATAGTATATGTCGTGCGATTTTCGTTTAAAAAATAAATAAGGCATGTGGAAATAATTTAATTGGCACAGTTTTGAATAAATTTGTTGGTATTTCAAGGTTTTTGGTGTTTCCTGATTCAAACATTGGATACGAGAAAAGAATTTCATTAAAAAAATGAAATCTACTAGCAGAAATTTCAAATTATCATGTGAGAACATTTTTTTTTTTTTATGTCGTATGAATTGGACCGTCTGAAATATTCTGGTAAAAGTTTGATTCTGCCTTGTATCCATAGCTTATATGTCGAAGAATAGAAATTTTCGACGAGTTAGTTAGAGCTAGAAAGCGAGCGATATTTGAAACTGAGAATCGAAACGGAGACGATTTGTGTTGAATGTTAACGGTGTGATTCAGAATCCAATTGGACACGTTATGTGTTTGAAGTTGAGAGTTGCGATTGAGAATCTGAAACACGCTGCATACGTTTTACGCTTTCCTCGTTCCCGTCGTAAAGGTATTTTACTTTCATGTTTAATTCAATCAGCTTCTAGTTTTAAATTTTCATCATTCTTTTTTGTTCTATAAAGGTTTTGCCATTTCAAAGCTCTGCGTTTTTGTTGTTCTAATCTAATGCTTTCTTTAGCTTCCGGCCTCTCTTTGCTGTTTCATCCCCTTTCTTTTTTTTCTAAGCAGGCCTTCATCAGAAAAAAAACTTAGGACGCCCCATGAATACTTTATTCATTGTTTAACGTACAGTAAAAAACATCGCTTTCTAAAAAAAATAAAAATTTGCATGTTATTTTATATTTATTTTCATGAAATATTACAACAGCGTTGTTACTATCGCTAAACTAAAAAAAATGTAACAACGTTGCCCAGGGCCCCACTTAACCTAACTGGGGCCCGGGAAAAAACTTCTTTGGGGGCCCTTCTGTGCTTCACTACTTTCGTAATTGAAGAAGAAGAAATTGTAAAATAAACTTCTTATTCAATTTGGGGCTCCAGGCTCTGACGTTACCATTGAATTTGAAACGTTTGAAATACAAATTAAATGTATATTTTTAATTAATTTTTTTAGTGGTAAATCGCCAAATGTGACAACCATCTGCATTATTTTCTAATAACCCTGAAAGCGTAAAATGAATGCCTCAAAAGCAATAAATCGCCAATTTGTTAACCACGCATTTTGAGGCTTCTAAAATCTCAAACCAAAAGCGACATCCTGTTCTCACGTGATAATAACCATACTTTTCAAGTTCATTATTTGAAATCGAATTCAATAGTTACGGTTATGAATAATAAGAGTTCTCACATTTAATTATAAAATAACGATCACACATATACATTTCCCATACAAGAAGATAAACACACTATTAATAAATCGAAGACACATCTATGCATTAATGAATAACGTCGAAACCGGCGGTCTTTTTAATTATGACGGCGAGAAGCAGCATTAACAAAAGAAACGGTAATGAACTACTAGCAATTTACGTTACAATACTTTTCACGCTTTGTCTATTATTTAAAATCCGGGACCTTCTCAGAGATTGAGAGATCTAGCGGCATTTGTGAATGTCATCTGTGAAATAAACATCAGAGATGGAGATCTTGGATCGGAGATAATAATAAAAGCGAGGAAGACCTCTAAAGAAGGTGTCAGTGAACTGATTATGAAGTTTAACAAGCCGCCTGGCGTAGAAGCATAAAGGAGGTGTATCCGTGAGTTATTTTTGGCGCTGTTTTCGACTGCGCCAAATAATTAGAAGTGCCAATTAAGGATGGGTTCGTTAAAATTTGAACAAAAGCTTGCTGGCTGCTGTATTTCTCCGAAAATAAACTTATCCCCGAAAATAAGCTCCGTAAAAGTTTATTATCGGCAATATTTTGATATTTTGTTTCTGCGTTTGATATTGATTTTTTGCTGTCTTTCTTTAGATAGCGTTTCTTTTGCGTATTTTTTTTATCCTTTAGTTGCGCGTAATGGTTTCCTCACTTTTAGAGCCTCTGCATTTGTTCGTAATTACTTAGTTTGATTTTTCATTTTTATCATGTCAGAACATGATGTTGTTTTTTGGGATGAAGTGTTTGGCGTCAACAAAATTCCGTGGACGAAAAATAAATTTTTTTTATCTGCACGAGCATCTCAAAAACTCAGCTTTTAATTACGTTGCCATTGCATTTACAAAAGTTCTGATTTTAAAAAATAAGTTAATGACGACAGCAAATAAAACCTAGAAAAATGTCATTTCGAGCACTTGATTATGTGAAATGAAATAAATAAGAAATGTGATATTTTTTTAAACAATAAATGCGAGACAATATTTTTTTTGGATCGTTTGCAATACTAAAGGGACTGATTCGATGAAGCCGTTAAAATGAATAAAAACATAATTTAACTTGCACTAGCACGTGGTGCTTTGCCGTTCAAGAAATAATATTCTCACATGATACATTGAAATATGCAAAGCAGATTTCATTTTAATCTTCTTTTTCTCGTTAGCTTTTGATACGATTTCCTTTTTTGAAGAATTTTTATAACTCGACTTTATAAATGACTCAACTATATCTTAATATTATAATTCGACTATTATTCAAAGACATCACATCTTTGATTACATCATCCCACCAAATTATATGGCATTCGGATTAAATCTGAATAATATGGCCGCCGCGACGACATTGGCGAGAATTATGTTTGAGCCCTATGTGCCATCACCAGCTACGGTACAACCTTTCCCGTGGGAGTCAATTCCCCATCATTTCTGTACCCATCCAGGTGCTAAGAATTGCTTCGTCCTGACACAGAGGTAGCGCGTCTTCCTCGTGATCTGAGCGTCCAAGGTTCGAGCCCTGGTGCGGGCATGGCTGTGCTTCTGTTCTGTCTGTGAGGTGAGTGAATGTGCCTCCCTATAAAAAGGGTTCGTGCAAGCGAATGTGATAAGTTTGTGTCATTTTCATATGAGTTAGAAGTCAGACTTCTGCCTTTGGGTGCTGAAGGGTCCATACTCTCAGTAACTACTACACACCTCCTTTCGTTGTAAAGCGGACACGTCATCAGGTGTTAAGAATTAACCACTAAGCCGGAAGCTTCTGATTTTCATATCTTAGATGCCCCCCCTCACACGTTGGGAGTTAAATTCAAAGAATCAGTAGAAAACTAAATAGAACCACTTTTAATTTTTTTTTTGTAAATATATTTCGATAATGTAATTGTATTTCGATTAATTCGTGTATATGCTGTTTTAGTGAAAGGAATAAAAAGAAGTAGCGACGAAATAAAAAAATGCTTGGAGTATTATTTTTATTTTCAGAATTTAAGTCGCTCTGCAAGTTATATATTGGAACAAGTTATATTTGAAAAAAAAAAAAAAAAAAACGGTTAGTTTTTTAGAAAGCACGCAAAGTAAGCGAAGGCTTTGATATCTTGAAAAATCCTTTTAGATTTTTATTTTAAAAAATTATTCATTAAATGGTTAGTTAGTTATTTCTTAATCAAATTTTATATCTGACAATTTTCTGATTGTCCACTTGTGTATTCTCCTCGTCTTTAACCAGACCTGTAACTTTTCTCAATTTGCAGCGAAATCCTTGTCGAATCTCCACTTCCTTTGATCAGCATTTCACTTCCGAATTGCAAGTTCCCCACAAGCCATTCCACCCCTGTTCGTATTCCTCTGCGTCCCAGTCGTAAACACGAATTAAAAAGGAGAGCAAAGAAATACTTCTTCGAAAGCGAAACAAAAATTCGAAAGATAAAAACGAAAAACAGGATTCGAAATGATCGCGTGCCTCCAATCCAATCTAATTTCGAGAAATTTGTTCCCCCTTCCAAAAAAGAAGAAGATCCCCTTCCCCCTCTCCCTGTACTCCTTTCCAAAACTTTTTTCCCCGGGAAATTTTACGATCGTACTTTGTTTCATAAATAATTCTCTCGTCTTACTTCCTTTCGTTCCAAAGTTGTAAAGGCCTTCTCTCCCAGGGTCCAGGTTTCCCGCTAAATCGTTCGGTGCATCCCTGTGGAACGAGACTCTGCAAGATGGATGGTTCGGGAACCACCCTGCGTGTATGCTATAAATGATAGAACAATAACAACTGTTACCCCATTTTAAAGCTCTTTTTCATTCATTGTAGCAGAAAGCCCCATCTGGGTTCTGTTTGTGTAGTGGAGGGTCTCTCACTGATGGGCTGACACGGTGCTTTGGAAGAAATAATTTCGAAGTTATGTAGAAAATTTTCAGTTTTTTCCCCCTTCCCTTCCTTTTTTTTTTTTTTTTTTTTTTGCCTGCAGAGATTAGTTTGATTCGAATATGGAGTTTCAAAATTGTTAATGCTTAATTCTGTGACTATAGAATGCCTCGATTATTTGGAAAGGGAATTATCTCTTGGATATGTTGAAATATCATGGATATCTTTTCGAGAGAGAGAAAAGGTATATATAATAGAGAGAGAGAGAGAAATAATGCTGCTACAGCTAAAATGCGTATGAAATTAACCAAATTGACAAAAGATACTAATTTATCTCTAGAACCTCAATTTCCTGGGATTTTCGGGTCACGAGGGGCCAATTTTTTGACGAAAGTCGGACTCTTCATAGAAAAAAATTCCTGCTTAAGGTTGACCCTTGAAAAAGTACTCATCATATATTTTCTTTTTGGTTATTGCTAATTTAATTTTGTATTTGTGTATAATGATATCTCGAGGTTTATTTTATATCTTAATTAATTTCCTAATTTTTATCTTTAATAAGACAATATATTTTTATTCTAACATTTTCTCTGATTGCCTCATCTAAATTTCCCTTTTATTTAATTATTTCTAATAAGCGCTCGAAATATTTCTACACGCGTTCTAAAACTTTTTCACGATTCCCTATCAATTCCCTATTTTTATTATTATTATTTGATTAAAAATCCCCACCAATTACAGCATAACTACCAAATATTCCCTTTCTTGAATCGACTCTAGTCAAAGAAATTTTCAGTGAAAGCACTTAGGGAAACGTTTCTTTCTATTTGCCCTTCTGTCACAATGTAAACAAACGTACATTAATTCTTCTTCCTGTGGAAAAAATATAGTTTATTCCAAAAGTATTTTCTTTTCGTTTACACATGCGCAAAATTATGATGTATACTTATAATGTTCCATTGCTATCTGTAACGCTTGGTGGAATGAACATTACATGGAATGTGGAATCTAAATTTAACATAAAACTATAATTGTAGTCATAATAATGATACTTTGTAATGATAATGATAATTGTAGTCATAATAATGATAATGCCGGGCGCAAGCGGAAAATCAGCAAATAATGTAGGATTCCGCCAAATTTCTTACAGCTATTTTGGAGCGGAAAATCGAAAAATAATGTAGAATTCCGCCAAATTTCTTACAGCTATTTTAGAGCGGAAAATCGAAAAATAATGCAGAATTCCACCAAATTTTTTACTGCTATTTTAAAGGGAAAAATCGCCAAATACGTAGAATTCTGCCAAAT
>JAOUZG010032726.1:146853-199887 GCA_026289955.1 Argiope argentata | reverse complement strand
TGATTTTTAAAAAATTGCTTTTACATTACTTGTTTTTTAAAAAAATAACGATCAGTAATTCCCTTTGTAATGATCACATTATTTTGTCGTTGTTTAGTGCAGTGTTTCTATTCTCGAGGTGATACAAGATACGTTAAGCTTCTTACTAAGCCTTTCTCATTTTATCCGAAACTCGTCGACTTGCGCCGTTTTTCCTCTGACACGATGCGAGGGAGGAAGGATCAGTGCCCCATCCCTCTCCTCGCTGCCTCTGAGAATCCTTTCAGCGGGGGCCTCTTCCAGGAATGCCACTCCCGACGAAACACTCCTCGGGTTTCCTCTCCCAGGGAAAATACAAGGTGTATCCGCGCACTAATTCACGGCTTGATTTAGTGGTCGCCTTCTTTTGGAGAACGCTTCTCCTGGATTGGCGCCTTTCTTTGTTCGGAACACTCTTTTTCTAGGCGTTGGAATTTTCTTTTGTAGCACTATTCGGAAACTTAGGATGGCATTTGGACTCGTTTTTAGATCTGCCTATTCGAAATGGTGTTTAGACAAGTTTTTAGATTTGATTGCTCAAAATAATATTTAGATTAGTTTTTTAGATCTTTTTGCTTTTTAAAAATAATATCTCGGATATGTTTTTTTATCTGAAACCACCAAACAATATTTTATTCGTTTTCAGGTCTATCTTCTCGAAATAATATCCTGAACTTGTTCTTTTAGATCTTTTTTTTTTTTTTTTTTCGAAATAACATCGTGAATTGGTTTTTTTAGATCTGCTTTCGTTTCTAGATCTGTTTCCTCTAAATGAATTTTAGACTAATTTTGAGATCTGTTTCTTTTTGAATGATTTTTAGACTAATTTTTTAGATTTGTTTCCTCGGAATGATATTCAGATTAATTTTTAGATCCGTTTCCTCTAAATGATATCGTGACAAATTTTTAGATTCTTTTCTTCTAAATTATATTCTGGATTCATTTTTTGAACAATATTTCATTCTTTTTTAGATTTGACTCCTCAAAATAATGTGTTGGATTTCTTTTTAGATCTTCCTCGAAATAATAATCTGAACTGGTTTTTGAATCTGCCATCTCCAAAAGATATATGAATTTGTTTCTAAATCTACCTTTTCCAAATGATGTTTAGACTAGTTTTTAGATCTACTTCTTCGAAATTAAATTCTGGATTTGTTTTTAGATCTGCTTCTTCGAAATAAATAATTGATTTGTTTTCAAATATACCTAATCGAAATAATATTCTGGACTTGCTTTTTTTATATCTGCTTTCACGAAATAACGTTTTGAATTGGTTATTCAAATCTTCTCGATATGAAATTTACGCCGTTTTTTATATTTGTGGCCAGGAGTTGATATTCTGGGCATGTTTTTATATCTCCTCGAAATAATAACTCCTCGAATATAACTCCTCGAAATAATATTCTGAATTAGTTTTTTAGATCTGCCTTCTACAAATTATACGTGAACTCGTTTCTAGATCAGCCTCTACAAAATGATATTCAAGCTAGTTTTTAAATCTGCTTCCTTGAAAGTATATTCTGGATTATTTTTTTTAACTATGCTTCTTCAAAATAATATTTGATTTACTTTCAGATCTGCCTTCTCAGAAATAATATGCTGAAATGGTTTTTGAATTTACCCTCTAATAAAATTTAAACTGATTTTTAGAATCTTATCTTTTGCATATGATATTTAGACTCATTTTCAGATCTATGTCCATGAAATTATATTCTTGATTCGATTTTTCAAAGAAAGAATATTCTATTGATAATGCTAAATATAGAAATATTCTACTGAGAACTAACTACCTTGCCGTGGCGTGCGTTGTACTTCAGCATGGGTGACACCAAACACAAGAGCCCCATTAAAGGGGACTAACGCCTAATCCAACCACACTTGCATGCCTCTTTCAGCGGAACAGCCACTCCCGTTTTTACTTAGCGAGAATGATGAAAATTCCCGAACGTCTAGGGATAAGAAACACGTGTCTTAATTCGATCGATATTCGGCCCATCCCCCAACCCCCACTGCGCCAGCACGCCTTCTCTTCTGAGAAAATTTCATTAGGATTACATTCACGCATGGGGAAAATTCTTAATGAATAGAGAGCGAAACATCAAATTTCGCACGTTATGCCCTTTAGAATCAGTCACGGAAAGAGCCGCCCCCGAGATTTCTCTTCATCCCTCCCTTCCACCCCTTTTTTATGCCCTCCTTTTTCCATCTTTCTTGGGACTTTTTTTTAAAAAATCGTTTTTGCATTATTTTTTTTATTCCATTGTACATCTGCCTCTGTATTGGTGTCTCATTCAATGTAAATTGATAAAAGCATGTAGGATGGGTAATTTTTTTTTATAAAAAAATGTGTGAAGATAAAAGATTTGATTAGATTTTTTTTAAAGAAGAGAGGGCTTTTTTTCAAAAAAATCTCTTAGTATTAAAGTGAAGATTTAGAAAGTTAAAAAAAAATCCATTTAGATTTTTTCTTTCTCCCCTACACCCTCATTCTTCTAATGACTAAGGTCAGAAATGCGCTTTTAAGTGATTGTTTAGAAGCATCAATTAATTTTAAATAAAAAAACTGGATTTAAGTATGTGATGCTGTAATTTGTAGAATTAAAAACGAGAAAAAAATATTTTTTTCTCTCCCAAAATGGTAGAATCCAGAACTGCATATTGTAACGACGAAATATAATTTGCTTTTCAGAACGAAGATGCCTAATGAATATTTTATTGAATTATACCATTCAATTACTTTCCTCTCTTTTAATTACACTTCACCTGCATAGCGTTAAAAATGTTGAATACATCAAGTATTTGAAAAGAAAAGCATAATTTTGTCTTCATAGTAAAGCACTTCAATTTAAATTTGAGCACAAGTCCAAATTTTGTAATTAAGTTTTATATATAAAAAAACCCTTCTAGATGAAATGTGCACTTAAATAAACTAAGCTGAATTGTTGTGGTAAGATTTCAGAATAAAGAATGTATTCGTTTCCTTTTTGGACAAAAAGTTTCCTGCCAAACTTTTTTTTTTTGGCGGCTTGATCAAATTTCAAAATGAACAAATTCCAATGTTCAAATAAAAATTTTGAACATTTTTTGTTGTTGAATGTTTTTAACATCTTTCAATGTAAGAATTAAATAGTTAATACGTAAATAAAAATTTAATTTAATCCGATTTTAATATAAATTAAAGTCATTATGGGTATGCATGTTTTATATCTCCTCTTAAACAACTGGACTAAATTCAGCCATACTTATTTCACCCATAATTTGAAACCAAAGAATGAATACCGTCAACTTTTCATATTGTAAAAGTTAATTAAATATTCAGTTAAATTAAATTAACCGGAATTTTTTCGCTTTTCTTTAAGAACTCCGGAAAAAAATTATTTAATTCCAAGGCTTTACTTTTGTCAATTATGTCGTTTCCCTGTAGTTTCCATTTTATAAAAGTTAATAATTGAATTCAAATAAAATTTAATGATAGGAGCCAAGGAATTTTGAAATGAGAAAATTTATCCTTACCACCCTTGCTAGGTAATGATAAAACTACTCTTTCAATTTTTTTTAAATATTTTGGATATTGTTTTTTTAAGAACTATAAAGTTTATATGATTAGATTTTATAAAACACTTTTTAAAAAATATATACTTTCATTTTAATCAGCATTTTGGCGAAGTAATAAATTAGTTTTGTTTTAATTCGGAAAACTATAGAATTCTGAGAAATGAGAAATCTGTTGTGATTATTTAACGATGTTAAACTAGCATGTCGTTCGCTCAGATTCAACTAAGACACAGAAATTAAGTATTGGCAAATGAAAAAGGTAATTGTTTTTGAAAAACAATACAAATGAGAAACTATTATAGAATTCATTTATATTGTTCTGGAAGAACATTAAAAGAAAATCTTAAAAGCAGACGACATACAGTTTATTTCAAGAACAACTATTTATTAAGTTTATTTTCATGTTTTTTAGGAAAGAAAAATTAACTTTTTGATTAATTGTCTCAAGAAGCTCATTTAAAGCGTTTTTTCTTCGATAGTTATATTCGAAATTATTGAGAGAAAAAAGTTAACTGAATGTCATCTTGCGCAGAGCTTAGGTTTACGACTCTTCCTATAAAATACAAGATGACATCAAAAAATAAAATGTTTCTACACAATTGACATGCATTTTTGTGAATAAGAATGTTTTTTCTTCTTCTTTACTGATATTTTTTTTAAAAAAAATTAATGACATTATAAAAATTCTTCAATTTTATATAGCCATCTACAATATTCATTACTTACAAGATCACATGATCAAACAAAACAGCTGTTCCAAAAATGTCAAAACAATTCATGTTGTCTCACAAAAAAATAAATAAATAATAAAAATCACTACAACAGCTCTTATCAGTCGTCTATCTGGAAACAGACGACATTAATTCAGAAATCCGTCAGCATTTTTAAAAGTCGTCTGCAGGAACACGTATAATAGTTATCGAGCGGTTCAATCATCCGCTATCAAAAGAATGAAAAGAGGGGGGGGGGGGATAATAGAAAAAAAAACTTGCTTTTTTTATGTTTTTTTTGTTTCATTTTGTTTCCCGTAAATGCATTGCGGCGTTCACGCACTGTGACCTGAATATCAAGAAGATATTTTTGCATTTTTCGCTGCGTGGTCGTTTGAAAGACACGGACAGCGTTCCTGTTCTGTTTTGAGATAAAAGGAAATTGCAGTTCTCTGTCGTTTCGAGATGACAAGGCCGCTTGGGTGATACGATCTTATATCGGCTCGGTGAATCCATTTTGTTTCTTTATTGTTTTGGTACAGTGATATTATTAATAAATAAAGATTTTTTTTAAAAGCTGCATTGAATTTTAGATGTTCTTTGATTGCTTCAAAAGGCCAGTGGGGAAAAAAAGAAAGAAAATGTGTGTTCTAGAGTTCTAACTTAATAGAACAATTCTTAGAATAAAGAATTTATTATAAATAGGAATAACATTTTTTAAGCATTATAGTCCTTAATTCAATTCCTACTATTAACTCACATTATATATATATATATATATATATATATATATATATATATATATATAATACTTTTTTTTCATCCACTCAAGTTCAAGTAAATTTTTTTAAACCTATTGTGGGTGACACTCGATGTTAATACAGTTTTACAGTACAGAAAATAAACAGAATCGTTGAAACAGGCGATTGAAAGCATCTTAAGTCTAACATCATTAGCTTGGAGAAAAAAAGAAACTGAAAACTTTCTTTTTTTGGCGGTGGAGAAATGAAGATTTTTGGTGGACAAGTTAGTTTTTAATAAATGAATAATTGACCAAATGAATGAATGAATATTTGAAAAAATTGTATGAACATCAAATGTCCATCCACTATAAGTTTTAAAAAATGTATTTGAGGTCGAGTGGATTAATAAAAAGTTCTTTATTAACAATTGAAAATTCGACATAATATATATCATATGGGGAGAGTGTAAACTAATAGTAGGAATTATTTAGGTTACTAATAGTAAGTAGTTGAAAAATTAAATTTAATCGGTGGTTAATTGATAATTAAATTCAAAAAATAACAAGAAGCATCATCGTCATCGAGAATATGCAAATGTTCCATATTTTACATCTTTAAATATATCAGGAAAATCATCAAAAAATTGATTATCGATTATTTTACAAATATGAAACAAATCAGATTAAATAAAAATGTTTAAAAACGTTTGACGTTAAGTTTTGATGAACAAAGATGAATACTTAATTTACTGTAGAACTGTAAAAAACTTTAATATTGTAATTTGTTGATAAATGAGGGCAGTCGGCATGGCGTTACGATCACATGATATGCAATAACGATATGTTGTGACGTTATGTTTTATAGCTACCTGCTCAATGTGAAGTGTATTCCAAAATTCATTTAAAAGAGCACTTTCATGATTCTTTTATAATCTGCATGAATTTAATACATTCATTTTTATCGCTGTATCATTTTTAAAGGATTAAAATTTAACTAAGCAAACATGGCTGTATTTGCTTTGGTTTAAATTTTAAATATATTATTATAATCAAAGCTTTTAAATGTATTTATCTAAGTGCATTTTATTAAGTAGTGTTAAGTAATTTACTTTATTACTTCTTTTATTATGGATAATCAAGAAATAACTTAAAATAAAGGAGTTTTTCTTTTATTTAATAAAATTCTGTATTTATCTTCGCTTGTTTTAAACTGTGAGAAACAGCACACCTGCTGACCAAATTATCGGTTGTAATAAATCCCACCTTCTTCTCGAGACGGCTGATTTTTTTTTTCTCTTGCCAGAGAAATTCTTTTTAAAACCCTAATGTTCCATTTTATGAATAAACACTCAGCGTGTAAAAGGCTCCCTCGATACGAGGAATAAAAGATCGCTGCTTGCCGTTAAGCACCGCCGCGTTGAAAAGAAAATGCGGTTCGGTGGCTTCCAAGTGTCGTAAAAAAGTCAAATTGGCGTAATTGATTAGTGGCCATTACCGCCAACAGCGCTAATTTCCACCGCATTCAGCAAACTCGCCAAAAACAACAATGCCTTGTTGTAAGTCATTGCTTTGGGTTGATTCAGCCTTGAATGGGTCGACTATAAATCCAACGTGACGTCGCTTTTCGTGGCTTGTTAATGTGGAAATGATTTAAAGAAAGAAAGTGTCGTTTCTTTGCGGAAATAAAGGGGATAATACGCTAATTAAAGGTGATTGTGTAAGTTACACCTTTGGTAAAAAGAAGAAAGTGCGCCTTTTTTTTTGTTGTTGTTACTTTATTTCTTTAGAATCCAGCAAGTGGCAATGGTTCAGAGATCGTTTGCATATGCTGTTGGCGATAAAAGATTTTGTTGAGATTTAGACTTTTAATAACATCATAAAATTATGGGTTGTAGAGTGTTTTTTTTATCATGTTAGAACATGATTTTTTTTGGGGGGGGATGAGGTTTTTGGCGTCAACAAAAATCCGCAAGTGAAAAATAAAAATGTTATTATTTGCACTAGCATCTCAGAAAATCAGCTTTTAATAACGCGTTGCCATCTCATTTACAAAAGCTCTGATTTTTTTTAAAAAAAAACAAGTTAATAACTACAGCAAATAAATCCTAGGAAAATGTCATTTTGAGCACGTGATTATATGAAATGGAATAAATAGGAAATGGGATATTTTTTTAAACAATCAATGCGAGACAAAGTTTTTTTGGACCGTTTGCAATACGAAAGGGACTCATTCCATGAAACCATTAAAATGAATAAAAATATAATTTAACTTGCGCGAGCACGTGGTGCTTGGCCGTTCAAGGAATGATGTTCTGACATGATACATTGAAATATGCATAGCAGATTTCATTTTCATTTTTTTAAATAGAGTTGCCAACATTTTATGGCGCACATGGTGGCAAATTCAAATCTAACATTAATTTTGAGACACCTTTTTTATAAATTATTCTTATTATTCTAAATATTTCAGATAAGTAAGGGTTATCTTAGAATTAATCTTTCTGAAAATCTTTTATAACATTGGAGTATTCAATTCTTCTTTTAAAAATAAGGTATCTGAAAATCATACTTACGTCAAATAACTACAACATAAACATTTAATCAATACATTTAATCATGCTTTCAAGAATAAAAATTAATTTATGAGAAACTAGAATTTTGTTATTTATTCGAAATTTGTTGGCATCGTAATATAAATGTCGCTGTTAAAATTGTTGGGATTTCAAAGGATTTAAGCTTGTTATTTGGCACTTGTATTAATTTTCTTTCATTGAATTTTTTCATCTCGCTGATTCTAATTTTCTAGGATTTCTAAGTATATCTGTAGCATCGCTAGAAAAAGAAATTCAGGAGGATGAGATCCGACAATTATTTGGGGAGGGAGATTCAAAAATTACATCCTTTTATAATACTTCGAATTTTATACATGATATAATTTATTTTATTTAAAATGTTTACCCTTTTTCCTTTTTTTCATTCTTTATTATTCGTTATAGGTATAATTTATACTCCTTTATGTTTGCTTTTTAATTTATATATTTTAAAATTTCATTTTTTGCACCATAGTTATTTTTAGAATCATAGTTTGATTGAAATTTATTTGAAAATATAACAGAATTGCTGAGTGCATTTCACTAAATTATTTACAATTTTGTCTTTTTATTACATTAAATATGTATGTATACTCACTAATGGTGAGATTAATACTGTTTTTTCATTTTTTATGAATGAAGAATTAATTATTAGAAACCTTCGTTAATACCTTGCTTATTTGTGAGAAAAATTTGGAAACACAATTTAATTTTAATCGTTGCTTTAAATATTTATTTATCATATATCAAATCGGTTGTTGAAAGCTTCATAATGCCAAACTGTATTTAATGTCAAAATTCCAACGAATTTCTAAAAGGAAAATTTTATAATATATGTATATAGTATATATTTTAGAAAATAACATTCCTTTTTATAAAATATAATTATTCATGAAGTCTTTTTTTTATCGTCTGCAATTTTAATTTTGATTAAAATTACAAAATTAATTTCACGAAAAATTACAATCTATTCCAAACGATTTTTAATAGCGATAAAATTAAATTTTGTTTATGACTTATTTATGTTTTTTTTGAAAAATAATACAAAATTTAATTAAT
The DNA here is from genome assembly GCA_026289955.1 of Argiope argentata. Lineage (NCBI taxonomy): Eukaryota > Metazoa > Arthropoda > Arachnida > Araneae > Araneidae > Argiope > Argiope argentata. The sequence continues at coordinate 191,212 of JAOUZG010032726.1, read as the reverse complement.
CACTACGTGGTGCAACTGGCAGCCATTTTAATCGGTGCATTTTTATCCACATCGACGTTTAAAAGGAAGTAAAATAGCATTATTTTTTAATTAATTGCAAAGCGAAATAAATTTTATTTCTTTTTCTTTTTTCAAGTACTTTATATCTAGTTTATGTAATAAATCATGGGCACTACCATATTGCTTGCTACGATAATACAGCGCATGCGCAAAATAAATGTTTTTTCCCCATAATTGTTACGAAAATAACTATTTGATGAATTGTAAGAAAATCTTCATTATGTTTCACAATAATTGCAAGGAAATCTATTCAGTGGTTAAATTTATATTCCAGGATGGGGAAAAAAACTTTATACAGAAACACCGGACACTTTCTTTTCTTCTTTTTTATATATTTTTTAAAACTTTAGAAATAATAATGGGATTTTTCAGCATTTCTCTTCTTTTAACTATTCATGTGGAATTTTCAGCGTTATTTGTTTTATTATTGGTCTGTTCTAGAAAACGTTATTCTATTTTTGGTGATAATAGTTCTGTGTTTTTATTCCGACTGGTTTAATGTGAGACACATTGCGAATTCCACTCTTTTCATATAAAACAAGTCTCCCCTCCACAGCCTTTATTTCAACTCTTTCTCCCTCTTTTTATATATCCTTAGAAACACGTGATATACTCAATGGAATGTAAGACTATGAAGGAAAAAGGGAAAAGTGCAAAACTTTTGCTAGTTTCGGAATTTTCTAGAAAACTAGAAACGCGATTTTCACAAACAATAAGTTTTCTTGTAGAATTCTTGTAGAACAGAGCGAACGAAATAAGAAAGAAAGGCAGTCGAATGCTGGAAGAATAGAAAACGATTTTTTCCCCTTCCATTTTAGTTGCACAGTTTGGAAGAGAAGCGTTTTTATTTTCCGATAAGTTTGTCGTAAAAGTAAAAATGGTTGGAATTGTCGATGAAAAATGAGTTTGGACGTAAAATCTCTTCTCTATTTTTTTATATTCTTTTGTCCCTCTTTCCAACCCCCAACCCCCCTCTTTTGAGCACAGCCGTTGCAATCAGCCGTCAATAGTTTTTATTGATTTTGGAGCATTCGTTCGTTCTTTGTTTTCGCCATGTTCTTAACGAAAAATCTCGTATATGAGCATTTGTTAGTCTCGTAAAAACCACTGAGAATTTCTTTTTTTCTTTTGAAGTTATATATTTAAATTATTACTAAATATTTATTTAGATATCTATCTTCTTTTCGATGATATTCAAAATAAATGTAATTATATTTTAAGAAGAATTAGTATTTGTGTATATCTATTTTGCAATCGAAAGATAAAAAAAATTTCTTTTTAAATTTTTATGTCCTGAATTTTATTACATTATTTGCTTAATTTTTGGAAATTGTACAGATTGCATCGATTATTCTGATAATTTTTTTAAAAATTTTTGTATATTTTTCGATTATTTTATTTAGTGAACTTTTAGTAATTTACGTGTTTCGTTTTTTATTACATAAGTTTTTATGTATTTTAATAATTGTAATTTTTGTTATTGTTTTGTACTATTTTTAACTAAAAAAATTGTTAAATATTTTTAACTAAACCATGTCTCATTCTGTTATTACACTTTTAAAATTATTTTAACGTCCGTTCTTATAATGTTTCATAAATTTCTCGCTGTAATTTAAGTCATAAGCACTGATGAAGCATGAATTGATGGCAATACAAAATAGAATAAATAAGACAATAATCATTATCAATGACTAAGTATTCACTCACTATATTAATAGTAACAGTTTAGTTATTTCGTTCCATTTTGATGATCGAGATATTTGAGATTTTTCTTTGTAATTAAACAATCGATCATTGGCTTATTTGGAGCTAAGCTTTAAGCCTAAGCGTGATTTGGGTTGCATAGCTCCTTGTTCGGTTTTCTAGATTATTTTTACGTATTTTTAATATTAATTTCTTACGCAATTTTAGGGCAAGGGGGAGATTTTTTTAGATATTTTAATGCCTATTTATTGAATTAATACCAAATTATTTATCCTCGACTATAACAACCATTTGGCGATAGAAGTGAATGATCTTGGCGATATTTCTCTCCTTTCTAAAGTCTCGACGTTTATTCCAGAACTTTCGATGCCATTTCTTGGGACTATAAAAATCGGAGGCGCCTAGACCAATCGTCTTATCATATTTGTAATCCAATCGAGAAGTGCCTGTAGTCGAACGAATTCTTTCTTTGTTGTGTTGATTTTTCCTGAACGCTTTGCCTATATCTATATCTTGTTACTTGTGTTTCGTGTTTACGCTTTGACATTTTGCAGTTATTCAATAACAGTTTCCTTGTGTGTAATTGATGCGTGTTCGCTGCTTGTGATGCTTTTTTGTATAGGTCTCGACGTTTGTTCCAGAACTTTCGATGCCATTTCTTGGGACTATAAAAACCAGAGGCGCCTAGACCAATTGTCTTATAATATTTGTAATCTAATCGAGAAGTGCCTGTAGTCGAATGGATTCTTTCTTTGTTGTGTTGGTTTTTCCTGAACGCTTTGGCATTTTGCGGTTGTTCAATAACAATTCATTGCTTGTGTGTTATTGATGTGTGTTCACTGCTTGTGATGCTGTTTTGTGCACGCTTTGACATTTTGCAGTTATTCAATAACACTTCACCTCTTGTGTGTAATCGATACGTGTTCGCTGCTTGTGATGCTGTTTTGTATAGGCTTTGCTTATATCTTGTTACTTGTGTTTTGTGCTTTCGTGAAGAAAAAGACGTCCCATTCCTTACTGAGTTTATTTGATTTGCCATCTTTCATTTCCCTGGCAGATTTTTCAGATTTTCTGTAACAATATTTTTAAAATGTAAATTTCTTAGAAAATCTGAATATAATGCTTTACATTAATTTGGTTTTCTTATATTCGTTTATTCATTTAGGAAGAAGGCATCGAACGAAAAGATTTTCGAACCTTACCCCTCACCCTTTTATTAAGACTCATAATTTTTAGACTTGCATATTTAAAGTTTTATGCTTCTCTTTTTATTGATTGCGTCTCTTAGATGGATGGCAAAGAAAAGTTCTGATGCTCTAAATATGAATCTGACTCCGCATTTGCATTTTCAGAAGCTTCCACTTTCGAATATCCTTGCCATCCTCTAGCATTCCCTTGTTCTCGTAATAAAACCCCTCCCTTCAAATAATGCTCCTAATCTTCAAAATTTACTTCACATTCCATTTTTCACCAACTGACGCCTCCTAAATAAGAATCGCATCCTCTGTCGTTTCCGAACGATGATTTTTTTAAAAAAAATAGAGAATGAGGCAGGGAGTATACACACGCGCGCTGAGAGTCTTTTTCATTCTACGCCCACCCCCTTCGATTGTGTGATTTATTCCCGAATTTTTCCCGAGGACCTCCTGTTACGCGGGGAGAGAGAAGCCCTGTAATGAATAATTAATTTTATCCTCCAATTTATACGTTCCATTCTTTTTTTTTTTTTTTGCCCTTCCTGGATTGAAATTTATACCTCCTCCACCCTCTATACTCCTTTCCGGTATTTTTCCTCCTTTTTTTTCTTCTTTTTCTTAAGAAGGAATCGGAAGAAATGAATCCGGGAATCGGGGGAAGGTGCTGCAGTATTTCTTAAAGTTGAATGAAGGTGATCATTTATTTCCTTAGAATTCCAGGGGGACGTTATAATACCCATGTATCCCCCTCCCCTCTTTTTTTTGCGTAAATAATCGTTTTCGCTTGTGTTGCGTGTGGTTAATGAAATGTTTATTTGAGCCGCCCACGAATGAGACTTTCTTCCAATCAAATCATTCCGTGTTTCTGAATTTAGAAGCTGATTATTTTTTTTGTGTGACAATTTGATTTTTTTGAATGAATGCAGTATTCCGAAATCGGCCATTTCTTATTTATTAATTTTTTACATGCATCAATATTTAGTACCTAATTAAAAAATAGATTGCATTTTCCTTTTTAAAAAGTGTGTGTGTGTGTTCAGTAGTTTTATTTCGTAAAATTGGAATTTTTTTTTAAAAAAAAAAACTCTCCCCCTCTTTACAGTTGTCTATATATTTGTGACTATTGAAATAATGTAGACATTTAGACGTCTGCTGAAGAATTAGAGAAAAACAAGTTATTTATATTAAAAATAAAGTCAATTCCTACTTAGGTCAACGAAAAAATAAAATAAAATTTATCTTAGTTACTCTTTATTAAAAAATTACAATTAATAAAAAAAATTTATCAAAAAAATTTACCTGGCCAAAACAAAATCAAGTTCTTATCCGTTGAAAATAAATCAGAACACGCTCAATTGGCGTTGGATTTTCAATGCCAATGGTGGCAATGCAAATTCGTAAATTTTCTCCGCCAGTTGAAATAACCCAATACAGATTAAAATGTTTTGATTTTCTTGATTCTGTATTATTTTAATTCGAAGTACTTCAAAATGAACCCTAAAAATCGATTCCTTAACAATGTTTAATTTTAAATACATCAAACATTAGAAAAATAAACAGAATCGTTTGAAATACTCGGCCGAAAGCATGTTAAGCCTAAACTCATTAGCGTGAGGAAAAAACAAAATGAATTCGTTACTTATTTGGCAGAGAAGAAGTGAAGATCTTTGGATAGCAAGGTTGTTTTTAATTATTTAATTAAAAAAATCGATGAAATAATATCTGAAAATAACTTTTAAAATCAAATGTCATCCACTACAAGTTTAAAAAAAATTACTTGAAATAAAGGGGATGAATAAAAAGTATATTATTAACGATTGAAAATTTGAACAATATATATGTATACAACATAGGAAGAGTGTGAGCTAATTGTAGGAATTGAAATAAATCGAAGAAAAAACGAGCGAGAATCTGGCAATTTGTAAAGAAAAGCTAATCGTGAAAAATCGAACCAATTTTTAAATAATGGAAATATGAGCAAAGAATGTTCTCATTGTGGCGCTTTGAGTTTTGAATCGGAAGTATGCTAATCAGAAAAGAAATTTTCTCATTATGAAAAATTAAGCACTCATTATTTAAAAATTAAGCAATACTGGTCCTTAAATTAAGAAATTTAAGCACCAGTATTGACCGAATGGCCATTGGAATTAAAAAACTTGCTATTTGGAATTGATGAACATAGCATGCAGTGTCGGACATCGGTGTTGACGAGAGAAAGCGAGCAAGGAGTAAACCCCCCCTAGTAATTATATATTTATATTATTACACAATGAAACAATGTATGCTGTGACCAAAAAGTGCGATTGCTAATAATATTGTTGGTATTTTCATCTTTTTAAGTTGGCGATATTTTTCTTTTACTTTTTAACTTCTACATTATTTCTCAGAGTGGTATGGTTTCTATAAAAACTTTTTTCTAACGCAGTAGTTAATCAAATTGAGACGATGAGAGCATCAAAACTAGGTTAGGGGATGCAAAAATATACATAAAAAATTTTATTCTATTTTTGGTCATTCAGGACAAGCAGCTATGAGACTTCTCAACTTTTTACAAAATAAAACCGAGCCTTTTTGGCAAAGTATTTTTTTATGTTATAAATCAGCTGCCACATATGCTGTTAAAATGTCTCTCTTATAGAGGTATTATATATTTTTTTATCAATTCGTTTAGCCATATTTAGTTAAATTTTTTTTTGGGGGGAGGAGGATTAGATTTCTAACTATGCATATACTTTCAATCATTCGAAAGTATTGACGGAACTCTTCGAATGCTTTATCTGTATTTGTGCAAATGATATTAAATATTTAGTGCGCGATACCCAAAGTCGTTTGGTCTTTACCGGTTTGCCCGTACGCCGTACGTGCATCGATTTATCGAATTTTGATAGTTGTAAACAAAAAATAAACCGTTCATAACGATTATAATTCAACAGTAAAATGACTTCGAATAAGTAGATATGTCAAGTTTTCGATAGATTTCCATTTGAATCAAAATAAGCAAATACTCCCAAAATAGAAGGTGTCATCTTATTAGATAGTAAGGAAAATAAACCGGTTAAGGGGTTAATTCCAAGATCTTGCTGGTTTCTAACTATACCGAGATTGTGATGGTTGCTTTAAATAACCGCTATCATCATATGACTAATCCTTTATCGAAAGATTTAAAGGTAACAGAGAGAGGGGGGAGGTAAAAAAATCGGTGAGTCATTTAAAATCGTCTGCCACTGCCACCACCCTTGCACGTGAGATAATTTCCCTTCCAGGCTCATCCTCTGCCCCTATTGTCCTCCTCCCGGGGGCGCTTTCTCGCACGTGTTCGAGCGATCGCCGCTGCATCCCCGCAAGTCTTTGTCCACTGCAAGAGATCGCCCCTTTTTTACTTTTTTGAATTCTGCAGCCTTTTGTGGTCTGTTCCCTCGACGACGCACTTTGAGTCCTGTTGGTGCCTGATATGGCGTGCCCAAATAGGGGAGTTTCGGGCCCAAAGGGGTGGAGTTTTGTAGATTCTCGTTTGCTGATGATGGGTTGGCACTGTGTATTGGAAATGTGACATGGCTGAATCGACAGGGTGGAGTAAAGTTACACCATTTGCTTAGCTGTTATTTATGATTGTGATTTTTTTCTCTCTCCCTTTAGTTTTGCTTCCTCCCTCCCTTTAGTTTATCGCCATTATAGGATTCGTTGTTTCCATATTTTCTTTTAGTATTTGAAGTGAAACTTCAACTAATAATTAATCTAGTTCGTATCCGTTGAAAATAAATCATATCAAACTCAATTGGCGTTGGATTTTCAATTATGATCTCTCCTGTTGACGATAATTTTTAAAAAAAATTATTTGTAACTTTAAAAAAAAAATTAAAAAGGACTTTGTTAAGAGATTATTATTAGAGTGTAATTGTGTGGGAAGGTTATATGAAGATAGGAAAAATTGGATTTTCGAAGTAATCAGCGCAGCAGATACTGAATTATCAGTATTGTTATTGAAAAGCGGCTTTTTTTTAATGGTGGATATTATCCCTGATTCCAGTAGGGAAGCAGGATTAATAAATGCCTAAATAATGTTCTAATAATGCGTCTATATAATACGTATAAATAATGCGTTTGTATTTATTGCAATAAAAAGATTCAGTGGTAACTGCCTACCAATGAATTGATTGTGATCAACGAGTGATATTGAAATCCACAGAAATACTTCAGATGCATCTCGTGAGGCAGGCATTTACAAGCGCGGCGCAAAAACAGAAGAAGGCAAAGCGGCTTAAAAAGCAACGAAATAATTTTAACTCGTCTTATATACCATGATATCCTCAAAAATCGGACACATGTAGATTTCTGACATGAATTCTTTTACTTGTTGATCTTGACAAGAGAAATGCAGGAATCCTTTAAAAGAATCTGTTGACATCAGTGATTTGTTATCCATCCTCTGAGCACGTGGTGTCATATATCAAAGGGGGTGTTTATATATATATATATATATATATATATATTTATATATATATATATATATATATATGGATGTGGTAATTTAATTTATCTGATTCTTTTTTTTTCTACAATGTTGCCATTCACATAGAAACACATTTGATGACATCAGAAATAAAACGGGGGCCACTCAAAGCCAAAATAAACACAAAGAAAAGAGTATACACCGAATATAATGAAAGTAACCGTTATTAAAATACAAACATTGTCAAAATAGAAACATATCCTAACAGCTGTTGTTGTTTGTTGTTTCTCATGGCATTTACCATGGACAAGCTCGCTAAGGTAGTCTGTGATCGAAGCCTAATCAGTGCCACTTGTTTTGTAGTAGCGCCAACTAGGGCCAAGAGTACGACTGTTTCCACTCACTCATCACGTTCGCTTACACAGCCTCTTTTTAAAGGGGAAGGGGGAACACTCACAAACCTTACAGATAGAACATAGAAGAACAACCATGCCCGAAGATCACGGGGAAGACGTCCTACCTCTTTGCCAGGACGCCGGGCATCCAAACAGTAATTAAAATAATACATGACTTTAATTTAAGATGCTTAAATACACGACTATTGTAAGTTAAGTAAATAATAATAATAATAATAATAATATAAACTAAATATTTTGGGACCCTCCCCTTTCCCTTCAAAGGCTATAGATTTCTTAATTTATTTCTTAATCATATCCTACGTTTTAAGAAAGATGACTGCCGGCTTTCTGGTCTTCCTCGCGTTCTGGAGGTCCCGGGTTCGAATCCCGGTTTGGGCATGGTTGTTCTTCTGCGTGCTATCTGTGAGATGTGTGACTGTGCCCCCCCCCCCCTGTAAAAAGGGGTTATGGAAGCAAATGTTGTGAGTACGTAACTAAGTCGTACTCTTGGCCCTGGTTGGCGCTACTTCAAAACTTTTTTATATTCATACCATATTCTGGTGTTCGTTGATTTTTTGTAACATTTATGTTTATAATTTTTCTTTTTTTTTGGGGGGGGGGGGTTGGTTATTCAGTTAAATATAAAAGAGAAATTTAAGGGAAGATGGGGTGGGGGTTAAATGAACATTAGCAAAAATTCCAATCCGCAAACTACTTCGAGTCGTTTCTTCTGTGAAACGCACTAAAACCATTATTTCCTGCATTGTTAGTTGGGGTGAACAATATCTTTTATGAGACAAAACAAAAGGCAATCCTCCCGTCGAACCGAATGGCCTGGCGGAAATATCCGATAAGACCGATTCTGCCACTTGATCCATGAGCAATGGGGACTTGTTCCGCGGAATTCCGGATCCGGGAATTTATCCCTCACGTCCCCTTCGCTTAGCACCGGCAGGAGGAATTTACGGGCCACCAGGGGACTGATGTTGTTCTTATGAAAATTAACGGAGTTCGCCCTCGGAATGAAATCGGTTTTCTGTGGCGCGCGCCAACCGAATGGGTTGTTGTTCCAATGGGAAAATGGAATACCGATTTGAGTACTGAAGTTGTCCTGATTAAAAGTGGCCGGATTAGCCGTTTGTGAAGCAACTCTCATTCTCTTCCAGCAGTTACTGTATTTTTCGTATTTATTTAAAATCTAGAGTTTAGTTATGTGTGGAGACATATGTTTCCTCCCCACCCCCTTGATATTGTAATGACTTGATTCTGGTCAATCGAATAAATTGGTAGCGTTTAAACACAAATGTTTTATTTACAGCTTTATACAATAACAAAACAACAACAACACGTCTTCTAGGTTAATATGCTGGGAAATATTTACATCTGGATTAAAGGTTTCCAATTAATACAAGAACTACCAGGCTGTTTAGCGTATCCGGCTACTGCATGTAGTCCAAGAGATCTACGGATATAACCGGTAGATCTTTAATCAAACTCGAGATCACGTGGTATCTTTTAGACTGTCCAGCTCTTCTGCTCAGCTCGGATCAGCTCGACTTCTCGTCGTATCAGCTCTCGCCGGATCAGCTGGTCTTGTCGTCGTATCAGCTCTCTTCCTCTTCCCTTCAAAACTTTCCATTTTAACCTCGGTGAAACTCCGCCTCTCAGATTCGCATTGGGGCGCTGGATATGCCGATCATCCAATAATTCTTCAGATATGTCCCCAGTTGTCGGTCATAAACGCATGTGTTGTTCATTATTGGAACTTTATTCCAGTTTGGGTGGTCCATAAAAGAAATAGCCACATCTGGTGTTTTGACACGGGTTCTTTCTTCAAAGAGCTGCAAACGCATGTGTGCTCCATTATCAGACTCCGTTGAAGTCTAAAGGGTAACATCAAAACGGAAGAACACAATGCGCAACAAAGGAAAGTATCCTCTGACTTCTGGCCAGAAGTAACAATGTTCGAACATGTGTCTCTTTTAAAAAGGGCGATAAGTTTTACGATTTCTTTACAGCTAACAATGTTTGAACATGTGTCCCTTAAAAAAGGCGATAAGCTTTTTCGACTTCTTTACAATATTTGCTAAAAAATGAGTTAAAAAACATTTTAAATTTTTAATAGGCTTCAAATACTTCATAGACAAAATTATTATGTACGTTTAGTTAGAAATTGAGCTCATGGCGTGAAATTATGGGTTGAAGCTAGACCCATTACCTTTTTTGGTCTATTAAAGGCAATATGATTCTTCAAAAAGTAGATTTGACCAGCAAAGACATGATAAAAAGCATTTGAAAGCGTTATTAGTATAGATAGGAACTGAGCTCATAGCATTGTTGTTTAAAACTTGGCCCATTATTTTGTTTTTGATTATTAAAGGCAATGTTGGCAAGTGTTCGGATATCAAAGGCCTGTGAATCGACGGATGATAGCATACGCACCATGGGTGAATTCAGTGATAACATGTGCCCAAGTGTACGACTTCGGACAAATCCATTCCATGCCTTCAGAAACAAGGCTTTAAGAATACGTGCTAGCGCAGGGGGGATGGGGTAAGGTATCAACTACTTCTCTGTCCTTAAAGCAGCATTCTCAAGAGGTCAGTTATTGCGAGCAATAGAAGGTCACTTCTATTAGAGGCCCCGTTCTGACGGCCTGTTGCCTTTACGGATATTTATTGCCACCTGACCCATTGTATGATCATTCTCTCCTGTGGACATTTATTGGAAGTTTCTTGCTAACTGTCGGTACAAAGAACAGACATCAAGGAATCCTTGGAGACTTCAAGTGAGGGGAAAGAGGGCAAAATGCGCCTGACTTAAGGCGCGCACAGGTAGTCGGAGCGGATTTGTGGAAGATCACCTATCCCCAATGAGACAATGGCAAATACTTCCCACTGTCCCATTGAGATCACTCAATCTCTGAGATAGACGTGGCCATCTACTGCATGCAATAATTGCCCTCGTGTGAGCGCTGCTTTAAGCAGAATTTATAGTATTTGCATTGACAGTATTGCCAAATCAGTAAAGTCACGCATGCGCAGTAACTGCACGGCAATAAGGCGAGACAAGTATTTGCCATTGTCATTTATTTTAAACTTCTTTCTTCAAATGAGTTGACATTAAATTGCGGTACTGCTGGCATAATGCAGATACACTTTGAGACCTATGTGCATTGTTGATTTCAGATTGTTAACTGTTGAGGTCACATGTCTTCTTATAATAGCCATCAATTATCCTTGTGTAAATAAGACTTATTTGAGTCGACTTTCTGACACAGAGGTAGCGCGTCTTCCTCGTTATCTGAGCGTCCTGGGTTCGATTCCCGGTTAAGGCACGGATGTTCTTCTGTGTACTATCTGTGTTGTGTGTGAATGTGCCCCCCCGTAAGAAAGGGTTGTGCAAGTGACTGTGATGGGTGTGTAGCTAAGTCGTACTCTTGACCCTAGTTGGCGCTACATCAAAAACAAGAAATGTTCATTCGGCTTAAAATCACTGACGTCCATGGCTAGTGTCATTAGTAATAACAACAGACCTAATTGAATAAAAAAACCTAATACCTAATTTAATCCCTTTGTGAAATCATAGGTGGGGGGGGGGGCAATTCTCTTTCGAAATATTCTAACAGGATTATTTCTCTTGTAAATCGTAACTAACCCAAATAGTTTTTTTTTTTAGTTGTTTCCTCTGTTTTTGAATACGATAAAAACGAAAAACATGTTTGGTTCCGATTCTGTCTCGCTCCCCTCCCACCCCTCCCACATTCTACTCTAACATGCATCCCAATGAATGATTCTTGTTAAAATGAAAATCGATGTGGATTTTCATATTCATATCGGGATGTATTTTTAATGTCCCTTTTTGAAATGACATTGGCGGAAAAAAGTATCGGAAAACGACATTTTATCTCGGCTATTTACATTTCCAGAATGATTTATGGCGGAAGGACTTTATTTTATTTTATCGCCAGACGTCATTATCATGCTTGCATGGAGCATGATTTATTGGCTTTCAGAGCGAAGTGGGATGGGGGGGGGCAGGTTTCTTTGGTTTGAAAATGAATATAAACCATGCTGCTCAAAAAAAAAAAAAAAAAAAAAAAAAACCGTTACTTATGATTAAATTTTTGTGTCAAAGTTTTGAAGTACAAAACCCAGCTTAATTTGTTACTATTTATTTTTAAGTTTTCAATGATATGTGTGTTTTTAAAAAAAGTGGGGGGGGAGGGTTTAAATGTTCTAAAAATTGTTTGCAACTCTTTAAAGTAATTTTTTTATCGATTAATTGATGTTGAATTAACAACTAAATACACTCAATAGTTTTTAAAAAAATATCGGGGATATAAAAAATACGCATTGAAAAACTTTTGAGGTTCTTTGTTGTGAGCTATGGCTTAAATAATGGATTAAATCATACAAGTTTCATGTGTTTCGAATTTCTTTATACATGGATTATTGACAAATACTTGTGTTTGTTGCATTAAATTTAATTATTTGAGGTAGAGCTCTCTAAGGCTTTTGTGGTTAAGCAGTTATAACTTGCGATGGATTGAACGAAGCTTTTTTTAGAGCGAACCTTTTTTTGGTGGGGTTATCCTCTCCGTGAAGAAGAAGCAAGTATAATCCTCAGATTATCGTTGATTTTTTACAGTTTTTACAGATTTCTTTGTCCTAAGGATATTTTCACAAACTGGAAATTGCTGTCATTTTCAATCAGTTAATATAATTAATTTATGAAATTTTAATTTATCAGAAAAAATTTGTCGAAAACTTTGTAGGTCAAAAAAGATTCATCAAGTGTCCTATTAGGAGTCCTTGTGGCAACAGGTGATAATAGAGTCTCCTCTGTATTTCCCCCAATTTTTTTGCCCAATTATTTTCTAGCATTTTATTAAATAATGAAATCAGCCTTATACATTTTAATAGAGTGAAAAATAATTAGATAAATATTTAATTGATATTTATATTGTGTGTTCTTATCTATCAATTTAATTCTTTTAAATGAAAAGCAATATGTTAATGTAAAATTAACTAACGTTAAACAAACACTAACGTGAAATATTAGTTGCATAATTAAGATAAATAAATATTTGGTTTTAAATTATTCAGTATACCTTATATATTTAAAATAAAGATCTCTGTTTCTAACTGTTAAGGAAGGAAACTTTGTAATTTTTTAAATATTATTTTGTCCTTAATTATTTTTTATTTTCCTTTTTTCTGTATTATACAATACAAAAAAAAATAACACACATTAAGTTTTATTCGCTTTGTGGTTAGTCGATAGCGAGTCACCTGATTATGACATTTGATGTTTGTTTTGCTAGTAATGTTTGAAATATTTCATTAATTTTTCATTACGTCGTAGTAAGTATTTATATTGCATTTGGAGTTTAAATGAAGACAAGCAAGGAAAAGTCATTAGCACCAAACTATTTAATTTTAATTAACATTACATGATTTAAAAATTATATTTATTATTTGTATTTTTAGACACACCATTTGTGGCAACACTAATTAATTGCCTTCCGTTTTTTCCCCCCGAATAACAGCGATTTTCCATTTTTCGGCTAGTAATCGCTTAAATATCTAATACACGTGTTAAGTCGTGTATTTTTTAAAAAAATAAAAATGGTCGCCTGATTAAGAAAGAAGGCGAAAAAAGACCGAGAAAGAATTTTGAAATTTGAATGAAAGGGAGATCTTGAAGTTGTTAAGTTGGCAGTAAAATTTGAAAATTTTATTTAATACCAGCTTTTACCCCTACTTCGTACGAATGGTAAAGCACACAACTAACATAAAAACATTTTATTTACTGAGTAAAATGTTTACCTGAAATAAAACAAAACCGAAAATCAAGTCTATATTTTTTAAAAATCGAGTCAAGTCTATTTTATTTATCGATCGAGATAGATTGAAATAGCTACAACAGTATTATACACTTAATTTTTAAACTTTTTATTAAAATTAAAACACAGTTGTCAATACACTGCACATGCGTGAATTTTCAACGCCAATTGGGGTAATCCGATACAGATTAGAAATTTTTATTTCCCTGTATTCTGTTTTATTTCAATTCAAAAAGACTTCAAAATGAATCCGCAAGATCGATTCATTTACAATGTTTCGTTTTAAATGCATCAAACACTAAGAAAACAAACAGAATCGTTTGAAATAACCGATTGAAAACGTGCGGAGCCTAACTTCATTAGCGTGGGGGAAAAGCAAACTGAAATCTTACTCATTTGGCGATGGGGAAATGAAGATTTCGTGTGGTAAAGTTAGAAAAGTGTCGTTTTTACTATTTTTCTCGCCATTTTTTTGTCCTTTCTCTTTATAAAACTTTCCTCGTGTCTTTACAAAAATATTTTTTTTTAAAGCTGAATCGGTCGAACCATTCTCGAGCTGGGCGCTTAGCAACACATTTGTTGATTCATTTTTATTTACATAAATTTAGACTTTGGAAGTAGAAGCAAATAATGTCTTCATTGTAGGTCTTTGAATTTCGAATAGGAAGTAAGCTACTAACAGATGTATGTCCTTATCATGGGAAGATTAAGTTCCTTAGCTGGGACTGACAAGCATAGTGTACAATATCGGACTATATCTGAATTGCTGGACGAAAGCTAACTGGGGGGGGGGACTAGATTTTTAAATTCCTACTATTAGTTCACACTCTCCCTATATATATTTATATATATTGTTCAAATATATTTTTAATTTTATAATGGATGGCACTTTATGTTAATACTGTTTTTTTCTAATATTGATTCATTTGCTTTTTTATTAATTAATTAAAAACTAACTTTCTCGCCTTTATAATAGTTCTTTATAGTAGTTGTAGTTGTTAAGTCGGGATAGCCTATTGGTAGGGTGTTGGGTTCGCATCCCTTGTGCTGCGAGTTCGAACCTGGTCGCAAAGTTCTCCATGTCCAGAATTATATCACTGGGGGTACTGAATCAAAGGTCATAGCTATTCGGGTGCTCAGGGGTCCATACCCTCAGAAGCTACTGCACCTCTTCTTCCGTTGTAAAACGGAACACGAAAAATTGTGATTATTTAATAAAAAGTAACTAAAATAAAAAAAATTCCTAGCTTTCTAAATTTTTCCTAATATCCAAAGTGAGAATTGATTGAAAAATTGTTTTTATATTACTTGTTCTATTCATATACACGTGAATATTACAAATAAAAAAACACACACAGATAGCAATCGTTTTCATATATCCGTGCATTAAAAATATGAATCTCTTTGAGTAGAATCGAATGGGTTTTTTTTATATTACTTCACTTAATCAGATATTTAAGAAAATCATTTTTATTTGTTGTATTTTTTGGTTAATTAAAAATTACTTAATTCTGAAAAAAATATTATTGTTGATGTTACGTACCAACATTATTAAATTTATTATCACCAAATTGATTGATATAAAAAAAACGGGGGGGGGGGTTGGCTGATTTATACGGATTGCAAAAGTTGGTAGATTGAGAAACTGCACCTCTCCATTACCAAGCCACCTATTCTACCTACCAACCTGAATTCCGCGCCGTCCTCACTCTCACACCTTCCTCCTAGACAGACCTTCCAAGAATGCCGAGAATGTCTCCCCAAAGAACAAAACCAAAACGGAACCGGATGCTACTCTTGGAGGGGGGGTGCACCTTGTAGATGATCGTTTCAACCTTGGTGTGGTTCAATTAAGCCCAAATCTGCCTGATAAGTTCCCGTTAAAAATATGATCACAGGTATGTAGCCCATTCTCACGTAGCTACTGGCTGTTGGCACCGCTGCGCCCCCTACTGGGAAACACCCCAGGTGTAAAGAGGGCCCATGATTATTGCCCTTGAGGTGGAGTAGCGTTCATGGCTCTAACCTCCCCCCCCCATTTCAGGCGGCGTGTTATATATATTTGGGTGCTTTTTAAAGGTTAGGGCGGTGGGGAAGGAGGCATGATGCTGCATAGTGTTCCTGTTGTGTTGCTGTTTTAGTAGGTGCTCCCCTGTGGTTAGCTTGGAATTTTGGTGTGAATGAAACTGGATAGCTCTCGATGAAATTCAGAATGGGAGTTGAAAAGGGGGTGACAGTTGTATAGAGGGGGGTAGCAGACGAGTTAATAAAGTAGCTTTCGTGTTAACTTTTTTTTCTTTCTAGCTTGTGTGTGCTATTGTGTTTGGGTTTGTAACAGATGTGGCGAGCAGAAAAGCACTCGGATAGTAATTTCCTTTTACTTTAATAGAAATTTGTAGTTACTGAATTGAGTAATGTATTATTGTTTGAAATGGAATGATTTGTTATTATTATTATTATTATTATTTGAAGTAGAGTGTGTGTTGTTATTTGTAAAAACTCATGTTGTTTAGGAATTCGTTTATATGCAAAAGAAAAAAAATAAATTATTTAAATAGAAATAAATCCAATAAATTCGTTGTATAAAACACTCGAATATTTTAATTGATTTCTTCCCTCCTTACTTTCTGCTTTAGTTTCTTGTGAATTTCGTCCCACCCCCTACTGTGGGATTAATTCTTTTTTATTTATTTATTAAAAGTACTTTTCGAATTCTCATATCATTAAATCATTCTAAATCCGTATTCAATAAACTAAACTCTCCTTTTTGAATAACCGGAGTAATACAGAGTTGGTATATGGGTTTAAATTGCGGATTTGGAATTCGATTTCGCCATACTTACGCCTGGTGCATTTTTAGACATAGTGCATTTTTTGTTGTTATTGCTAATGACACGCTATTGACAATCCCGCTGATGCACAGCGTATTTAAGCCGAAAGGAGCGTCTCTTGTTTGAAATAGCACCAACTGGGGCCAAGAGTACGACTTAGCTACATACTCGCCACATTTGCTTGCATAGCTCCTTTTTACGGGTGGAGGGGGGAGGGTTACATTCACGTGCCTCACAGAAGAAAAACAACCATGCCCTAACCAGAATTCGAACCCGGGAAGCCCACATCACGTGAAAGACGTTCTACCTCTGTATCAGGATGCCGGCTACGTTAAGTGTATTGCTTTGATTCTATTATTCCCATTTTGATGCTGTGTCAAATTGTGTAGAACAGCCAAAATACTTTTCAAATTGTACTTGCCTAGCCTCAAAGCTTGATTTGGTGTAGCCGCTGGAATAAAGCGAGTTCTTTTTGCACTGAATACTTTCTTAAGATATATTTCTCCAAAAATTAAGTAAAAATATAATGTGTTTCTAAATAATAGATATAAACTATCTATTTTTCAATTAACACCCCACGCCAATTTCAAAAAGAGGAGGGCATCCCCTCAAAACAAGAACAAATCTCTTCTGATAGACTCACTTTGTTACAAAGAAAAGAAAATTATGCTTTAGACTTCATCTTTTATTGTAGTTACTTGTATAACAGTATTAATTAATTTTAAAAAAATGAATACGAGTCTTTAAAATTTTGTGAAAGAATAAATTGTTGTAGTATGTTTATCGCGTTAGTTTAGCTTTCTTGCTTTATAATCTGTTGCATTTGTTTTTAAACTTTATATCCTATATTTCTTTCATATTCAAAATATTTTTTTATTAAAATCCGTTATAACACAATATGTTAAAAAAAAACTAGTATGGTATTGAAATGATGATTCTCGAAACCGAATTCTTGACTGATTTTATTCAAACATTAATTCTATCAGAAATCCTCCGTACCATATTTTAACAGCGTAATGTTTTGTAAAAAAATCCCCATTTCTTTATCCTTTTAGTTTTTTTTTAAAGTTTTTTTGTTATTAATATTAACTAGGATTTTTTGTTCAAATTTGAACACTTTTAGCTTTTTCCTTATAATTTTTTTAAATATAAAATTAGGTTTTTGATCCATCAATTCTAACATTTTTAATATTGAACAGCTATATTTTGTTTTTAGTTTTTAACCTGAGAATTTAATAATATTTAATATTAGAATTTAACAATATTTATCAATTTTTCTTTTTATATGAACGTCTTGTATAATGGCTATATCTGGTTTTGTCTGTAAATTCTACCTAACTCTTTGCTGATAATTCTCATTCATATTCTTTCTTGTAAGTTAATCGAACTTTTTTTACTGGTATCTCTTATACTGCTTACTATTAAGTTTTATTGAACTTGTTTGCAACCATATCTTATACTAACTGCTTACAAATTCAATTAAACCTCTTTGCTGGTAATTATTTTACTATATTCTTGAATGTTCTATTGAATCTTTTTGTTGATATCTCTTACATTATGTACGTATAAGTTCAAGGGATTCTCTTTATTAGTATTATACTATTTACATGCAAATTCAATTAATCCTTTTGCTTGTTCTTTTATACGATCTGTCTGTACGATCTGCTTGCAGGTTCAATCGAACCATTTTGCTGTAACTATTTTACTGTATTCTTACTATTTCGATTAAATCGTTTTATTGATATCTCTTATACTATCTACATGCAAATTCAATGGATTCGTATTATTATACTGTCTTCATACTAGTTCATTGGATTATCTTTATTAATTCTTATACTATCTACATGTAGGTTCAATCAACCTTTTTGTTGATATCTCTTATACTATCTACGAGCAAGCTGATTGGATTATTTTTATTAATAACTCTTAAGCAATATTCTTACACGCTCAGTTTAATTTTTTGTTGGCATCTCTTATACTATATGCGTGCAAGTTCAATGGATTCTCTAAGTCAGTAACTCTCATACTATCTACTTGTATGTCCGATGGATTAATTTTACTAACTCTTATACAATATTCTTACATGTTCGATTTAAACGCGCAAATTTAATCGAACTTCTTTGCGAGCAGTTCATGTATTGTTCTCTTGTAACTTAATTCATAATACAATTCTATTCATTTAAATGTTATCAACGAGGGTTTTAATCAAAAATATTTTTTTAATAACTCGGTATATATGTTTAAATTTAATTTAAAATATTATTTACATATTAATCGTGATGAAAAATAAAGTTAAGGCATTACGTTTATAAATTAGCAAATATTGCAATATAAAAGAATGATATACAATATTGCTTGCGAGATGCCAACTTAACCCTTTATTTATAGACGATATTTAAACGTACCATTTAAATCTGGCATATACATTCATAATGTGGCTATTTTTTCCGATGATATTCTAAAGAACACTATTATAACCCATATTGCAAGAAATTAACATAAGCTAAAAGTGCAATGAAAAATATTTCATTAGTAATTTAATTAATTAAGATATTTCTGTTCATTAAAAACTTTCTATTGGGTTCTCTGGGATTATTCTGCAAGGAAACTTCACTACAGGTGCAAAAATAAAATTGAAAAATTGGTGGCAGCATAATTCAGAAAATAAAGGGTCAAAGTTTCTAACAGTTATCATCGGTATAGTCTATCCAATTTTGTTTAATAAAATTTCATAAATCGATTTAAAACTTTAAAAAAAACTGATTATTTTTTATATCCAAATATCACCCAAATTATAGCATTTTTAATATGAACTCTTGAATACTTTAACCGAAATACTAAATTTAATTATCTTTCTCGTTGACAAATATTATCTTTACTGTTGTGCCTTCATTATATGACTTGGAAAGACCTTTAGGACGGCATTAAAAAAAAACCCGAATAGAATTGTTACGAACGAGTCATAACACCTACCAAACTGGTAATTTGTGCTTTCTAAAGAAACTTAAACGCGTTTACAATTTTCAACCTTGGAAAACCGCAGAGATAAAGGTTAGAAAATTTCAATTACCCTCCACAGAAGTGCCATTTTTATCGCCATTTTTTTCTTTCTTCGCAGCAATTTTAAAGTCCTACTTTTCGAAGAGCCATTATTCGAAATTGAGCGTAGCATTCTTTTCCCTCAAGACATAACTACTCGAGTGCAAACGATATCGTTGCGGTTGCCACTTAGGGAGACACAAACTTCGCGATAATTTTCCCGAAGTTTTTACGGTTATGCACCTCTAGTGTTTGCTTTGCACGATAAGATGACAGCCTTACGAAAATTTTGTTAGATGTCAACATTGTTATCCTGCCCAAATGGTAGCATCACCGTTTACTAAGATTATCTTTTTTTTCGCGTTATTCTAACGGTACGTTTCACCTGATGAGGTTACTTTTCGGTGTTCCAAAGTCCCTGTTGTTCATAGAGCAGCACATTTTTGGCGTTCCTCCTCGGTCGGAATTTGTTTGCTTTGTCGGTGGAAAGTCCAAAGGTGCTACGGAAATTGGTGTTTTTTGAAGAAATTTATGTCTTATTGTTGTGTACTTTCGCAGAAATGTATCTTATTTTTGCTGCTGTCTTTTGGGTCGCTTTCGGAGGCGATATATATTCGATAATTTGGCGTTGTCTAGTTTTGGTTTTATCTGTCGGTCTGTCGGTTGCGCATGTGAAGTCATCATGTGATGCTGTTTATGTTGGATAGAAGATTCTTGCTGGAGATTCCAGCGAATTCTGATTTTTACTTGGAAATTATTGTCTCTGTTTGGAATTCTGGAATATGTTGTGAAACAACGTTTGTATTTCTTCATATGAGACTGACGCAAAGGGATACATGAATTTAAAAAAAAATCTATTATCGTAATTTTTTGTGGCCATATTATAAAATCATATAAATTCTTTTAAAAAGAAGAATTCTGGAATATAAAACTTCTAAAATTTTGGAATTCTAGAAAATAAAGTGTATTATATTCGTTGTTTATATACGAAATATAAACAACGTTTCTATTTTTTTTAAAAAAACTAGCTCTCTATAATCATTATTATTATAAATTAATACAGATTCTTTTAAAAGTGATAGCTTTGAAAGTTAATACCAGAATATTATTGCCTAGCTTATTTTGAATTTTATAATTGAACATCTATTAGAATGCAGAATGAAATCATGCTTTTTTTTGCGCATCTTGAGTATTAATTATACATTTTCTCTACATAATTGAAGTGTTTGTAATGGCTTGTTTTGTCAAATTTTAATTATTGTCGGATGTGCTAATTTTATGTGAGCATTAAAATGCGATAGTGAAAATAGTAAAGAATCTAAAGAAATAAAAATCAAAAAAAGAAACCGGCCTTTGCCTTTCTCAAGGGTCACCATCAGGCAGGGATTCCAATAAAAGGTGGAATTTTTTTTTCTGTAAAGGGTTAGACAGTAGTCTAACCCTTTACAGAAAAAAAAATTCTGTGACCTTCTGTGACCCGAAAAATTCCACGTTCCAAAGTATAAGAGATGCATCATATAGGACAATTATAAACAAGTCTCACAATATTAAAATTTTAGAAAGAAGAAGAAAAAAGAAACACTTGACATACAGTTTCTAAGTAATACTAACTTTTGGGTGAATTTAGCATTTTTATTGGATATATCGTGTCACCCTTGGCATGAAAAAAGTAGTATCCGAAATTTTTTGTTTAAGACCCATTTTTCTCGATCAGTTGTTACCAAAATTTGACACAAAGCCGCACTTTTAATTACAAAATCTTGTACCAAATTTGATATATTTATGTCAGTGCATTTTTGAGCTATTGCTTTAACATATTTGTGAAAGTACAGACCGACAGACGGTCGATTCCTTGTTGATTGGCACAAAATTTGTTTGGTATCTTTTCTGTAGATGATAAATAATTTTACCAAATGTTAATCATCTAACTCTCTTCTGTTTTGTATTTATCGTATTGATTTATATTCAAACCACCGGTCAGACAGACTGATTTCCTCTAAACTGATAGAAGAAATCCGCACATTTGATGTAAAAACCGTATATCGATTTTCAACCGTCTACCTGAAAGCCCTTTTAAGTTATAAATTGAATTGTATTGCAACTTCATAATTAATTCATTTAAATTATCAATCCTATAATTGTATCTCAATAAGAAATATGCGAGAACATTTTGGGAAGACCATTACCGCTGTT
The DNA here is from genome assembly GCA_026289955.1 of Argiope argentata. NCBI lineage: Eukaryota > Metazoa > Arthropoda > Arachnida > Araneae > Araneidae > Argiope > Argiope argentata. Next base: position 169,493 of record JAOUZG010032726.1, on the reverse strand, counting down.
TTTGAATTTGTTTCAATGTTATATAATGTTTTGTTATGTGTCTAATGTTATACAGGTCTAAACGTTATACAGGTAAGCAAATTTAAATTTACAACTAAGCAGGTTTGAAATGTCGAGTTTTATTTATTTGTCTATTCTTGCAATTCTCGAAGAATTATTTATCACCTTCATGAAGTAAACGTTGAGTTTTCTTATTTTTCGGTGCCACTGACAAAACGGTCCCGAAGCGGAAAAAGGGGGAGGAAATCATCTCTTCCCCTACAGCTTTCATAAAACCAGGAAACACGTTTATTGGTCGAATAAGTGCCAGAAGGGGGAAAGGCGAAAATGCGGGTTAGGTGGGGGGGAGGTGAAAGCTTTTTTCCATTTCATTCCTGTCTCAACTCTGTTGAAGCTGAAAAATAGACGGAACAGCATTTTATTCAAAAAAAATCTAACCCCCCCTCTCATGCCCCTTTTGGTAGGATTCCTCATCATCTGGCGTTCCTTTCTCCTTTGATGTCACGTGACCCCACTGTCTCATTACATCTCTCATCCGCCAGACGATTTTCATTTCTTTTTTGTCTCCTTTCCTTCTCTTTGCTTTTAGTTCTTTTCCCCCCTCCTCCCCTTTAGTTCTCGTCTGCGTTCCTTTTGTTCTTTTTCTAGTACTTTTCAATTAGTGGAAATCTCGGTGTCGTCTGTAGTTGTCAGCAGGCTGAAGTTTGCTTTCTCTGTTCCTTTCCTCTCTTTATCGTTTGCGAATTTAGGCGTGGCGTCGGGATCAGAATAAAAACTCTTTTTTTTTTCTAGGAGCGGCTAATGTATGCGGGGTGGTGATGTCATTAAGAGTGATTCATGTGTAATGTTTGATTCGAACGATATCTTGCAAATTCGGCAGTAATTAAAGCTTTAGATTAGTTGATAATCTCTGAAATACTTGAGCTACAAAGCTCTACTACTACAAACTTTTTGTATTTCCACTTCTTCGATGTAATACTTAAACTGTATTACTAACTGTTAAACTTACTATGGAAATATTATTTTAATTCTAGGCCATTCCGATCGCCGACTCGAAATCCGACTCATCATTTACAAAAATGCAGGATCGGATGAAACTGGCTGGAAAAAAAAGGGGGTGGGGGGATTGTTTCTGTAACCCGAATATTGAAGTGGTTTTTCCATCCATATTTTTAAAATAAAATATTTTTTTAAATAATTTTTGGATTATAATTTAATTTTTATGTAAAGTTCAAATTTTGACAAAATAACAAAACGTCTAATTTCTTTAAAAAAAAAATGCAATCTAAAATTTATTATGTTAGGGTGGACCGACTGAAATTTAAAAAAAAATTTAAACAAAAGAGTTTTAAAAAAATTGACAAATTTTAATATAAACTATTAATTTCAATAACGTTTCACCAATTCTTAATTATTACTTGAATAGAACCCATGAGGGCCCCAGGATAGTCTGGTTGGTTGGGCGTTTGATTCGCATCCCTTGGGCTGCAAGTTGGAATCCGCGAATCGGAGACTCCCCTTGTGTGTGGTGACTAGCACACGTTAACTCTGTCTTCACAAGATCCTTCAGGTCGTGAGTTATACCACGACCTGAAGTACCCATTAAGTGGCCATAGGTGGTCGTTCTTTGTTGCAGATCTAAATTATGAGCTGTTGATGAAATGTTTGAATGAAGTCCGCTTCGTTAAAAGGGTTATGACGTGTCTGAAGCTAAGTCGTAATCTTGTTTCTAGTTGGCGCTACTTAAATGCAGGAGACGCTCAAACGGCTTAAATCGCTGACAGACTTGTCAACGGGCTTGAAAAGTACCTTAAGTAACAACAACATAAAACCCGTAACTTCAATGTGACGTTCGAATCCTCTTTGCTTGATTCACAATTTAAATTTACATGGAATGTCACTCTTTGTTGAATGCAAATATCGGCTGATTGCTCATCAAATCGGTGCAAGTTCGTTCGATTCAAAACTCAAGCCAATTTGCAACAAATAATCTCATTTAATGAGGCACAGTTTTTGTTTTCTCCAGGAGTTGCACTTTGGTTTTAACTTAACTGCCAATTTAACCCGTCACCCCCTTCTAGCTTCAAGTTTTTCTTAAGTAAATGTAATTTACTTAAAGCATTCGAGGCAACTTTGTTTGGTTCTTATGACCAAATTTGCATGAGTACTATTCTGAATGTTTGAATGCAAAAGCTGGTGTAATGCTTGCTTATCGATGCGGTACAAATTTGTTAGACTACCTATAAAAACAAAGCAGGCCAAGATTTGCTACAAGCTACTCATCCTCTGTAATTCCTCTTCAAATTTTGTCTCCTTTAACCTTAGTCGCAAGTCTCGAAAGACGTAAATGTTTTGAAAAAAAAAAAAAAAAGAGGAAAAAGAAACTTCTCTGGGATTTGTGAAGAAGCCCCCCTTCCTTAATCTCGCATGGACCGTAAAGCAGGGAGTCATTTTCTAAATTTTCCTCCCAATTCTGGACAAATGGGCTGCACAACATTTTCTCATTTAGTGACGTCGAACCGTAATCTAAATAAGTAAAGTCGATTTTTTAGCGGCCTGCCCATTTGCGACGAAGTGATTTAGGATGAAAGCGAGGAAGCCAGTGAAAAGGGATGAAGAAGGGGAAAAAAATCAATATCTTAAGAAGATTTCAGTTTTTGCTTTAGATTTGGATTTTTTTTAAAAAAAAGTTGATATTGGCGGGGCTGTTTTGAATTGTTATTCATAGTTGGGTTTATTCGATGCCTATACTTTATTTTTCCAAATTTTTACTTGATTAAATTTATTTTTAATGTTTTTAAGGCTTAGCAAGAAACCTTATCTTATATTAAAATATTGTTTATTCAATATTAACTGCTTTTGGCATTCAACTAGTTTTTTTATGTGAGAATATGATGTTGTTTTGGTTGGGAGATTTTGATGTCTCCGAAATTTGAAGGGAAGAAATATTCCTTTGTTCATTGGTTGATAGTGAGTCACCTGACCCATGACGTTTGAGGTTGGTTTTGCCAGTATTGTTTGAGATGATTAATTAAATTTATTATAAATTGCTTTTTGTTTGTCGTTTCTATGAAATGACGTCATCTTCCAGTTTGTTTACCATTTCTTACTTTTAAATAATTAATCTCGCTGTCAGAAGATTATCGTTTATTATTATTATTTTTATCAGTTTTAAGTACCGAAATTATGTAAAACGCGACTTATATTTATTGTTTAATGATATTATAATCGCATTCTTACTAATTGTATTTCTCAAAACACTGTGAATATTAGAATATAATTTTAATATCAATCTGCATTATTATTCATCAATTTTTTAATGACTTTTTTTTTTAAATCTCAAAATCAGTCGAGCTCCAAAACTTTGTTTGCCAGCTGGAAAAATTGAAAATGAAAGTTTTAAAAAGTTATCATTAGGGAGAGAAAGTCTCGTCATTTTTTCAAACCGGTTTAAACTGGTCAAGGACTTAAATTAATTAAGACACATAATTACTTAAAAATAATAATGTTCTCACAGCATAACTTGAAAGTTGCGATGTTGCTCTATATCTCCATATCGCTCTTCCATGACGGTACAATGAATATATGACCCCTGAAAGCAAGTCCCGTCCGCCTCTGTAAAACATTCTTCCTTACTTTAAGACCAATTATGCAGGGAAGCCAACCATATTGGAGATTCTTAACAATATATGACATGAAGGAAAAGTTGTAAAACATTCTTCCTTACTTTAAGACCAATTGTGCAGGGAAGCCAACCATATTAGAGATTCTTAACAATATATGACGTGAAGGAAAAATTGTAAAACATTCTTCCTTACTACAAGACTAATTGTGCAGGGAAGCCAACCATACTAGAGATTCTTAACAATAAATGACATGAAGGAAAAATTGTAAAACATTCTTTCTTACTACAAAACTATTTATGCAGGGAAGCCAACCATACTAGAGATTCTTAACAATATATGGCGTGGAGGAAAAATTGCTCTGCTGATTACAATTCTCGAGGATCGCGTCATCTTTGTACTAATGAGTGACGTTGCTCTATATCTCTGTAATCGACATATCGCTCTTCCGTGACGGTACGATCAATATATGACCCCCCGAAGGCGAGTCCCGTCCGCCTCTTCATCCAACACCTTCTGATGAATGAATCTTCTCCCGGCATCCCGTTTAAGAAAAGTAACGTCTTTATCTTCTGGCTCCGGAAAATCGGGCATAAATTAAAGTCGGTCCGAGGGGAGAGAGAGGGATGGAGAGAGGTTGATAGGTGGAAGATTTGCAGTTTTTGAATTATGAGCCATGGGGGTGGGGGACGATGTGATTTAGGGCGACGGAAGCGATTCATTACCTTTCCGCTACCTTCCGGATTATCGTCTGCGCCGGGGGTGCACGTGAAACGGGAATCAATCATCGGTAGGTGTTCTGTCTGACCTTGTCGCGGGTTAAGCATTGTTTTCGTTCGAATGTGGGAGGAGAGAAACTAAGTAATTTTTCTCCGGTGAACTTTTTGCGTTTTTAATTGTTCCGAGACGGTGTGGTAATAAGTAACTGTAAGTTATGGTGTTATGATCCAACATTCCCTTGCAATACTTTGCAACTGTCAACGATTTTGAGGGAGGAAAAAGTTTTTTCTTTGAAAGAGCATTTTTCTCATGAGATATTTTAATTAAAAACAATGATAAATGCTTTATAAGAATAATAAGTATCTGTGATTCATAGCGAATTTATTAAATTTGTTCTAATATTATATGTGAATGTGATAAAAACTGATGCGATGAGGTATATATTTTAGGATATCAGGGGATAAATGATAACGATTTTTCAAGATTTAAGAGGAAAAAATTGGTTACAATTTTCAGAATTTTGGAAGGAAAAATTGGTTACAATTTTTCAGGACTTTAGAGGAGTAAATAATTATGATTTTTTCGGAATTTAGAGGAGTGAATGATTACAATTTTTTATTGATGTAGAGAAATAAATTGGTTAAGATTTTTCAGGACCTTAAAAGGAGTAAATGATTATGAGTTTTTAGGAATTTAGAGAGGTAAATGATTACAATTTTTTATTGATTTTTTAGGACCTTAAAAGGAGTAAATGATTACGATTTTTTAGTTATTTAGAGAAGTAAATTTCTATATTTTTCATGACTTTAGAAGAGTAAATTACGATTTTTTAAGGTTTTAGAGAAATAAATTGGTTACTATTTTTCAGATCTTTAAAGAAGTAAATGATTATGATTTTTAGGAATTTATGAGATTAAATTGGTTATAATTTTTCAGAACTTTAGAGGGGTAAATGATTATGATTTTTTAATAATTTAGGGGCGTTCATGGTTAAGACATTATTTGAAATTTGGGGGCAGAACAAATGTCTTAATGAAATGACTTAGACTTTTTGAGATTCGTTTAAGAGTTAAACCACAACCTCAGTATAAATTCGGGATGTTGACTAGCTAAAAAAAATAAGGGTAATATATGGAAGGAAAAATATATTAATAAAATATAATAAAATATTTGTTTCAGTCGATAGGTAAGGCGCTTCTAAAACATGAATTCGCTTTCAGGATGCTGTTAATAGGAAACCACGATTTAATCGCCAAAAAACCTGCCAAGTATGACACGATACATTCTACAAAAATGCCAGTACCATGCAAGATGCTCTGTGGAATAATCTTTATTAGAGTATATTCGAGAAAGTTATGGGAAGACTACTCTCGCTAATTTATTTTACTTTTTTAAGTAAAATAAATTAGCGAGAGTAGTCTTCCCATAACTTTATCATTAGAAAAGGAAAAAGAAATTTTTGCTCAAAAAATAAGGTAAAATCTGTTGATTGTATTTATTTTTTATATTTACTTCATTTCATTCATAATCCTCATCCTCTGTATGCATTTTCAACACTGTCCTATTCAATGGGTTGGTTCAGTTGTAATATAACAGTCTCAAAAATTTATATATAATATTTTAGTTTTATTTTAACTTGGAGCAAAAAAAAAAATGTATTTGATTAAAAAAATATATAAAAGTAAAAATATGATAGGTATGTACAACCAGACAGTCATCAGTTTTACAATGTTACATTACTTCAAAATGTATTCATACAGAAAAAGATTAGCGAGAAAATCCTAAATTGTGCGTGTAATAAATAGTTAATTAATATGAATCTACATTACTTACAATAAATAGGTGTGTTAAAAATAATGAATAGTGTGTAATAAATGTAATGAATACAAATGGGATGCATACATGTGTAGGAATCTACATTATCAGTCATATAGACAACTGTACGTTGATATTTAATACCTTAGTAATGCACCAGGATTTTAATCTCCCTGTAGGGTGCTATATTATAGAATATATGCTCTAGTTATAGTTCCCATGGGGTGTATTACTATTTTAGCCCAGGGCGCTCAAATCTGTTATGGCCCCCCCCTGATCATATTACATGTATACTGAAGATGGATGGAGAATACACGAGAAGGCATTTTCTGTTAATTAAATCTATTTCATTAACTATAATGATGCATGTACTATAACATCTGAGAATTGTTTAGTAATGGAAGGAGGGGGGAGGATATAAAATCAAGGCCACTTTACCTGAAAAAAAATGATAAAAAGAAAATGTGGTCTAATCTAGTTAATCCAGATCATTCAGTTATTTTATTTCGTAATGACGTTTTTAGAAGTTGTACTTATATTACAACCTTTTTTTTTTTTTTTTTTCAATTCCTACTGTTAGTTCACACTCTTCCTATGTATATCTTGTTCAAATTTTCCTTCGTTTATAAAATACTTTCTATTTATCCACTCGAGTCCAAATACATTAAAAAAAAATTGTAGTGGATGAGACTCGATATTAATACAGTTTTTTTTTCAAATATTGATTCATTCATTAAACTTAATTCATTTTTAATACTTTAAATAATTTTAGCAGTTTGTAATGAAATTTGAAATCAACGATCAATAGCTCAATCGGTAAAATACGAGGAATTCAGTATTTCTTTTCACTCGAAGGTGAAGAATGCGAGTTCAATTCTTGCGAAAATCAATCAATTTTTGATAAATTATATATATTAATTGTAATTATTTATTAATGAAAAATAACTAAACTAAAATGTATCTTCGTTGTCGTAAGTAGGAATTGGTTTAATTTTTTAAAAATATTCCTTGTTTCCTATTTCTTTCCCTCATAAATAGATTTCACGCCTTAAAACTGTCAATAATTGTTTAGTTTATCAATTACATTAAGCTCATGAAGTCCAAGATTTCAATTTCCTTCATAAATCAAGCTCTGTCTTTTAATAATTCCTTGAATCAGAACCGAAGACATGGATTCATTCAGAGTAAAAATATTTGCATTGCGACTTGTTTGACCTTCTAGTCTCTATTTATAGATCCAGGGTCACCAAAAGAAATTTGAAAACCATAGGGTAAAGCAATTTTGGTCCCCGTGAGAATCGTTGGAGGGAATTTAAATGCTTATAGGCCTGTGTAAATTCCTAACTATTAACTAACATTCTAATATTTATTGATATGGGGGGTCTGTGTCAAAGTTCTTCACAGTATGAATGTAAAGTAGTGTTTCTGAAACATCTCTCTGAAATAGCAGGTTGTGGATAGTAGTCGATCATTCTCGACTCGATATATAAAAGTTATAAAATTTCATATGAAGCAAAAATTGTCGAAATCAAATCAGGTGTTGGAATTGGGTAACTAATATAGGAATATTCTTCGTATTTCAAATATGTAAATAGTAAATTATAAAGTATCTATGTATCATTGTCTTTCTAAGGCCCAATTAAGTCATTGGATAAAACGACTCTGTACAATCGAACAAAGTAATACAGTCGCTCAAAAAAATATATGAGCACCGGTAACCCCTCTGTTAATTAACCAAAAAAGGGATTTGGTTAAAAACAGAAAGGGTACCGATGCTCTTATATTTTTTTGAGCGACTCTATATATCCATCATCAAATTTCACAATTACATCTTTTGTTCATGAATGTAGATTATTTTTTGCTGAAATGTTTCTTGAAAAGCATTTTTAGATACATTTTTAAGAAAAGAGATTGCCGATTATGTGTTTTTGAATCAAGAGCCATCCTGTCCTTGGCAGACATGTGCCATTTAACAGCTCATGGTTTCCAACATTTATTCAAGTTTAATGTTATATAAATTGTATTAAAACAATCAACGTTTTCCTTTTTTGTGTTTTAAATTTATGGACATAACTTTCCCAATCTGATCAATTATTTCCATATTAATAACTCTTCTCAAAATTACCTTGGTAATTAAGTTTCACATTTTTTAACCGATTACTATGCATATAAAACAAAATAACTGATTTATAAAAAAATTAATTTTTATGATCTATCGTGTTAGAATAGCATATTGATTTGTTATAATGTCCAGAGAAAAGAACTTTCCCTACATACCCTGTATATCGCCGCGTTCTACACTTCCCCTCCCCTTTCTAAAACGCTAACGATAATCTGAACGAAGGTGCACCTGCTGATCTAATATATCATTTTTTTACCAAAAAAATATTCCTCCTTTCTAAAGTTTATTAACTACGCGTTCGTTCAGACACTACATATTTTTCCACAGAAAAGAAAAGAAAGAAAAAGAAAAGAAAAAAAATCTGATACATTTTCCGGTTGAAACTCCTCCAAACCCTTTTCCCTCCCCCTTTTGCCAATCGATAAAAATCCCGTGGCAGCAGGTGGTAGGAATGAGTGATAGATTTCCTATACCCAAACTCCACTGCCTGCGCCCCTCCGCTATCGTTTATCAATCGGGCAACCTGGAGGATGGACTCTTCTTTCCGGCGAGGGGGAACCCCGCATCATTTGGATGGGCGAAGGAGTAATGCACGTTGGGGTCGTGGCGAGTGAGATCTCACGCAAAAGATGATTCGTCTTCTCACGTTGGGCTGTTTGTGTAATGAGAGGATTCTTTCCAGGCAGATGCCGCTACCTTTCATGTCACCGACACGTTCTCGAATGCAGTAGGAACCAAAGTATTCCTTGATGAGAGAAATTGTTGTTAACTGATATTCTCTTTAGTGGAGGCCTGGCCTTTAGCTGGTTAGTCTGATTACTGTCAGTAGGCCCCCGCATTTGAATACTATCTACTGTATCTTTGAATGCTGAATAATGCAATCAGCGTGAAGTAAGAAACCTTGTATCCAGTTTCAACGCCTAAATAAATATATATTTTAAAATCTAAATTAAATTATTAATTGTTTTCCAAAGTTTCGGAAAATAATTAATAATTTAATTTCTAAATTGTTCTTTTATTTCCTGATTCCATTCCACCTTTTCTATGTAATTAGTGCAACAAAAGCTCTGTGAAAGTACTTTAGTCAGCAATTCCCACGCTTTGGGTAAAGGGATGAAATATTTTTGACAAACAAATTCTTCTAAAAGATCCCTGTGATTCACTTACTTGTGATTGACCCGTGTCCGAAATCCCTATTAAAATCTTACAGCATATATTCAAAAGGATATAATTTTCATGAGCAATTCCCCATTTCGTTTTGTGTCATTCTGTGTTGTGCTCGTAGCTTCTGCTTATTCATAATTCGTTGATCCCGGGATGCAATGAAACGAAGTCGAAAAATTGAGTCTTTTCATTGTCTTTGAAACTGCCTTCGTCAAACAAAAATAATGTTACGTGTGTGTGTGATGCCATTTAAATCTAAATTAATTTCCAAAGTCCTGATCTCATTCCACCTTTTTTTAAAAATTAATTCAACAGGAGATCTAAAATTGCTGCAGTCCCCGCACTCCGAATATAAGGATAAAAAATTGTCTATCTAAGTGAATTCTTTTTAAAAGATACCGAGATTCGTCTACCTAAATCAACACGTGTAAAGAAACCTAGATTCCCCTACCTAAAGCAACACGTGTAAAGAAATCCCTATCCAAGTTCCATACTATATAATCACGGGGATAAATATTTCATTAACTTTTCCTCTTTTCGCTTTTGCCTCTATTCTTTACGTCCCTCTAGTGAACGCGCTGTTAACGTGCGTCGGGTCGTTTCCGCTTCTTGTGCATCAATTATGCATCCAAGCTTGAAATGTATAATTTTATTTTCAATCTTAATTAATTTCCTAAGTTTTATTTTAAATAAACTCATTTTAACTTCATTTTAAAATGTTCTCCTTTTTTCTGTTCCAATTCGAGCTTTTTATTTAATGTTCACATTCTAAAAAGACTGATGATTTGTGATTTCCTCACACACCGAGCAAAGGGATAAAAATTCCTATCGCTATTACATATTTTTCAAAGATACCTTAAATTCCCTTGCCTAACCCGTGATGTGTCAAAGAAATCCTTATCCAAAATTCATAGTAAAATCACTGAAGGGAAAATTTTCTGACACTTTACTCTTGTAATGCGTTGTAAGCGGGCGTCATTTTTTTTTATCGCTAACTTGTACAAATTATGACTCCAGTGGCGAAATAAATATTAGTTAAAATTTCAAAAGTTTCTTCTTTTCAGTCACACATCTGCAAAGTTATATATTATATTTATGTGATATGATTTCTTAACGTACCTGTTTCAGAACTCTTTAATTACTTATTGTCAACGGTCAAATGTAAGCAAATTGCTATACGAACTTTCAGTTAAAAACCCAGCCGGAGTGGTTTCCCCCAAAAATTTCTTGCATACTCTCGCATAAAGGTGTAATCACCGAGTACGACTTTTATGGTATTGGTGTACAAAAGTTACAAAATAATAACTTTCGGCATGAATTTAGCATTTCGATTGAATCATTCTTGTCATCCTTGGCGAGATTTTTTTGATGATTAATCTCTGACATGGGGTTAATTTGTATCCAAATAAATCCGAATTTGTGTTTTAGACACGTTTTTCTATCAATTGTTACCAAAATTGAGCGCAAAACTGCATTTGTAGTCACAAAGTTCCATTCCAAATTTGATATATTTAAATAATCGTATTCTTGAATTATCGCGTTTACATATTTCTGAGAGTATAGACCGACATATAATCAATTAATTGGTAGATTTGATTCAAAATTTGATGGATGTCTACATTATAATATTAAATCTGTGCAACAAATTTTATCCATCTAGCTCTCCTCGTATTGTAACTATCGTGTTAACTTATAATCGGATAACCGGACAGACAGGCAGACTTCCTCTGATCAAATTTAACTCAAAAATAGGGAGAAATCTACAAATTTGCTGTAAAGACCGTATACCGAATATCAAACTTGTAGTTCAAAACGTTTTGTTATAAATTTTGTGCAAATTAAATGTAAATATTTATATTTTTTGCGTGTAAATACTGTTAATATTTGTATATAGTATTTATATGAAATTAATTGAAAGGAATCGTGCATCGTCAAGAAAAATGCCTTCTTAAGGGATTTACAACTGAAGATCGCCATATTTGGCGATGAAGGTATATTGGTGACGTAATGAGGTCTCTACGTTTTTACTGTACGCTAAAATGTGTAGTAGAAGCTGATAAAGAAAGATTTGTTCTTAGGAAATGGTGGAGAAATTTCCAGACTTGTTCGAAACGAGCAGGCGATTTCTACGTTTGTCCCGCCCACTTTATTGGGACGCTATTTAAAGGCTAGGCTTTAGATGGAAAATGAGATTAATTCGGAGAACGAGCTACGTTAGTTGGCTTTCCTTGAGAGAGAGTCTTTTTTCTTTGTCTGTGATCTATAGTTTTGTTATTAACTGAGATTAGCGGATTAAATAGAGTTAATTCACTGTGAATTTGTTGCTGTGTTGCATATATTTAATATACATTTTCCTAGAAAATAAAATCTGCATCATTCTTTGAGAATTCTCCTTGTAGTTTTTGTGTTATCTGTGTCACAGACTTACAGGCCGAAATTTATTGAGGGAACGGGTTTTTTTAAACTTAAGGATGTGTAAAACACGGATATTTGTCAAAATCTGGAGTTCAAATTTTTTTGATTTATGCACTTTCTCTATATACGAGAAAAATACAAATAACTACATGAGTGACATTTCAAACCTTTATCTCTCTAAACAACTTACCTTTCTTTTTTTAAACTAACATTTTCAAAACTCAAACCTTCTCCAGTTATAAACGTACAAACTAAAATTTATTCATTTTAATTTAATACACTGTATTTTTAACGTGAAGTATAAAAATAAATTATCTAAAACTAAATAGCAGCTTAGAGAAACTGTAACCAATTCCTATCTCTGATTCTTATTTTGAATTAAAAATCCTACTGCAGAAGATTTCCTTAAACTAATTTAGATCTCTAAACTATAAAATTCTATTTGGTCGTGATAATGAAATAATTCGGTTAAGGATACCGTCTCCTCTTTTTTTCCTTCTTTTTTCTCCTCCTTCTCTTTCAGTTTTAAATAAAGAATATCCGCCCCAGGGGGCTAAAGAGTTTTATGTAACTCCCCGTCTTTAATACGTGTAACTATTTCACGTGAACGCCTAATCTATTTACGACCGACGTCCAAAAGACGGCGCTCCATAATTTACATAATTAATCAGAGTATTAGGGAAATTCCCGGAATTTATTTCCCCGGGACGCAAGCGCTTTTCCGAATTCCTGAAAATAAACAGGCTTTAAGACGTCGGCTCGGTTTAAGGGGGATTTGTTTTGATAACTTCTCTGCCGCTGCGAATATGCGAATTCTTCTTGGGAGGGAATTGTTTAATTACTTTTGCTCGGTTTCGAGTGGTTAACTGCGAGACTTGTTTTAGCATAAAAGAATTTATCGTTTTTGAAAATGAGGCTGGAAAATATCGTTTGGCTCTTAGCATTTTATCTTTTTCGCTGTTATAGAGATTGCTTGTTTATCTTTTATCGTTTGAGGTTTTGAATTGAACGGAATATTTGCCATACTAATTCTGATTGTTATTTTTTAAATGTGGGATTTGTTACTGTGTGGCTAAATGATTGATTGACTCGTAACTATTCTTTGAAATAAAGAAAATCGTTGATGCCATGAAATAATTCTTATTGTACATTCAAGACTTTTAGACGATGTGATATCGAATCTTTTTACAAAATGGCATAAACGAGTTGTTTTGGGTCGGAATAGCCTGATTGATAGAGCGTTGGACTTGTATTCCTTAAGTTACGAGTTCGAACCTCGCGACCGAAGATTCCCCGAGTATAGGGTGGCTGGCGCTCGTTTAATATGTCGTGGTCTTAAAATTCTACATGTCGGGAGTAATACCACTGGGAGAGGGTATTGGGTCAGAGGCTTGGTAAAGTGCCATAAATAACAACAGCAATAACGAGTTGTATTATCTGTGTTTTGTGATAGATTTTTGTGGAATTCAGATTTTCAATGAAGCATTGTAATCCTTTTTAATAAAAACAACTTTTTTTAAATGATTGAAAAACAATTTTAATATTTACTGCATTTTAATTGGAATACCTTTCTTAAGTAAATCATTATTTTTCATACTTATTTATTTTTTCTTTTAACATATATCGCCAACACATCGCCGAATTAGTCAAATATGGCGATCGTGCTGTTGTAAATTCTCTTAGAACGGCATTACCTCGCTGACCAACTATTCCATTACAATTAATTTTGTACAATTAAACTAGTTACAAATATTTATATTTACATCCAATTTACTCAGAATTCATAACAATACATAACCATATATCAGGCTTGATTCCTTGACTGCCGCATGATTCACCTGTGACTCACACTATGATCTAATTGTATTAAAGTATTTATTTTGTTAGGTAACCCGTAACTAAAAGATAGCGAATAAAGGAGCATCTGATTATATAAATGGTTCAAATATCAGACATGAGTCGTGGTCAAGACGTTAAAGAAAGCAAAGGCAAGGAGACAAAATATTGTCACGAAGACTAAATTAATGACAAGGATAGCTAGAAACAACTGCGTTTATTAGCACCAAGCAACTAGCTGGAGAACAGAATGAAGAGCTGAGCAGAACTTAGCTTTTGTACACCTGAAGAACATTCGAGAATCATCTCGCTCGAATGGTAAAGAATGTTCTAGAATTATCTTGATTTTAGAGAAATAATAGGAACAATTTTAAATTAAAATTCCAGTCTTTGGATAAAATGCGCTGGCCGGGAATCGAACCCAGGGACCAAAGGATTTACAGTCCAATGTTCTTCCATTCGAGCCATGGGGAATCATAACAGTCATTCTTTTTGCGGCAGTATTAGTATATAAATTTTATTTTTATAGGCCATTATAACCACTACCAGCATCCTGGCACAGAGGTAGCGCGTCTTCCTCGTGATCTGGTCGTCCCGTGTTCAAGTCCCGGTTAGGCCATTGATGTTATTCTGTGTACTATCTGTGAGATACACAGCCCCTTTTTAAAGTATACCCCCCCCCCCTTAAAAGGGACTGTGCAAGCGATTGTGGGTCGGTGTCATTCTCGTATGAGCTAGAAGTCAGACTTCTACCCGCCGAGTGCTCAGGGGTCCATATCCTCAAAAATTACTGCACCCTTCTTTCCGTTGCAAAGCGGGCACGTCATCAACATCATTATAACCACTGAGATTAAATTGTGTTATATACCAGACATCAATTATGATTATTGTTTAAATTTAAAAAATATAGCATCTTCCTTAATCATGTGTCTCTTATCTTGCTTTAAAAAGCTTTTGGGTAATTTATTTTAACTATATATTTCATTTGTTTACTTGCAGAAAACTTCCTTGATATGATCCACGTCTCCCAAAACAACACAAATGTCCTCTTCTCCGAGGTCTACAAGAAGATGGACGGAGTGGCACGCGAACCGGTGTCCCAGCTGTACCAGGACCTCTCCTCTTACATAGAGGGCCGAACTCAGGACCTCGAAAGCCACATCTCCACCTTCTTCGACGCTCTGTTTCCTCTGGTTTACCACCATTCCATCAACCCCAAGCTGAAGGACTTCAGCGATGACTACAAGGAATGTTTGAGACAGACCAGGAGGGAGATTCGACCGTTCGGAGACATCGCTGACCGGGCAACCCAGCAACTGACCCGATCCTTCTCGGTGGCCAGGACGCTGCTGGATGCTTTCGAAATAGGGGTGGAAGTGGTATCGGCCACCAATTCGATGAGATTCAGGCCGGACTGTGACGCCGGCTTAATGAAGATGGTGTACTGCTCGCATTGTTCCGGATTCGCTAGGACTAAGCCCTGCGGAGGATATTGTCTCAATGTAGTCAGGGGATGTCTGGCCCACGTGGCTGAGCTGGACCAGCCCTGGAGTGATTTTATCAGTGGTTTGGAACGTCTGACATCTGGTCTGGTGGCATCCTATAACATTGAAGAAGTGTTAAGTGTCCTGGATACAAAGATATCGGAAGCAATAATGTACGCTATGGAAAATGGACCTGAATTGTCAAAGAAGGTGAGTACAGTAAATTTGTTAAACCTCTTTTTTTTAATTGCTCTCCCCTTCATTTAGAGCTTGAAAAGGACATAGCTCTATATTCTAATCAAATTTCTTAAAGGCCAGACATTGTATCAGATGATGCTTAGTACTTAATACTTTCTTAGGTACTTACGTATTAGACCGTCGATGTGCCAACGCTCTCCAACCACCTCGAGACAATTTACATAGGTGGTCAGAACTCTTTCATACATTACACCGCCATTGTTTGTCCGTTTTCACGTGTAAACTCATCTCATGGCCATTCAAACACCTATTTTTAGATGGAATAATTACATAATTTTAGAAATACATCACTGCATCTTTTTCGTTTGCAGGCAAATCCTAAACTTTAATCATTTTAATGTTTCAAAAAAATTAGAAGAGAAAAGGCTTTTAATGATCTTCTGCGAAACTAACAAAATGGCGGACGAGAATTGAGGTTTGCACAATTTTAAAAATAATGGAGGTTGTTTGCCATTATTGGCGGTTTAGCAACTCATTGGCGATGCCTTCAAACTTGGCGATAAAGTTCGACGTTTAAATACGCAATTACCTTTACTTATGATCAAATCGACATTTTTAGCTACTATATTTGATCGTTATCACGAATTTGCAAAATTTATACAAATGAAATCCATCTTATCGTTTTACAGACATTATTGTTTTATTGCATTTTGCGACAATTTTTCGTTAGACTTAGAATAAAAGTTAGTTAGAATAATAGAATTTTTATGGATAGATATATATATATATATATATATATATATATATATATATATATATAAAATATAAAGTAGACACAGTAAATCATAATCTAACTTTAAAATAAATTTACTGTCGAAAATTTTATAATAGTCGATATCTGTATACACTACAGTGCATGTTACATTTCTAATGTTATGTTTGGGACTTAAAATGTAATCGTACATATCTGTCAATTTCAATGACGTCATGTTGAATTTCATTCTAATTAATAATTAACTTAATTAATTTTTTTAAATCTTAAAATGTTAAAAAAAAGATAAAACACCATTTTCTTAACTCGTTTCCGCAATTTAAATTCAGCAAGCTTTGTTTGCTGTTTTGCAGTACAAAAGTATCAGAAACAATGGAGTATCAGTATCTACTTAATCTTGATACAGCAAAACATTTTGCCGGTTTGAAAAGCGATTTGTATTTAAGAGAAGTCCCAATTTGAAATAAGGCTCATATCAGAATTTAAGAACCAATCCACCAATAACCAGTTTCAGACCGACCAGAAAAGAATGGGTTTATCCTGTATCAGGCATAAAAGTATCAATAACAATCGAGTGTCAATATCTACTGATTCTTCATACAGCAAAACATTTTGTCGATTTACCAAGCGATTTGCATATAAAAGAAATTCCAATTTGAAATCATATTTGTATCAGTATTCATTCTTTCTCTAGTGCAAGAACCGCTCCACCAATTTCCAGTTTCATACCGACAAAAAATGAATGGGTTTCTTCTGTATCAGGCATAAAAATATCAATAGCAGTCGAGTAACAAAAGTGTCAGTCAGATGTGAATCACACCTTCTCAGTTTTTCCTCTAAGAGATATCAGGAGGTGAACGATTCAGGTTATCTCGAAACAACGTATCTCTTTAACACCTGACGTCCATATTCCGAGTTTGCGCCTTTATTGACCAGAACTCTTTCTTACCTGCCGAAATTGTCTGTCTGCGTGGGTTTATAATAACAGGGTTTCGGTATCATTGCCTTGAATCGCGCCTGCGCTCTCGGTTTTAATTAAACAACCGACATTACTCCACATCCAAACCGGTCCAATATCGCCAAATTACTCTGCCTCGGAGCCAAGTCATTCGCCATTCAGGCCCAGCGATCCAGGCTTTTTATTGATTAAACCCTAAAACTTTGCAACGACATCGTAAATATTTGAGAAGCGGTGGTTTTTTTCCTTGGGGCACAACTGCCAGGGCTGCTGGGATTTAAGCCTCTGGGATCATCAAGTTTGGAGAGTCTTCGATATCTTCTGGAAGGGCGGTTTTGGCTAAACATCCGTTTAAGTTTGACGGGTGGGCGTTTACGGCTGATACCTCAGTGTGGGTGTACTGTGGGCGTAAGGTTGCGAGTTTCGTTTCACTTAGGATGCTAATGGGGTTCGACCTTTAAAGGTGAGCTTGTGTACGAACGGAAATGATCTTGTCAAATCGGGGCATTGAGATTGCGGCGTCCACCCTCAGAACATTTACCGGAGCTGTAATTAAAAGTTCTGCTTATTGATTGCAGATATTGTTTATGTTGAGTTTACTAACTGCGGATATTGTTTTTGTTGATACTTTAAAAATCCAGAAAAATGCTAAGTCTTTTAAAGCACTTTGGCTTTGTATTGTTTTACAGCAATTCTTGTCCTTTCATTTTTATCGATTTTTCAACTTCGGCTTCTCTTCAATTTATTGACAGTATATACCTGAAATAAACCCATTATTCAAAATCGTTTTGCTAATGCATCTGTTCAAAACCAAATAGAGTAAAATAAAAACTGTTCATTCTAATTCAATGCAAATGAGGCAACGCAAATGTGCGAATTTTCTACGCCAATTGGGGTAAAACGAATTAGAGATTTTTATTTTCCTTTATTATGCTTAATTTGTTTTATTTTTCCGTTAGTCAAGTGCTAGCTAAATAATGTAGAATTCCGCCAAATTTCGTTGGCTGTTTTTCATTTGCGCTCTGCTAAAGGTACATTTATTTTTTATTCAAAAGTCCTTCAAAATGAATCCGAAAGATCGATTAATTAACAATTTTAAATTTTAAATGCATTAAACATGAAGAAAGTAAACAGAATCGTCTGAAATAATCAGTCGAAAACATGTTAAGCCTTACTCATTTAGCGGTGGGGAAATGTAGATTTTTGGCGGGAAAGTAAGTTTTTAATTAATAAAAAAATCAACCACTCAATTAACAAGAATAAATAGTAACCTATGTCCTATTCTAGACTAAAATAAACTTCTATGCTCAACTTCACCCAATTTCATTCAGCCGTTCTAATGTGAGTGACTAACATTATCCATCATCAATCCAAACTTTCACATTTATAATAGTAATAAAGATTACTAGTTAGTTATTGAATGATATCGATTTCTGTAAAACTGATGTGATTTTGTATTAAATCAACTAGCTTTTAGAATTCTAAAACAAGTTTGCTATTTCAACGGGTTTTTTTTATAAAACCTTTTTAATAATACAGTAAATAAATTAAAAATGAAACTTCTTTTCCAGAATTACAGCCCAACTCAAACCATTTTCTAAAACCCATATAAAACAGTTTCCTTCTAGGCATTGTTGTGTTTTGAAAGGTACGAGTGGATATCCTGACCTTTGCGCTCTTAAATCCGTTGTTCGAGGGATGATCCTTAACTTACGCGTGCTCCCAAGGTGTTTCTTCCACCCCACCCCACCCCCCAGATTCGAGTTATGAGCATTTAGTGACATCCGAGAAGCCATTTCTGGTGTTTTATGCTTTCTGCCTGGGGTGAGGCTTTTATCTACGGTAGAGTTTTTGTCCACTGAGAATAAAATTTAAATGGCCCACCTGTTAGAGTCCTGGACCATCGATGGCAATTGTGAGTGGAGATCGTTTGTATCAAATGGCACATGTTGCTGTAGTTGTTGGCGGCAGTATCTTCCCTTTGTTCGATTGTAAAATGGGAGGGTCGCCCGTCAGCCGCAAGGAATAAATATCTTCGAGTGATTGTTATCGAACGAGCCTTTTTATTGTATCAATGTCGTAAACTGTGTATTTGGTGCAGGTTAGAGCTTACTTTTTATGTTTCGTCGATTGAAAAGCTAACAGAGTTGATTCGTTGAAATGAATCCACTGGTTTTCCAACCATGTGTTTTTATCTGGTAATTTATGCATGAATATTTATCATGCGATGTGAGATGACAACATATTTATTTCAAATAGATTTATGATTATGGATGAAAATCTTATAATTAAATTTTTATCATCGATTTCTATATCATAATTTTTTGTTATCTAAAATTAAACATAATTAACAATTTTATATAGAATTGCTAATTATTTTTTTAATATGTATATCACTGGCACTGTTGAGGAATATTGACTTGTACGCGCATATCATTTTTTGGTACTTTTCCGTAAATGGACGGCAGCGAAAAATCGTCAAATAGCTTAGATTTCCGCAAATTTCTTACAATGAACTTAAAGCGGGAAATCGCCAAATAATGCAAAATTCCGCCAAATTTCCTTAGGAATTTTTCGCTCCCGTTCAGCTAACGGAAAAGTACCAGGTTTTTTCCCCTTCCAAATAATATACTCGATACCTGGCAGACCTAGCTCCTACCAACATTTAGGGGGGAGGGCAAAAATATTTAGATCACATATGAATCACATATAATCAAATATGAATATTTTTCAATTATACCTACATATGCACTATTCATTTAAATTTTAAAAAACTCCTGAATACACTTAATTTAACATGTTATTCAAAGTTGTTTACACAACAATTACATCGGTGTTATTGAATATGAGCCGAACGTATTCGTATAATGTTATATAGCGTCATTTCAGTGAAAAACCAGTAAGTTATTATTCTATGGCAACAATGTAAGTGTCACAAAAATGAACGAAATTTCGCTACATGACATTGTCGCTGTGAGATGATAGAAAAGGCTCTAATAGTTAGTTGTGTGTGTGTGTGTGTGTGTGTGTGTGTGTGTGTGTGTGTGTGTGTGAATCCTATTTCGTCTGGGAAGCCACCTATATTTATAAAATTTAACAAAAATCTTATTTAAATACAAAATTTAATCCAAATCGTTAGAGCGGTTTCCGAAATACACAAAGCAAGTTTATATATATAAATTGTAATTTAGAATATATTAAACTTCCGATGTCAAAGATATTATCTAATGAGACAGTAAAGAGGACAAAGCAATTATGACATTAGATGCCGTGTCTGCGCACTAATTGACTGCAATTAATAAAAGTTGACTGTAAATAAATTGATTTTAATTAATAAAACCGTCCATATTTCAACTAAAATTCCCAAGCTGATCAGTTAGCAATGCAATGATCTTGTTGAGTAATCCATTCCTACATGGAAAAATTTCAGTGTTGTTAAAACTTTTTTCATAGCATTACCAATCATACCGATTTTTTTAAAAAATCCTCTCCTTTCTAATCGTAATTGTTTCATAGTTCATACGAGCCAGTTGGTTGATTAATAACTCGAACTCTTATTTTTATTCGGTGCTACTTTTGACAAATTGGATGGAACACCCAGAAACAGCTTCCCTTTTGGGTCATAATTACATTAAATAATCACCACATCCATTCCAACCCTCAGGTGTTCCGTTCTCTCAAGAACATAGAACAATGCCTCGCTGTCCCATTGCGCAGAACTAATTTTTCCCGACCCCCTCAGCAAACGGGCTGAAACCCCCTAGAGGTAAGGAACGGCAAGTAAGACCAGGTGCATTTTTCCGCTACGGAATGTCTGGAATCCGTTCGGAACACCTCAATCACATCCCCCTCCCCCCTATTTTATCTCTCTGGAAGAGGTCTCAACCCCCAAGCCTCCTTTCATCCCCTTCCAAACAATGCTTGGGTTCCTTAACCGTAGCTTTTGATAAACTTGCTTCTCACTGCGTTTCCCCCCCCCCCCCGAGGAAGTTTTTCTGTCCTTACCTTTTTTCCGTCTACTTGGGCAATTACTCGACCGGTGCCGGACAATGGTCATTCTTGGTGGATGGGGGAGGAATATTGTGGATGCTTGCATTTCTGGAGAGGTATTGTAGTGGAGAGGGCTTTTGTTGTGTGCGAAGGTATTTAATTTTCTTTTTTTTCTGGGGGTGTTGGGGGTGGGTTGAGTGTTGTGCCCGCGATGTAAGCGGATACGGGGACGTTTGTACACGCACGCCGGAGTGTGGTGGCTGTTTTGGAATGGAGATTTGTTTACGTGTTTGCTGACGTTGGAACAGGAAGGTTGTTATTTGTAAAAATGTGTACCATTCGGTTTCGTTCCAACTCCCTATCGAGTGAAAAATATCATCGTGAATTTGTGTCCAAATATTGCTTATTTTTGCTTTAATGATTCCTGTGATGAGATGGCAACAGTGTCAATATTTTTTCAATTCCTACCATTACTTCACACTCTCTTTATATATCTCTTGTTCAAATTTTCAATCGTTAATAAAATACTTTTTATTCATCCACTCAAGTTCAAATATATATTTTAAATTTTATAATGGATGGAACATGATGTTGATACTGTTTTTTTTTTCTAATATTCATTTTAATAATTTAAAATAGAGTTTTAGCAGTTTGAAATGGAAATGGAAATCAAGAGGTAGCAGCTCTGTCGGTAAAATGCTAGGATTTCTATAATTCAATTCTTGCGAAAATCAATATTTTTTTAATAAATTATTTATATTAATTGTAACTATTTAATAAAAAGTAACTAAAATCAAAATTTCCTTCGTTGAATTAAAAAAAATGGCCTCTTTTTTGTAATATTTATATTAATTTTTTTTCCTTCATTAGGCAAAAAAAAAAAAAAAAAAAAAATTCTAAGTCGTGATTTACAAAACGAATGTTCATAGTATATGTAGAACAGAAATACAAGTTTTAAGTTATTTGAAAAGGGAAAATAAGATAATAAAACAATTCCCAAATGAAAAGCAGAATCGATATTAAAAGTACCGATAAAAAATTTATAAATGTTTTTCATTTTGTCTTTTTGAATATTTAATAAAATTTAAATTCTTTTACAACTTTATTGAAAATAGAAAGAACTATAAGAAATAAATTATAACGAATAAACATATAAATAGAAGAAAACTATAAGAAATAAATTAATTTCCTATAATTTTGAACGATATCTTCACAATATCGTGCACCCTTAGGAATAATGAATAAGATCTGGATATTTTTTCTACGGTTTGTTTTTCTAATAGGGATTAATTATCTAATCTAAGCAGCGATTGGAATTTTTATTTTTTTCTTTAATACTTTTAAAATTAAAGTACTGCCCACATATACATCACTTTAAAATAAAAGAGAAAATTAAATCTTCGAGCGTAAATTTTATGTTTTCAGGTGAGAACTTTATTATTTTTTGCCATTATTTATCTTAAGTAATTTAAGCCAAGAACCAGTTTAAACAGGTTTGAAACTATCTCGAAACTTCTCTATCGGCCTCTCTAAAAGTTTATAA
>JAOUZG010032726.1:90097-141853 GCA_026289955.1 Argiope argentata | reverse complement strand
TTGCTCTGATAGATTTCGTCATAGGGGATATTTAAAAAGTATCTTTGATTAAAAGATATAAAATAAAATATAGTTTATTCGTCTTTTAATGGACCTTTCCAAAAGACATATACATGAAAAAATGTATAAATGAGATATTTATGCTTTATTATTACAGATTTTATGTTACTATGCAACTTCATTACAAAATAGTAATTTTAAAGTTTCTAATCTTGTATGTCGCATATTATTACGCACTGTTGCCATTTATAGACGGAGAATTTATAATTCGTAAATTTTAATTCGTGTTTTATAAATCAATTCAATTTTAAATTTTAATTTATGATATTTAAATGAATGAAATTTTGAATGAAACCATCTAACCTATTACTAATATATTATTACATACTGCTGCCATTTGCTGATGCAAAATACGAAAATTATTGCTCATAAATTTTAATTTGTAATTTGTAAATTATTGAAATTTTCAAATTCCAACGCTATTACATTGGAGAAAAAAATGTCTGGAGGTCTAAGAGAAAAAGAGACAAAGATAAATACCGCGTTTCGTTAAAATAAATGATTTAGGTTTTTATTATACATAGAGAAAAAAGAGGTTTTTCTCGTTATTTTACTTAGCCATTTTTAATGTATTGAGTAAATATAGATTCCATTGCAAACTATCATCTGAGTAGTAAAGGGAAGATTTCTGCTCTTCATCAAGTTTTCATCAAATATAATGCTTAAGTGCTGCCAAATGTTGAATGGAATGTGTTCCATTGGGAGTTTTTTTTTTTATTTTTTTTTTATTTTTTTATTTTTTTTTATTGGCTGTCTGACGAGATGTTCGAAAATGAGTATCGCTCTATTGATTTCTTTCTGTTGAATTAAAGGAGTACGGAGCGTCGCAATGTTTGGAACTCTTTGTTTTTTGGTTTTATTATTTTAAGCAAGAAAATCGTCCTTGACTTGAATTTTCCACAAGCAAATATTGTTTCTTTAGAAAACTGTATGTACAGTTTGGTGACAATCTTTTTTCTCTAGCAGAAGTAAAAATTACTATTACAATTTAGATATGGTTGTTTTGATAAATTTTGAAAATGTTTATAAACTTTTTAATAAAATCAGTAAATTTTCTTGGCTGGTGATCATCTGTATACCTAAACAATACATGTGTTTACCCTGCATTGTTTCTTCTTCTTTCTTGTATCATGTGATAGCCTGGTATTAGTTTAGTTAGTTAGAAGTTTTGATATCTTCAAAATCAAACAGGCTTAAAAAGGGATTATGGGCTGCCGGATATAATCGGTTGAAGAATATTTTTACCTGTTTTTACCAGTATTGCGTTATTATTACGAATTCTTCTTTGGAAAGCAGATGCGGTTTTTAAAAAGTTGACGTAAAACTATGACATTGTGATGAGTGAATAGCTAAATCCTACTCTTGGCCCTATTTGGCGTTACTTCAAGAAACAAGAGGCGCTCCTTTCGGCTTAAAATCTGTTGATGTATGAGTGGGGCTTGTCCATGGCAAGTGCCATAAGTAACAACCTAACGTCCAAGAGATTTAATTTAATTTATAGACAATCAATATTCTGAACGAACCAGATTGCATGCCAACGATTAATGGTTGACCATTCAATAAATACCTTTATAACTTTTAACTAAATAAGTAACTTTTAAGTCTGGGTTTCTTGTATAGATAGGCTACGATATGAATTTTGCTAAATATGATGTATTGTATTGAAAGTGTTGTATAGTGAAAAATGACTGAACATTATTTCAATAATTTATTAATTAGTAATGTAAATAACTTACTGGAGACATTCCCTTTATGTAAAACAGTGCCCTATAGAATTCACTAATATATTAATAAATGGTTTTTTTTTTTTTTTTTTTTTTGAAAATTGTTTTTACCAAATTTATTCCAATGTGACCTTTTTCGAGTTTTTTACCTTTAAAACTGTTCATACCGGTTTGTTTCTGCCCACGCTTTCCCGCAGACGATATTTCACTCCTCACACCCACCTGGCTGTCTTCCCCTCCCCTTTTGTTATGGATTGGCATTGTGTGCGAACAACAGAATCCACATAACTTCTGCACAGACAGGGCCTTATCCTTTGAGAACAGATGTATGATTGGCATAGCGGCCGGCAGGAGGCGCTTCGGGTTACATCATGTTTTGCGCTCTCCATTGTGGGAGGCACAATTCCCACATTTCCTGTCATGATGGAACGTTGATTGCCGAGTTTTTTTTTTTTTTTTTTCGTTACATGGAGAAGGAGGGAGAATTGCAGATGGTTTTTAGGGTTTTGGTCTCTCCTCTCTCTGACGGGTTGAGGTTAAGTGAGGCTTTTAACCTAATTTTCAAACTACGAGACCGGAAACCCTATGTGGGATTTATTTTACTTATCACAACATTTATTGACGTTGGAAGAAGTTTTAAGTTTTAAGAGAAAAATTTATCCCAAATTAAAAAAAAATTCATCCACTTAACTTGTATTGAAAAATGGAGTTATTTTTACAAAATAACAATTTTTTTTATTAAAAAAATATTTTTATTCAGAGATGAATATCTGTAGAATATATACGTTTATTATAATAATTAATAGTTAATTAATATATACGAAAAATTGTTATTTCAAAGGGGCATTATAGCTCATTGCTATTTCAGTCATATTGACTCGAATTTTCAAGAGCAACGCGAACTTGAAATATTTTCTAACCCTTTCATTGAATCGTTCGAATTAAAGTATCTCAGAATGCTGTAAGTCCTGTTTGTTCATCCAAAAATAAGAAATTCCTTACCCGTCAACACCAAAACCCAATGACAGCGCGTGTTCTTAAGGGGTTGATATACTAAAAAGGGTCCTGCTTAGTTGTTAAGCAATTACAGACGTCTTATAAGATTTCTCAGAAACCTATATGTGCTAGCGAAATGAACAAAAATCATTTCACCACTATTCAAACAATCGCACTTAGCGACAGGAAATGGAATTTCCTACTGGTATTTTAGGCGTATCGGGCGTCCATAGTAGCATCGCTGAATAGACGTTTCGGGCATCTCAGGTATAATGGAGTTATGCCTTCTGACTGAGACTTGCATCTTTGGTTAATGATTGTGTTGTTATGCCTAGTTTGAAGACTAGATTCCACTGATCGCATCTTTCGCTTTTGAATTATTTTACGCTTTTTAAAATTGTAAGATTCACTCCAACATAGCTTTATTGTCGATGGATTATTCCAAATGGAACGCTAATATAAATAAATAAAAACCAATTTGGGCTGTTTTATTGTGGTGAAACTATTGAGTAAAAAGATTGAACTTTTGTTGAATTTTTTTATAGGTGCGTTTTTCCTTTAGTTATTCCTTTATAATGCTCATTTTTATTTTCTTTTTATATCTTATTATTTTGTCCTAATTAGAAACTGAAGTATGTTTCTATAAACTGGATGTTAATAAAATAAGCAAAATCATCGCCTTCCATTTCGTTCTTAATTTGGTGAAATCAAAGGTGAATGGCGCTTGTCCATAAATCTAAAAGATTTTGTTATTTGAAAATTAGTCCTTTCGCAATTATTATTGGCTTGTTGAAAGTAATGTTTTATTCCTGATTGATATTCATAAAAATAACGAACTTTTTTGATGATCCTTTTATTAATCATGGACAAAATGAAATCATACGGTAGAACTATTGAGTCGATTACCCATACAGCTGAGCCCTAAGCTATCCCAATTATTGTTGGCACCTTGCTAGAAATGTTTTTATTTCTTGATTCGGATTCATAATAATAAGGTACATTCCTAACGGTTCTTGTTATAATTATGGACTAAATGAAATAGTATAGTAAAGCTATGCTAAAAATCAGTAATTCAGATTGCTGAAAACAAAACCTTCCCAATTATTGTTAGGAACCTTGCAAGTAATGTTATTTCCAGATAAGGATTCATAATAATACGATAGATTTTTAATTATCCTTGTGTTAGTTGCAAGAAAAATGAAATTGCTCATTAAAGCCATATAATCGATAATCCAAATAGCAGAAACCAAAATGATCCGAATCTGTGATCAGGATTCATTGTAATAAGGCATGTTTCCTAATCGCCATTGCATTAATCACGAACAAAATGAAATCTTAGTGTAGAGCTATGCAGATAATCGCTAATCCAGATAGCCGAAAACGAAATCTTCCCAATTAGTGTTGGTACCTTGCAAATAATGCCAGATAAGGATTCATAGTAACATGGTACATTTCTAATTATCTTTGTGTTGGTTATACATAAAATGAAATCGCACTTTCGAGCCATATAATCGATAATCCAGAAAGCAGAACCTAAAATGATCCGAATTGTTTCAATTGTCTTAAGGATTCAAAATAGTAAGGCATATTTCCTCATCGCCATTGCATTAACTATAGACAAAATGAAATCGTCTATAGTTAATGCAATGACAAAATGAATATGCAGATAATCGCTAATCCAGATAGCCGAAAACGAAACCTTCCCAATTAGTGTTTGTACCTTGCAAATAATTCCAGATAAGAATTCATAGTAGCATGGTACATTTCTAATTATCTTTGTGTTGGTTATACATAAAATGAAATCGCACTCTAGAGAAATATAATCGATAATCCAGATAGCAGAACCTAAAATGATCCGAATTGTTGCTATTAACCCCTTGACTGGTTTATTTTCCTTACTATCTAATAAGATGACACCTTCTATTTTGGGAATATTTTCTTATTTTGATTCACATGGAAATCCAAGGAATACTTGGCTTATCTACGTATTCGAAGTCATTTTACTATTGAAGTATAATTGTTATGAATGATTTATTTTTTGTTTACAACTATCAAAATTCGATAAATTGATGCGCGTACGGGCAAACCAGTTAAGGGGTTAAGTGTCCTCTGATCAGGATTCGTAATAGTTAGGCATATTTCCTAATAGTAATGGCATTAATTGTGGACTAAATGAAATTGTACTATAGAGCTATGCAGATAATCTAGATATTTGAAACGAATCCTTATCAATTATTGTGGGCATTTTGCAGTGTATGAACTGATTAGTTTCTGTTTGAAAACACGATTTTGAATTTTTTAAACTATTCAAACATCGGAGCTTTTAGTCATAATTCGTCAGTACCTTCCTTCCGCTGCTACTGTTCGCAGAAGCCTTACAGTGGATCATGTATCACCCCAAAACCAACTTAGTCATACAGTATGACAATGAAGTCAGTCGAAGACCTCCGTCAGTGTATCATGTTTCTCGGAATCCACGCGAGTGGAGCTTCCCATTTGTTCCATGACTACATTTCCTCGACTAACGCTCCTTGTTTCCGGAGCATTAGCAATATTTGCGATGAGGTGGCGGCGGAAAAATGAGTGCTTATTGGCGATTATTGGCCGCTTCCTGTTTGTTTGGGTGGACGGATATTACGCCTGTTTGGATAGGTAGAGGAAATCCAAAAGCTCGAAGCAGAATTTCACAATTCCCCCCTCCCTTCTACTGATGGAATAACATTGCTTGATTATGAAATTTACCTCTGTTATCATCCTAACGTTTAGATTGGGTTTTTTTAATGTCTTAGTGCCATTTTATTAGACAAAACCTTATTTAAATATTTGACGGTGATAACGGTGATAAGATCTTTTTTCCATGTCAAAGCATAACTTTACTTTATCGCTGATGCTGTTCGTCGTTTTGATGAAGTGACGTCATCCTTAGATGACAGTAATTGTTTGTTTGGTTTCCTGCTAATAATAACTAATTTCGCGCTACTAAAAGTCATTATAATATCGTTTGGTGCTTTAAAAATTCATTTTTCTATTAAATTATTGCACTTTTTACTATACAACTTGTATTTGTTTATACAAAATCTTATTAAATATTTGTATACACGACGGTAATAACATCTATTTCAATGTCAGAACGGAACTTTATTTCACTGCAGATGCTGTTCATCGTTTCTATGAAATGGCGTCATCTTCAAATGGCGTTACTTGTTTGTTTGGTTTCGTACTTACAATAATTAATTTCGCGCTATTAAAAGTCATTATAATATCGTTTGGTGCTTTTGGAATTTATTTTTCATTTAAATTATTGTACTTTTTATTATATAACATATTTATTATTTAACAACTTCTTTTATATATGTTTCTAAGTCAGAACAGAGCCATATTTTGCTGCAGATATTGTTCATCGTTTCTATGAAGTGACGTCTTCTTCAAATAGCGTTACTAGGGCTTTTTTTTTTTTTTTTTTACTTTTTGTAAATAATTAATCTCGCATCAAAAATCAGGATAATATCGTTTGGCGCTTTTGGAATTCATTTTCAATTTAATTATCGCATTTTTTAAATACGCAATTTATATTTATTATTTAATGAGTTTTTGTTTATTTTATATTTCTTTTTTAACCATTTTAATTGTATTTTTACGAATTATTAATGTTTTTCAAAATATCTCTTTATTTTAAAATCAAGCTGCATTTTATTCATTGGATATTACCATATTTATAATAGTTTCGGGAATATTCGATATTTGTGAATTTGTGGTTGAATTACTTGGTATTATTTATCTTGCTTTCAACTACCATAACTCAATAAATATTTGTCACAAAAATGCTGATTGAATAAAGAAACTTCGAAATGCTAATTTGGTGTTATTCGTGAAATCACACATCGGGTCAGTATAAGGTATTCCTTCAAAATCCCGCGAATCGATTCATATCAGACTGTTGACGCAACTAATAACAAATCTGTTTAAAAATTTTGCTGGTGCTCACTTCACTTTAATTAATTTTGCTATATTAAATGTCCTGTAAATGTTGGACCTTTGCCATTATTCACTTGAATAACATTTCAGCGCTAGTGGGATAGATGGGAAAGTTGGAAGGAATACCTTAACAGAGGACATTAATCAAAGAGATTAAATCCAGTATTTCAATTAAGTTGAATGCTTTTTTTGTATTTCATTTATTATTTAACGTTATACATTATAATACACTGCATTAATATACAGAAGTTTCTGTGTTCTTATTTTTAATCTTTTAACATTATAACATTTATCAAAAAAAGGTTGTGAAAAAAATTGCTAAACATCTGCCCAATGCTTAATTTAGTCCCTATAATTCGGCTTGAATTTATTAGTGAATTTGAATTTATGGAGATTAGAAATGTTTTACTGAAAGAGCCAATATGGATAAGAAAGTATAAAGAAGTGCTTTTTATGGTAACCTCTTCTTTTAACGCAGGATTTTTTAAATGTTGTATCCTTCTACTTTTTTGTATGCTAACTACACAAGAAGTATTGTAATCGTTAAAACAACTCGACTTTGAGGTTCCGATAAGCTTTAAATTATATACGTAATTAATAATGATAATTAAAAAAAGAGGTGGCCATGATGATTCAAATTTGTTTTCTTATTATCCTGTGTTTTGGATGGTCAATCCAAATTTACTGATTCCATAAAATGTTATAAATCCATGTACGGAAAGTATCCTCATGAATGTGAATGAACATAGTAGCTCTGAAAACCACCGAGGTAAGACAATAGAATTTGATATGCGGTTTCAAAACTGTGTGTTATCTTTATTAAGTTTTGAACCATTATCTGTTAACAGATTCACATTCCATGTTTTTGCTTATGAACGCGTATACAATAATTCAGCAATACATCAAAGCAATATTATAATTATATTCAGCATGTTTTTTTAAAAAAATCCTTAGTTATTGATCGGTGCCAAATTATTTACGTAATCTATACTACTATTTTAAATGTGAAAGTTTGAATGGAGGATGTTAGTCAATCACGACAGAACAGCTGAACGAAATTGGGTGAATTTTAGCACAGAGATAGATTATAGTCTAGAATAGGGCATACGCTACTATTTATTCCGGTTAATTGAATGTTTATTTTTTTATTAATTAAAAACCAACTTTCTCGCCAGAAATCTTCATTTCCCCACCGCCAAATGAGTAAGACTTCAGTTTGATTTTTTCCCCTATGCTAATGAGATTAGGCTTAAATGTTTCCGACCAATTATTTCAAACGATTCTGATTATTTTCTTAGTGTTTGATGCATTTAAAACTAAACATTGTTTGTTAATTGATTTTTTTGTATTCAGTTTGAAGTACTTTTGAATTAAAATAAAACAGAATAAAAGAAATTAAAAATTTCTAATCTGTATTGCATTATCCTAATTGACGTAGAAAATTCACTCATTTGCGCTGCCCCATTTGGCTTTGGATCGTCAGTTCTCACACATACACATTTAAATTTTCACACGTTAGAAGTTGCGTGTAAAAGCTAGTCTTCCATAAAAGAGGCATAATATACAAATGTAGCTTGGAATATCAATTTGAGTCATCTCTTTTTGACTTCAGAATTATATAATTGTATGAAATTCTGTATCTAATATGCGAAAGAGGAAGGTAACACATAAGCATAGTAAGTAAGATCAGTTGCATTTTTCTTGTTTCCTTTTGATGTCAGGATTGTAGATCTGTATCAAATTTTGAAATCTAAACTATCAAAAAAAGAGGGCAACTCAACAAGCTAAGGGCTTGTCTTTTTATGCCTCCAGAATTGCAGATCTATATGAAATTTTTGAATCTAATATATAGATTATTTGAAGGACAATTAGCCATATCAAATAAATTTGGCATGTTTTGTGACCTCAGAATTATAAATTTGTATCAAATTTTGATACATATATCAAAGATAAGGAGACCAAAAATTTATGCTCCATTTCCTTCACATCACTTCAAATCCAACTTTTTCACGACTTGTTAAATATACGTGAAGGTTTAGGGAGAACACTTACACTTTTTTTTCCTTCTCTTCTCTGTTCTTATGATAAAAAAGTTAACATATAACATTTTTGCTTCCTATCATCAATCACAACACCATCTCGATACTTAATATGAAAATAACGTTCTGTGTCACTAGCAGTAAAAAAAAATTGGTATTATGCCAACTTCTGAAGCGGCATTTGTACGTGCCATCCTCTTTAAGATTCCATTTCGTTGGAATATGGATTGTGGTTCTGGACGGGGACCGTTTTTCCAGACTGTGGAATCATTTATTAGTCGAGAAAAGTCGTTTCTTGTTACACAAATCTGTCGGTGCCACAGTTCTGTGAATGAAGTGGTTTGTTATCGTTTAGCGGACCATTTATAACCAACCGGGCTGGTTAACATTATATAATATTGTTCTCCTCTTTGAAAAACATGGTCCATATTCAGGAAATAACTCTTTTCTGGGTTTATGATCAGCTTGTTCAAAAATTCAGTCTTGTCTGGATTAATGTCCAGCATTACGACTGGCTTCTTGTTCCAATTTTTTTTTTTCGCTGTCATAGTGTTAATTTAGAATACATTGTTTTTTATTAATTCGCTTTGTTATTTGATGAAACTGAAAAAATATAAATTTGCTGGAATTAGATTACCGTAAATTAGTGGTAAAATAATATATTAATAATAAGTTAAAATGTGTATATGTTATGCAATAAAAGGATAGGTGAAAATTGCACTTCGGAGTTGATGCTCAAAGAAAATTATTATTAGCATGTCAAAACATGATGTTGTTTTTGGGATGATGATTTTGGCGTCAACAAAAATCCATAGGTGAAAAATACAAAATTGTATCATCTGCACAAACATCTCAAAAAATCAACTTTTAACAACGCCTTGCCATTACATTTACAAATGCTCTGATTAAATAAAAAGTTAATGACGAAAGCAAAATAAAACCTAGAAAAATGTCATTTGGAGCACGCGATTATGTGAAATGAAATAAATAGGAAATGTGATAAGGTTTTAAAACAATCAATGCGAGACAAAGTGTTTTTTATCGTTTGCTATACTAAAGTGACTCATTCAAATGAAACAATTAAAATGAATGAAAAATATAATTGCACTAGCACGTGGTGCTTGGCCGTTCAAGAAATGATGTTCTGGCATGATACATTGAAATATGAATAGCAAATTTCATTTTAGTCTATTTGATTGTTACAGTATTAATGAGGATTGCTTTTTTAAATATTAATTCACTTTGTGATCTGATGAAACTGAAAAATATAAAATTGATGGGAATAGATTACCACAAAATAATGGTGAAATAATATATTAATAATAAATTAAATATGCTATGCTATAAAAGCTTAGGTGAAAATTCTACTTCGGAGTTGATTCCAGAGCAAAGTAATCTTTTTCATCTTTAATTTGACGTTGATAAAAACAAACGATTGATTGATTTGATAAAATCCTAGCTAATTCATTTCTGAAAGGGATTTGAATTTTTGCTCGTGATAATAAAAACATTTCTGTCTATTGTGTATGAAATAAAGTTTTGAAATTAATTAAAATTGGAGAGAAATTAAAAGCATAGTTCGTGAACGAATTTTCTATTTTTAAAAAAGGATTAAATAAATCCAACAGACCATCTCTTTGTCTTTAGTTTCGGAACATGGAAAAACAATGACCCAAAAACGTAATGCATTAAATATATCAGCTTTGGTACATGATTTTGCGACTTTAAATCTAATTTTTTTTTCTCTTCAATTTGTTGGGGAAAACGCATCTAAAGCTCAAATTTGATTTTCGGATATTACTAATGGCATACCAGGGATTAAACTCGCCAAGGATGGTGCGATAAATAACGTAAATATGTCAATTCTCGTCAAATAATGTTTCGTAACTATTGCACACCAATCTTGGATGGTATCTTTGTTAGAGAGTATGCAAGAAAATTTTCGGAAGACCATTACCACTGGTTTATACAGTACCATTTTCTTACAATAGTGGTACAATGACATTCACAATTTGATAGAAAATAATGTTTTGGCTTAAAACCCTCACACTAAATTTCATGCATCCATCTGGGATTTCATCTGTCTTCACTTACCAAATAACTGATATATTTCCAAAAATATTGTTGGCTTGAAGGGGTCCAAAGGGAATTCTTCAAAATATCAAGGTTATGTTGTTGTTGGTGTTTCTAATGGCAATTGCAATGAATAAGCTCACTGATGCATCAACGAATTCAAGCCGGAATGAGTGTCTCTTGTTTGAAGTATCGCCAACTAGGGCCAGGAGTATGACTTAGCTACTCACGCATCACATTTGCTTGCACAGCCCCTTTTTACAGGATATATTCTGTCTTTTCATACCAACTAGCTAATATATTTCCAAAAATATTTTTGACTTAAGGGGTTATGAAATTTGGTTATTCTGCTTGTAAAATTTAGTTATAGTGTTTTTGTTGTTTCTAATGGTACTTGCCATGGACAAGCTCGCAGATTCATCAGCGATTTTAAGTCGAAATGATCCTCTTGTTTGAAATGTCGCCATCTAGGGCCAGGCGTACGACTTAGCTACTCACGCATCACATTCGTTTGCACAACCCATTTTTAAAGGGGGGGGGGCATTCATACTCTTCACAGATGGCACCAACATGCCCTAACCGGGATTCGAACCCGGGACGCCCAGATTACGGGGAAGACTATCAAGGTTATTACAATGATTTCTTTTTCCAGGCATCTTAAGCAATCAAAGGTTGGGATGGGCGGGTCTATCTTTTGTTGAAGTTAAAACATTATGCCCATCTTCACAAATAGTACAAATCCCAGCCATCTCTGTCAAGCAGAAATACATAAAACCGCACTCCATTCACCTGAAAAACAGGTGGGCGGAGAACGTTTAGGAATTCTCATGCCTCAGGCGGTACAAAAGCACCATAAAAAAAACACCAACGGCGCCATTACGCTGTGCCCCAGTCTGTTAGTTTTCGAATAGGAATTAAAACGTAGTTCGCCGAAAAATGGAAATCACGGTTGCTAAACTATAATTAAGCCTTTCGTCTGACACCATCCAGAGGGTGGAGGGGGTGGAGAGAAACGACTCTTGCGTCAAAAAATGTTTGCGGGATTCATTAAAACATAAATAACCACCCCCGGTTCTTTAATGAGAAAATTCATTAAGACAGTAAGGCGACTTAATCCTTCAGCATTTGTTTTCGCCCTCCGAAGTCCTCTTTTTTTCTTTTCGGGGTTGCATTTTAAATGTGTCGCTGATGCGTTTTTTATTTCGTTCCTTTTTAATTGCCTTTGTCCTCGCGTTTTTGTTTTGTTCTCTCAGATTCTTCGCAGAAATGACTTAATGTTTCAGAAAGGTATAATGGGATACACATTGTCTTTCAGGGATTTTTGCCTGGAGAATCTCTTAGCATAAAATACGCCCTAGTCGTCTTGTTCATAAGATTGCATTGGGGGTTTTAAATTGAAACAGGCCAAAGTGATCTCCCAAACATTTTCTAGTATATTTTCTGATAAAGGTGTTATCCCAGACAACTCTTTCCACCAGGGATGCACAACCTATGGCTCGCGTCCCTGAACTGACTTTTAAAAAAGTGAATTAAAAAAAACCAATATTAGAATTTGATTAAGACTTACCCGTGGAATTTTTGTTCTTAAATCAAAATACAGCAACAGGTGCAACTTTCTTTGGCAGCACTTACATTTGTGAGCAAACTTTCTCACTAATGAATTTAAACAAATCAAAAGTAAGAAATAAAACAGTAGATGAGAGAACCCTCCTGCTGTTCTATTTCTTATTTTGTTCTGCATATTGCCACAACCAATCTTAAGTGTCCAATATAAAAACAATAACTTCAAATATTCAGTCCTAGCCATCTCATTAATTTTCGCTACATTTGATTATTAATTATATTTTTCTCAGAATTTAAATTGTGTTCTCTGTATAGTTACCAAAAAGTGTTCCTCTGTTATTCGATTTCAAGTTTGTCCACTTTTTAGCAGAAATCCTTTTTTTTTTAAGGTTAAGTATTTCAATCATAGCTGTAATGTTTGGGTTTCATTTGTTCATTTATTTATCGCATTAGTGTGCATGAGTAAAATTAGTAAAGTAATAATTGTAATTCATGCGTATTGCTAAAAAAATGTGTTTTTACGTTTATAACTTGTTTTAAAATTCGCGTGCTGCTTTGGCCCCCGACATGATCCTTTTTCATATTTTGGCCCTTCATCCTGAAAAGGTTGTGTATCCCTGCTTTACGCAGTAATGGCGTATTAATAATTAGGAAATACTAACTTTAACTGAGTACCAGGCTGCCTTTCAGTGATTTTAGTCTTCTCATAAAATGCGTCCTATTCGTCTTATTCATAAAATAGTAATGCTGGTGTCCTGTCTTCCTCGTTATATGGACGTCCCGGTTAGGGCAGGGTTATTCTTCCGTGTTCTATCTGTGAGTTTTGTGAATGTGCCCCCTGTAAAATAGGGCTATGCTAGAGAATGTGTGTGTGTCATCCTCATATGAGCTATAAGTCAATCTTCTGTCCTTGGGTGCTCAGGGGTCCATACCCTCAGAAGCTACTGCATCCCTCTTCCTTTAAAGGGCCCTTAGGTAATGCAAGCTTTATTAACTTTTCTATCTTCTCCCCAAAATATAGATTATAATACTTCTTATCTTTTCCGAATTTAGAAGAGTGATGTAAAATGTAATTGATTAGAAATTGTGTTAACCCTTTATCTACTTAATTATGTTGCCATCAATTTTCCAACTTCATTTTTGCACCAGTAGTTAAGTTTCCTTGCAGAATAATCCCAGAGAACACAAGAGAATAAATTTTAATTAATAGAAATATCTTGATTAATTTAGTTATTAATTAGATATTTTTCATTCCTACTTTTAGCTTATATTAACTTGGGTTAATTAAATTGCTATTTGGGTTACGTTCTCTGTGTTTTTTAGAATACCATCGGCAAAAATAGTCATATTACAATAATATAATCCAAATTTAAATGAAACTCATAAGTACAGTCAGTAGATAATGGTTTGATAACATTCTAGAATTTAAACGATTCTAGTTTTTATTTCAAAAAAGTCGAATGTATGATTAGAGTCGTAATAGCTCGCTTGGCTTCTAGAATTTCTTCGCTGGAATCAGGTTTGAAACCGGATTCCAGGGAAGAATCGTTGTTGTGTAATCGGGTTTACTGTACGTAGGATCAAATGCCTTCCGTTGTATGGTGCGAAGTTTTGAGACAAATTGCCAGCTCAAGTATCGTCTTCGTTGTCTGACTGTGCTTCAGAATTACAAGATCAATCCCAAGATAACCTGGTGTTGCTTTAAAATGGGCTTAGTATAAATTTAAGTTAAACTCGAATGTACGACCTTGGAAGACAGTTTTTCTAGAAATATTGTCCCTCCAAAAATAAATATTGAATCAGCCAGTTTTTATATTATAAAACAGCATATCTTTTTATAATTTAGAAGAAGGACGTAAAACTTTGAATGTAATTAATCGAACATTTTGTTAAAATAATGTTCCAGACTTTTAAACAATTTCTGCTTTTATTTGGAAAAGGCCAAATGTATTATCAAGGTCGGGATGGCCTGATCTTACATTCAACTTCAGAACCGGAGGGTACCAGGTATGAATTTCAACAAAAACCCTAGTATAGGCAGCTCAAATGTCCTTGATTCGAAGTTTCGATACTGAAGTTCCAGGTCATGTGTCGCCTTGTTATCTGATCGTGGTTAAAAATTTCTAGTGTCTAGTCCCTAGTGTTACTTTAAAACGGTTTGATGTAATATAACTGAAATAAGCTAAGCTCGAGCGTACGATCTTGAAACTAAATTTTTCTGAAAATATTCCAAATAAGTAAGTAGACATCCTCCACAGAAAGAAATTTGTGTACCCCCAGGGCCTCTAAAGCTACGAGTTCCTTAGGCGGGTACTTGATCCCTCCTTGTCTAGCTAATGTGGAATGTTTAGTCGCATTTGTTTGGCGAATGTAATTTTATCCTGAGAATTCTGCATTTCTATTTTTAGATAGGCATTTCGGTCGTATCTTTCAACTTGCCGAAAGTAGGGTGTTTAAACCTCTCGCAAACGACACCGTGGAAAGAGATTTATAGTTTCTTTTTCCTCGCTTAAAATGTTGGCATAAGAGCATTATCCGGTGCTCCCCGAATAAAAATCGACTACAACTCTTTTCGCCCAACTTTTCAATCAAATGATCTTTTGTTTCCCTTGCTCCGGTTTCCCCGGAGCCCCCCACCCCGAACGGTCTGCTGGGTAAAATAAATGGGAAAACTGGAGAATTCCGGAAGAAGAAGAGGAATAGATTGGTCGCGTGTTCGTGTGGAAAAAGAACAAAGAAAACTGTCACACGGAGTGGCCGCCATTTTGGAAGAACGAACGACGAGATAGAATACGTGAAAACTTTGATTTTGGAAAGAGGAATTTTTCGGTTGTGGGGGGGGGGGGATTCCGTTTAAATCGTTGCTCACGTTCGAGTTCTGTCGAGTTGTTTCTCGGTCTTGCATGTTGAAGCATGATTTGTCTAAAAATTCGAAAAATAAATTCTTCGCCTTTTTTTTATAGAAGAGATTGCGGTTTTGTCGCCAAAAGAGGTTTGGCGCAGTCCATTCAATAATTTTGTGGTTTTTAAAACTTATCTTTTTGTAGTTGAAATTCAAATAATAATAATAATTTTTTAAAAAAACTATCTTGAAAAGCTTGAAGGTTAAAATTAGACTCCATATCTTTAAATTAATATTTTCAAATTCCTTTCAGTCCCAAGGAATAAAGTGAGTGGGAGTGATCTCCCTAAAACTTTCTCGCTTTATATTCTAATAAAGATGTTATCTCAGTTATCTCCGCTTTGCAAAAATGTTAAAAATTTGTATAAACTCAAATTTAATTTTAAATTGGGAACTTCGTTTGTCCTGCAAAATATTAAATGCTTGTGAGAGTTTCAACGGTGTTTTTTGCAAATTTGTACTTTAAGATGTTTTTGTTGAATTCTGAACCCTCAGATTTGGGACATTTATGTCCGTAATACATTTTAATGAAGGTTTTATATAGTATTACTGAATATCCTTAAGTTTATTGGAATGTATTCTACTGCAAATATGCTTAGAGCATTTTTTGAACAGACAAAGACAGAATTAATGAATCTAGGCGGCATTTATTGCCAAAGGCAAAAATGGCCAGAAAAAATATAAAATGATTAAAAAAGGAAAATTATTAAATGCTGAGGAGAAAGAAAGTATAATCTATAAATGTGGTGAATTTTAAGTATTTATACAGATAATTTATTATTAAAACATGATTCTGAATACTTTAAATGCATTTTTCTCAAAACTGATTTTTACTTATTTTTTGTTCACTTCAAATCAAATAATTCAAAGTATAATGATCATATTACTATGAAATATGTTGTACTTGGTCCTTATACTATTTTCCAGGGAATGAACTAAAAAAATTAACATTGAGTTAATTTTTTTTTAATTTACAAAATATTATTTGAATGAAAACTTCGTAAATTTACTAAAAATTTCATAATAAATCTTTGACTGGTTCTAAAATTTTTATTCATTATCATAACCATGTTGTCCATTCGCTAGAGAAAACCAAGTAGTTTATTTTGGTATAAGTTTCGTTCGGATGAGAGTAATAATTTTTGGTTTTGCCTATTTGGAATTTTTAAATAATTAGCTTACATTTAAACTATTTAAGGTCAGTGTTGTAAATATTTTAATGTCTATTTGAAATATTGACTTCCTATTACTAATTGTGTGAAACATGAAAATGAATTTTGCTGTGCATATTTCAGTGCATCATGTCAGAACATCATTTCTTGAACAGCCAAGCACCACGTGCTCGTGCGAGTTAAATTATATTTGCATTCATTTTAATTGTTTCATTTGAATGAGTCACTTTAGTATTGCAAACGATCCAAAAAGATTTGTCTTGCATTGAATGTTTAAAAAAATATAAATAAATAATAAAATTTCAATTTTTTGCCTACAGATTTTTGTTGACGCCAAAAACCTCATCCCAAAAACAACATCATATTCTGACTTGATAATAATATCAAACCCAGAAATATAGTTAAAGTATGTCTATTGCATGTTTTTCTAAAAAACGGGCTCCTAATGTTACCGGATACCTTAATTACGATAAAAGAAAACTAGAACGAATGGCACAGAAGCTGGATAGTCCCGAGCCGGATACTAGAGTGTGTACTCTAAACCTTTTACCGAGGTGCCTTTGATAATAAAACTATATGCTGTTTCCTAATCATAGCACCAGAACGTTTTTGTGTGTAAATCTTGGAAAAAGTCAGCTGACTTAAAAATATATGGGGCACTCTTAACGTGAAATAAACCAGCATTTAAACAGTGCCCTATCCTGAGCGTGTGCCTATTACTATAGCAGCCGTGCCGGCTTTCTGGCACAGAGGTAAAGCGTCTTCCTCGTGATCTGGAAGTCCTGGGTTCGAGTCCCTGTTCGACCATGGTTGTTCTTCTGTGTGTTATCTGTGAGATGTGTGAATGTTCCCCCCTGTAAAAAGGGGCTGTGCAAGCGGCTGTGATGGGTGTTTAGCTGAAGTCGTACTCTTGGTCCTAGTTGGCGCTACTTGAAACAAGAGACGCTTATTTTAGGCTTAAAAATCTGCTGATGTATCAGCGGGACTTGGCCATAGCAAAGACCATAAGTAACAACAACAATAAATCTTTTACCGAGGTGCCTTCGGTAATAAAACTATGTGCAGTTTACCAATCACAGCACCAGAGCGTGTTTTGTATGTAAATCTTAGAAAAAGTTAGCTGACTTAAAACTGTACGAGGAAATCTTACGCGAAATAAACCATTTAAACAGTGCCTGTTACTATAGGAACCGTAAAAAATGCGATCTCTTCTTTCTTCAAAAAGCATGCATATAAACAGATAGACAGATTATTTTTAAACCTAGCGAAATGCCAAATTAGAAAGCTAGTTTTTAACGCTACATCTGTTTCTGTTTTAAATTTAGCTCCTTGAAAAAAGAGAGAGAGAAAAAAAAAACTCCCTTTCGTCTCGTAAATCAGATTGGTATACGGAAAAAATTCCGCAAACTTGGAAGGAAGGTAGCTGCTGTGTTTGAGCTCGAATCTTGGAGTGTTCGGTAAATAAAGTTTTGCCGTCCATTGACAAACTTCAGCCCCCG
The DNA here is from genome assembly GCA_026289955.1 of Argiope argentata. NCBI lineage: Eukaryota > Metazoa > Arthropoda > Arachnida > Araneae > Araneidae > Argiope > Argiope argentata. The sequence goes on along the minus strand of JAOUZG010032726.1, from coordinate 123,850 downwards.
GGTTTGCTTTTATTAAGAGCTCAAATTGAGAGGGTGGAGGGGGCTGTTTTACGTCCCATATCTTCTGCGATAGTGTCTACTTTTTGTCTGTAGTAAAATCACGTGCATTGAAACGATTTCAATAGATGTAATCGATTAGTGGATGATGCATATTTCGGCATTCCAATGGTGATGACTTCCTTGCCATTCCAACTTTCTTGGAGGTCACTCGGAATAATTTTCTATTGTTGTTGTTGTTACTAATGGCACTTGCCAGGGACAAACGCGCTGACGCTGTCAGTGATTTTAAACCGATGAGCGCCTCTTGTTTTTGAAGTAGCTCCAACTAGGACCAAGGGTATGACTTCAGCTATACGCTCATCATAGTCGTTTGCACAGCCCTTTTTTACAGGGGGGCACAGTCACACATCTCACAGATAGAACACAGAACAACTATGCCCGAACCGGGACGCATATAAACTCTTCTTACATTGATGGGAACCTTACAAAAATTTAAGCCCGCCGATTGGTTGGGCTCATCCTACGTCACGACCTGTAATATGTCAACTGATGTATTTGTTTACTAATAGCGATCTTTTGTTCTTGATTTTTTAACACAACTACATAATACAGGTTTTTTTTTTTCATTCTTTTTGAAGTGTCTGTTTTTGGAGACAAAATTTCTGATATCTAAATAATATATATTTAGTGATTTGTGTGATTGGATTGAAATTTGTGATGTTTGAGATACGTAAAATTGTATGTATTTTAAATGTATATTTTTATGAAACTATATCTAATAAAATTTTACTTATTCTTCATATATTTCAGATATTATCATTCCTTTAAATTATCAAATTATTATAAATGAGTTTAAGGCATTTATCTTTGCGTTAAGCGTTTATTTCATGTGGAAATATATAACTATAAATATCTAAAAACACTATAAATATAACTATAAAAAGGATAACTATAAATATCATATATATTTCCACATAATGTCTATAAATATCAACAGGAACCTGCATTTAAAAAAAAAAGAATGAAATCCTTTAAAAGTAGATCCCAGAACACGAGTAAGACGCGCTACCTTTGTGCCAGAAAGCCGGCTGTAATCGATTTGTAAGTGATGCATATTTCATCATTCCAATTGTGACGACTTTCTCAGCATTCCATCTTTATTGAAGGTCACAGAATAAGTTTATTCCCTATAAAATTATATGATGCGTCATTTGAAATTAATGTTATTAAACCCAGTGGGATGAGCTAACCTTTAAGTTAAATAACACCCTATTGGCTTAAAGAATCTAGGTTTTTAATTAAAAAAAAATTTAAAAAGGGACCGTAATATGCAATGCGTTTTAGTAAAAGTCCGCAATGAATGTTTTGATGGCTAATGACGACATTTAAAATTGCTTTCCGTCAGCGATGATATCATGCCTTTGGTTTTGTGGAAGTTTCGTAATCTCCATTGTTAACCTATTAGCTGTCACTATGCCCATTTGGCGATTTTGAAATTTTCTGGACACCATTCGGCATCAGAAACGTAGTTCATGTACTTACATGACCGTTTAGTTTTTGCGTTTTACCGTATGGTCTATGTTGTGCAATTGGAATAAAATCGCCAAATACAGCCAACGTTGGCTAGAGATCGTCTAAATTCTATAATTTGTGCCTGAATTAAATTTTATACATGGAAAGCATACGAATATAAGTAATGGTGTAAAAATAAATAATTTGTGCATGGTTTTCATAAACTGAATGAGTTAAATTCCAGCATAGTTTAAAAAAAATTGCTGAAAAACGAAATTTTCGGTTGTAACGGCAATAATAATATCAAAATATTAATAATTATTTTAATAATATCTAAATATTTGTTCTATAAGTTTGTTCTATAAGAATTGGCAACACTAGTTGCTTGTTGATGGAATAAAAATGATGTTGACATGATATAGCTTCGCTTCTTTTTAATATGAAATATAATCTGTATTAATCATTCTGAAATTATAATAATGTTCTTATAACCTATCTTTATGAACTGAATATAACAGCACCACACGGTAACACATTTCGATTCCAAATGAATCCTCAATAAATAAATAAATAAATAAAATAAAAATAATAAAAAAGCATTTTTACGGCTTGCTGTATTATTTAAATAACGAATCTCAAATATTTATTTTTCGATATCGCGTTTTTCATTACCAAATGGGAAATTTATAATTACAAACTAGTCATCGAGAGAGAGAACATTCTTGTTTAATATCATCAGGATTTATTTTTTTACTTGTATGTTTGAAGAACGTTTAGCTAAATGAAAAGATAGCTTTTAGCTTCTGAGGAATTTAATCAATTCCGTAAAGAAATAACATTTATAACGCACCGAAATTTCTGTTCTGAAGCAAAGAAGGTCACAGTGTGGGTTTTACCGAAGTAAGAGCCGTGCAATTTTTAAACATCCATATCTGCTTCCATTTACGGCTGTTTTTACGATCCCCAAACATTTCCCAATACTTCGCACGAAATATATTAACCTGATTCGGGTTTCCCGAAGCGTTAATTTCATTTACACCGCGCTGAGGTTTTTAAAGCGATATTATTCTGGATGTTTTTGGCAACAGACGCGTTTTACATTATCCTTTCGTTTTCGTATAAAGGTGGAATGTTTTTGTGGAATTGAGCGTTGCGTAACTTACTTTTAAAAAAAAGTTTTTTCGCAGAAAATCCAAAATAAGTTGCAATATTTGCTTTTAATTTTTAAAATTAGTTTTATACTTATTTTTTTTTTTGAGTTAAGAGGAAATGTTTCATAATTGCACATGGCAACGACGCGTTGGTAAATATTACTAGATTAACGATTTTCGAAATGGCAATGCTAAATGTAGTTGTTTTCAAATGTTTCTTTTCGTCATTGCTTCAATGATTAAGTGATAATAGCTTGTATAAATGTTTCTGGTACTCATATCTAAGAGGATATGCTCATTGGGATGCATTTTCTTAATATGCGTGGCCTGCTTCCAACAGTCTGCTTCTCTGGACGTGGCCGAGGAACACCGCGATGCTATAAATCAATTCAATGAACTTGTAAAATGGCCTCTGTCACCTCTCGGAAAATTTGCCGCCGATATTGTGGAACTTGTCATGTCGAACTCCACCAGGGTCCTAAACGAAACGCTCAGAAAAGGTGGAACGAGTCAACTGACCTTCGTCACGAATGCCATGTTCCAGGCTTTGGCGCATCAGCTCGGTTTGGCTCTGTGCGTTGGGATAGGCGTCCTGATTTGCCTGTTTTTGCTGTTCCTACCTTGCTGCCTTACCTTGTACAGAAGCAGACAGAGGACGGCTTTGGAGAATGCTGTGTCAGAAAAACGCATCGATTCAAAGTCCAAAGGCTTGTGTCTCTTTGAGATTTTCATAATCTGCATTGCTGTGGCCATGCTTGGCGCCGTGATTGTTATTATTGCCTCTATTCGCTCCTATTTCACCGTGATGGTTCCGTTCGGATTCGCCAATTTCACCGTGAAGGCCGCGTTCCAGTTAAGATTGAAATTACAAGTTAACCATCAGAGTCGTCTGAATGATGTCTCCCGCAGTGCTTTTGACGTCATCATGCTCCTCAACAATGTCAACGAAGATGTGTCCGGTGAATTCATAAAAAGACTGCAAGATAAGCTCCTCCCTATTATGAACATCGCTTCGTTAATAAAATGGGAATTAACCAAAGTGATAGAGCTCCTGGAGACTGAAGGGACGGTCTTTAACAAGTTCATAAACGACACCGTGAGCCATACCAATGCATACGTCGACAGATTCGTCAGCTCGGTGAAGAAGCTTAAAAAAGAGGCTGGCAAAACAACAGAATTGGATCCATTCATGAAAATAACCAAATTAGACATTCCTGCTAATTATTCCAAAATGTTCACTAAACCTGTCCCCGCATTGCGGAAAGTTTCCAAGATCAGGATTCGAGCCGGTCTGGAGGAAATAAGCACCGACTTGAAACATATAGTAATACAAATGCAGTATGATCCCTCAGACCTCAGTGAGAAACTGAAGCATGTTGCTTTCAAAGTCCAAAAGAATTTAGACGTATCTACCTCAAGGTATATAGCCTACATCAACACCTATGTGAAGGACAAGGATCAGGCGCCGCTGCTTCAGCAAATCAGAAAGGCAGAAGAGGAATCGCTTGCTGTCGCTTTCATTTTTAATCTTATTATATTTGTGATAGCCGTAGCGAGTCTTGTTCTTGCCATCGCTTTAATTTTGGCATACCATGGTGGAGTTTGTGGGACGAGCTGCTTTCATATTGTAAGAGAGAAAAACCGAAAAGTATTTCTAAGAAGTAATACATCTCATTGTTGTGGAGGAGCTGTACTCTTCTTCAGTTATTTCTTATCTGTTTTCTTGTGGATTTGCTGGTTGAGTTGCGTTCTTTTGTTCTTCTTGACGTCGCTGCCTCTGACGTGTTGTCGTGCCATGAAAGATTATACGATTCTCGACATGACCTTCGATAGTCTCAAGTTGCGAACAACACCCGGTTGGTACAGCCTGCTCACTTCCGATGCTTTTAACATGACCTTGAAGCAGACTGTGACACGGTGTCAGAGTGACAATTCCTTCGTACCCACCCTTCCAGATCCTCTGGTAGACACGAGCGATGGGATACGAATTAAAAAGCAGCTAGATTTCTCTTCTCTGGTAGCCAATTTCAGTGCAGAGGCTAAAAAATTATCGCCAAGTAACTACACCGGGTTCGACGTCAACAAATTTAAGTTGGAAAAACTGCTAGATGATATCGATATCAGTCCACCGTTTGAGGCGTTGAAAAGTTTCTTAAAAGACACAACGGAAAAAAATATTACCGAGATTTTGGTCAAGATTAAAAAGAAGAGTGCCAACGATCAGAATCTAGCCAAGCTTGCCGATACCGTGCAGCGTGTTTATGATTCGATGGTCTCGAATGTGTCCACTTCATTGGCGAACAATGCAACGTTTTCGTCGAAAGTGAGAGGCGCTGATCTGACTTTAAAAGCGATTGTGAAGCACATATCAAATCTAAATTGGACGGCTGATGTGCTGTATCCATCGATAATCGATAGTAGCGTTGGCCTTTTCGACACTGCCTTGAACGCCACGCTTAACAAACTTATTGATAGTATATTTCTTGAAATGCAACTGTCCGCTCTTGACTATCGCAAGTCGATGTCTCTGTGCGGAGCTATTGTTATGTTTTATGAGAAAGCGTCTGCTATTCTTTGCAATGTGTTGCTCTATCCCGTCGCTTCTTGTTGGTTTGGTTTCTTTCTGCTCGCCGTGTTCCTTCTCGTTGCCATCATCTTGTCCGTGAAGTCTGCGAGATTCTTCCGTTTCCTGCCTGACGTCTTTCAAGAAGAACGAGACACTCAAGGGGTTAGAGCTGAGGACCTACCCACCAAAAGCAGCTCTTCGATTTCGTCTGATCTGAAGGAATACGAAGACGAGGAGGGGGTGGACGAGGAAAAGGTCAAAAGTGACGACGGCGAACCCAAAGATTCAGCTGCAGCAGAAGAGAAAGATTCAGAGAAATCTTCGAAGAAACAGAAAAGTCCTGAAAAAAGCCCTGATTGAAGTTGTCTTATGTTTTCCTATTTGTGTACAAAACCGAATATTTCCTTTTGGGGGGGATTAATCTGTTTAATTAATTATAATAATTGGTGCCGACATCTGATGTTTTGGTGTGTGGCCTGAATTGTTACAATTAAATCATGACACTTTGAGTGAATGTGCTCATAACGAGTTGTGATAGTTGAATTTTGGAGTAAAAATCAAGTTTTTAAAGCCACCTAGAGTTTACTCTTAATGCTTTTTCAATTATGTGGATTTAAATATTTAAAATGTTGTGCGCCGTTTGAGAAACCATGCTTTATTATTTTATTCCAGAAATAACGTAAAAATTTTTTCCGTAACGTAATTAATGATTACTCTGACTGTAAATAAAGTTTTTTGTATTGAATTGAATATTTTAAGTATTGTATTGTATATTTTAAGGGTAGTTACTTATCGTTCAATTTCATTTTAAAAAATTTTATTAATAGAAAGCTTTTTTAACCTTATGCAATTTAAATTGTTTGAATAAAATATTTATTGATGCTGAAAATCTATTCAGGTCGTTTGGCGATTGAAACTAAGATCCCTAAATTTCAATCGCCAAACGACCGGATTATGTTGCCAAGATGATTGCATTTTATTTACTGAAACTTGGCAGTCTTGGTGTAATTCTAAGGTTGCCAAATATGTCTGGGTCCTATGTAATACACATTTAGTGTTTAATGTTTGAAAAGTAATAGGTATAAATGTAATGAGTGTAAAAAAAAATTGGATATTTATTAATTAAAGATGAAGGATTGCCGGTAATCTATTAGGTGAAAACTAACTACAAACAAACAAAATGTTCATGGTTACAGTGCCAAATTGGTTTTGTTCCTACTACATTTGGTGATTTTTTACTCTTTCACCGTTAATTTATATATATATTTTATTTTAATGAGTATTTTTAAAATAAAAATCTTATCTGGGTACATTTCCGTTAGCTGGGAGCAAGTGAAAAATCTCCAAATAATGTAGAATTCCGCCAAATTTCTTTTGCACTTGCGCCCGACTGACGGAAAAGTACCCAAATTCTGTATAGATATTAAAAAAAACGGAAAAAAAACTGGTGCCTTTATTTTCTGTGCATTTTTGAGTGTCTTTCCGCATGTAGAGGAAATCATTAAAAACATTTTTTTTTTGTCTTTTAATAATAACGTAACATTCTTCGCCAATTGTGGTAATCTTACTTCATTTTTGTTATCAGTATATCGCCAATTGTGGTAATCTTACTTCATTTTTGTTACAACCCTAAAATGCTTATTCCAAAATGGCAGACGTTTGGCAAATATTTAATGTAATATTTGGCATGATTTGGCGGACATTTGCGGAAAGTGCTTTTATTTGGACGAAATTGCGGAAAAATAATAGAAAACTAAGTTTCTTTTAAAATATAGAGACAACAGAAATAAGTCATTATTTCTCGGAAATGTGCAAAACTGCATAACTTTAAATGCCTTATGCTATAATATTTATTTATTTATTATTTTCTCTGAGAATTGTGTATAGATATTCTCAGAAATAGGGCAATGAATATTTGTTCTACTCGCAAAAAGAAGTGACTTGGAAAAAATTTTTTAAGAAGGCCCTTGATCTAATTTATTATAGGCGCATGTTTTTCGTCATTGATAAAATTTTCAGTTTTTGGCTCTTTTTCAACAAATTTTTATTTCTTTTACGACATAATTTCGCTCCTGTTCTTTCTTGTCCAATTAGTACTTTCGGTCTTCAACCGTATCCTTGTAGAAAAATATCATACATTTTTACACAGGAAATATTTTGTGTTCCTTTTCCAGATCAAAAGCACTTTCCCTTGACACATTTTGGCGAATGTAATACGCAATAAATTCATTTAATGAATGATTCATCTAATTTACTAACAATGCTATTTGTTTGTCATTCATCGCAGGTTGTTTCCTTTTTAACTTTTCATAAAAGATATATAACTTTGCATAAAATATCAGTATATCTTAAAAATCAGTAATCAGTATTTGGTTCTTTTCTGTTAGCTGGGCGCAAGGGAAAAAATTACCAAAGAAATTTCGCGGAATTCTACATTTTTTGGCGACTTTTCGCTTTAAAATCGTTGTAAGAAAATTGGCGGAATTCTACATTATTTAGCTACTTTTTGTTTTGAAATCGCCGTAAGATATTTGGCAGATTTCTATATTTGGCGACTTCCCGTTTTGGAATCGCTGTAAGATATTTGGTGAAATTCTTCATTACTTGGCGAATTTCCGTTTGAATTCAATGTTAGAAATTTCGCGGAATTCTACATTTTTTGGCGACTTTTCGCTTTAAAATCGTTGTAAGAAAATTGGCGGAATTCTACATTATTTAGCTACTTTTTGTTTTGAAATCGCCGTAAGATATTTGGCAGAATTCTATATTTGGCGACTTCCCGTTTTGAAATCGCTGTATGATATTTGGTGGAATTCTTCATTACTTGGCGAATTTCCGCTTTAAATTCAATGTTAGAAATTTGGCGGAACTCTACATTATTTGGCGACTTTTCGCTTGCACTTGGTTAATGGAAAAGTTCCCAGTATTTTTTATGAAAAATTCTCGAATATAATGTATGCATATGTATCTCAATGTCATCCATCCATTTAACCAAACTTTCACATTTATAATAGTAGTATTGATCCTTCAGGTTATGCCTGTCTTAATTTGATAGTTTTCAATGAAACGGCGTGAGCTGTATTGCAGAAACATTTATACACTTTTTTTTACCCTTCATATTATTAACTAAGGCATATTTCAGGAACCTTACATGCTATATTTTGACACTAATACTATATATTACTCAATACCTTTGTTATACCTCTAATCTTCGAAAGAAAGAAAAGATATATTGCCTTAACCGTAGCTATAATCAGAAAGTTCTATCTTTAACTTCGTCTCTCGCTTTATTCTAAAGCTGTCACTTCACTCCATCTCAACAACTTTACTTCGTTCTTTCAGATTTGGAAGATCATCCGTATCGGAAACCTATACTAAAAGGAAATATCTGCAAAAGTACTCGCGTGTGTCCCATCCATAGCGTTCTCCGTGGAGGAGGGAATTTTCTGCGTTCCAAAATCCTCCCATCGACCAAAAATCCCCCCCCCTCTCTTCTCTCTCCCTCTCCCTCCTTTCATTCTGCATCTCCTGTAATTTTAGGGGAAGTTTTCGAACGAAGCAGACATCGCACTTCGCACGCCGGATTGACTTTTTACCGAGAAAAAATGGAAAGGCCATTTTACCGATAAAGAGGCAACGACGATTTTTTGCCGGAGACAACTGACAGCATTTTTCATTTCTCGTCTGCCTTATATTCCGATATCGGCATTGTACATGACGAGCAATTTCACATTGAATGGGCGCTTAAAATGCAGAGAATCCCGCCTTGGCAGGTTTTTTCCGAGATTGAGTCCCGCCAAGAATAGTATTAAGAAGTGGGCCAGAGAGTTTGGCTTCTTTTATTTGTGTGAATGAGAAAATAGGACAGTTGCTTGTCAAAGCATGCAGAATTAAAAAAAAAAAAATTGTGATCTGTGTTGTTTTTGTTTTCACTTATGAGAAGAGAAAAAATAGAAAGTATTGTTAGTGTCAAAATAAAAAACGATTAAAATGAAATCTTTTGTGCATATTTCAATGTATCATGTCAGACAATCATTTCTTGAACGGCCAAGCACCACGTGCTCGTGCAAGTTGAATTATATTTTCATTCATTTTAATCGTTTCGTTGAATGAATCTCTTTAGTATTGCCAACAATCCAAAAAACTTAGTCGCATTCATTATTTAAGAACATATCACATTTCCTATTCATTTCATTTCATATGATTGCGTGCTCAAAATGACATTTTTGTAGTGCTTATGTAATAAACACATTCTCGCAACTTATAACCAAAAAGGTCACAAACGATAGCGCACTATTAGACTCTTTCATAAATATTTTTTAACAAAGATATGGTCGGCGTCCTGGCACAGAGGAAGCGTGTCTTCCTCGTGATCTGGGTGCCCCGAGTTCAAGTACTGGTCAGGGCAGGGCCTGTTCTTCTGTGTTCTATCTGTGAGGTGTGTGAATGTGCCCCTCTGTAAAAAGGGGCCGTTCAAGCGAATGTGTGTGTGTCATCCTCATTTGAGCTGGAAGTCAGACTTCCCTCGGGTTCTCAGGGGTCCATAACCCCAGGAGCTACACCAACCCTTCTTTCCGTGGTAAAGAGATCAACATCAAGAACAAAGATATGCGGTTGGTAAATATACTAGTTCATTTATTAGTGTCTAGCAGTACTCGCACGGCGTTGCCTGTTGCATAACATCCAAGACAAATTAGCTTTAAACTGAAATCCAGCCTCCACTCCGTATGACAGGGGCATGACAAGCAACATCAAACATACACAAAAATATATTTAGAAATTATCGGAAATAGCTACAAAACTATTTTTGTAGCACACACGCAAAACTATTTAGATCTGTTACAAAGATAATAATAAAATATGTCCTTAGACAAAACGCAGGCGATCATTTCGCTCCTCTGGAGATTTATTCTGTCTCCACAATTCAGCTGCAGTGGGATTTAGAGAAAGACAGTTTATTTCGCTCATCTAAAGACTCTCCTTCCCTGTGTGGGCATTATTTCTCTGACATTCACTAACTGAACGTTTTCTTTCCTCTTCCGGCCAAAGTTGAATTTCCTTTTTTTGGAGGTCATAATGAGTTTTGAATCGCTGTTCAAAATCAGACGTAAACAAAGAAATGTATCGCATATGCATACCACAACTCTTACTATTTGCAAATCCCGAGTTTGAGGTTTTCGCACATGCGCCGATAAATTCAAAGTTAAAATAGCAATTATAATACTCCCTTTTTATTTTGATGGGACTTTAATGCACTAAAACCTTCCCCAATAAATGCTCTACAAAATGGCATAAATATCTCCAATATCCCTGAACTATTTCTCGAGTTCTTGTGGTTCAAACATATAGGCGCTTACAGGAGACTTCATTTTTTACTAAGAATAGATTATTAGTATGTTTCGGAGAGACCACAAACTTTGGTATGCTTTTTAAAGAATAATTGAAACATCATTCTTTTTCTGTCTAATCTCATCATTTTGCGATTCGAACTGATAACAAAAATAGGAAAATGCAATTTAACTAAAGCGATGGAAAAATTCGACATTAAAAGAGTACTATTAACTTATTTTATCCAATAAGGATTTTTTTTTTATTGTTGTCAACAGTCCTGTGGGAATAATGCATATGTTTTATTAAAAAATTTCTGTATAAACAACCCATGTGACATGCATTGCCTATACGAAAACTCGTCATTCTGTTAGTTCGAAATTAAATCAAACAGGAAATTCCAACAAATTGATGGAAATGTTTAACACTAAAAGCGAGCTCCCTAAACAGTCTCATCCAATGAAAATCTATCGTATTTTCAATTTGCAGCGCCGTATAATTGTACAATTCACAGCTCAAGATAATTGGACGACATTGCTTCGCACTTGGAGGGAGAAAGCTTTTATGACAACATTCTTTGACACTCCGGGCAATTCTTGCGCGGAATAAAAAGGAATTTCCTTCTAAATTTCATTAGCTTTTCGACTTCCTTTGCTAAAGGGCGGGGATAAAAGTATCGTTTGGCGAGAATAAAATATCGTTTGCTTAAAGAAGTTTTAAGTTTTGCAAACAGCAATTCAAGGATTTACTTAATTCTCACTTCAATTGAATTGATCGTCATTTAAAACATTTGGTGTTGAATTCACTTGATGTCATTTTTAAGGTTTAGGGGGGGTGGAATAAAAAAAATCTTTCTTTTTAAACTTTAAGTGGATTATTGGCAATAAAAAACCAGCCAAAGGAAAAAGGTGTGTAAAATGTTTCAATTTAATACATTTTCTATTGAAATACTTAATAATCTTATTGAGAAATTTATTTCGAATTTGAAATTAATGCTTTTAAATAAAGAGGGGGTTTTAAGTCAATTATAACAGTTCGGCATTTAATTTAAGGTTTTTTGATGTATTAAGTGAAGAATACATTTATCATATGTAACGTTCATGAATTATCTACGAATTAAATTATTATAACGTATACAAATAATCTGATAAGCCGGCGTCCTGGCGCAGAGGTAGCGCGTCGTCCTCATGCTCTGGGCGTCCCGGTTTGGGCATGGTTGTTCTTTTGTGTGTTATCTGTGAGATGAGTGAATGTGTCCCCCTGCAAAAAGGGGCTGTGCAAGCGAGTGTGATGAGTGGGTAGCTAAAGTCGTATCTTGGCCCTAGTTGGCGCTACTGCAAACGAGACGCTCCTTTCGGCTTAAAACTCGTTGATACCTCGGCGAAGTTGTCCATGGCAAGTGTACTAAGTTGTCCAACAACAATAATCTGATGATAAAAAATTTATTATTACGTGTATTGATAAAATTTCTTATCTTAGGCTTTTTAATAGCATAATATTTGAAAATTGTTATATGAATTAGCAAATATTATGCCAGCATAAAAATGCAAATTTAATATCACGCAAAACGTTCTGGATTGCATTACTAGACTCACAGTTTTGGAAAATGTCCTCTGTTACTAAGAAAATTCAAACCCAATTTGAGATGAACAATTGAAACTTGTAAATTTCTATAGAATTTTGAACAAAATCCGTTCAAAGGCAGTCTGTTTGTCGGGCTGTTCAAATCTAAGTTAACACGATAATTACAAAAGTAAAAGAGCAAAATGTATAAAATTCGGTTCGCATTTTCAACATTTATAGAGAAGACATTTATCATAATTTCAATCAAATCCCAAAGGGAATGTCCATCTGTCGGTCTGTATTTTCAGAACGCGATAATTAAAAAACGCAACGATTTTAAAAATGATGGTTGGATTGGAATTTTATGACTACAATTATAGTTTTGGGTTAAATTTTTGTTTCAGTCGGATGGGAAAAGCATGTTTCGGTTATTTTTAACAATCACAAATTTGATTTTCGGATACTATTAACCGCATGCCTGAGGATAATCGCCAAGATAAACTCGCCAAAGATTACATAGATTCAGTAAAAATGCCAAATTCACGTCAAAGGTTGATATTTCGTAATTATTGTTAGTCTATTCCATTGAAGTCGGAAATTTTTTGGGATAGCATTTTTATTAGAGATTGTGTGACAAAGTTTTGGGGAGACTATTTGGATTTGTGGAAATTTCAGGGTTAGATTTTTGTCATGTCAGAGCATGTTGTTGTTTTTGGGAATGAGGTTTGTGACGTCAATAAAAATCCGAGGGCGAAATATAAAAATTTTATTATCTGCACTACCATCTCAAAAAATCCACTTTTAATAACTTCTTGCCATTGAATTTACAAAAGCTCTGATTTAAAAAAATATAAGCTAATGACTACAGCAAATAAAACCTATAAAAAATGTAATTCTGAGCACGTGATTACATGAAATGAATTAAATAGGACGCGTGATATATTTTTAAACAATAAATGCGAGACCAAGTGTTTTTTGGATCGTTTTCAATACCAAAGTGACTCATTCGATGAAACGATTAAAATGAATAAAAATATAACTTAACTCACACGTGCACGTGGTGCTTGGCCATTCAAAAAATGATGTTCCGACATGACACATTGAAATATGTATAGCAGATTTCATTTTAACCTCTTTTTTTTTTCACAATTTTACTATCTTATTCAAAATGCAATTTATTTTACAATAAAGAATTGAACCTGTCTTTGTATATAAAATTTGCAGTAATAATTTCGTTTTCCGACTATTATAAGGTTAAAACAACTCTCAAGCTTATTGGAGCAGAAATTCGCTAAGCTTTCGTATAAAGCTTCTGTAACATCAAAATTTGCTTGTTATTTTAATTACTCGCACTAAACGACAAATTAAAATAGTTTGCAAACTATTTTCCGCTGTACCGGCTCTCCGCGCCATCAATTATTTATTTTCCATGAAAGAATAGAAGCCCAAATTACCTTGAAAGCCACATAAAATTTTCGAGACTTTGGAGCTGCTTTGTAAAATATTAATGGCGAATAAATTTAATCCTTTCGGAAAAGTTTGTCGAAAAATGAAGTTTGTGTAAACTGTAGCTATGCATTATTAAAGATGTATGTTGGTTCATTGTTGCATAAAAATGCACACTTGAACCTAAAAGAAGATTGATAGATGATTAGAAGATCGAATTTATAAATTTAAAATTACTATAATTTTTTTTCCTTTTCCATAATTAGTTTAGGTGAAATAATTTATATAGTCATTTCTAAGGCCTGTTTACTAATGCATAAACGTTTTAGTTTTAATACAAATTTCTAATTTTACTTGTTTACAGTGTAACTTGTATTTTCATTATCTCTTATATTTAGTATAGAGACAGTAATTCTCAAAAATTCGATCCTCAAAATTTGGCGAATTATCATACTTTAGATCTCTCCGAATCCGAAAAACGCATTTAAAAAATTGGCCGTTTGTTTATCTGACAAAGATAGCTCAAAAATGCTTTCAGCTAGACATATGAGATTTGGTATGGGATTTTTATCAAATATTCAGTAAAATTTATGTAAAGGAAGTCTATCTGTCCGATTGTTTGATTATAAATCAACATTATAATAACAGAATGAAAAGAGCTAGATTGATAAAATTTGGTCCATAGATTTAACCTCCAAAATGTTGACACCAGTTAAATTTTTAGCCAAATTCAACTATGGGCTGACCGTCTATCCGTCTCTAAATTTCATGAGCATGTAAACGCTATAATTCAAAAACGTAATAACTTAAATATATCAAATTTAGTATGGTATTTATGACTACAAGTGAAGTTTTGTGCATATTTTTGTTCTAATCTGTTCAGAAAAACGCGTTTAATAACAGAAATTGGATTTTCGGATACTATTAACTGCATGTGAAGGATTAATCGCCAAATAACTCGCCAAGGATCAGTAAAAATGCCATACTCACGCCAAAAGTTAATATTTCGTAACTATTGCACTCCAATACTGTGTAAGGCGTTCTCTTGAATGATAAGTTTATTCGAGTATACGAGAAAATTCTATGGAGACAATCTCTCTCTCCCGTTTATTATTTATTCCTTCTTGGCATTTTTTCATATGAAATATTATGTTATTTCAACGAATATGAGATTTCTCTTAAAAACGAGGTGATAATTGATAGGGAAGAATGAGAGATGGCTAATGGTCATTCAAAAATCGTGAGTTTCTTATTAAATAAAGATTAACGAAATCGGTGCAATGACTGTGGTGGGGGAACTCTACCGTGATCATCCCACTCAAGACAATGCACTGCAAAATGGTGCTTTTAACCTGTCAAAGTCGGGTTGCCCATTGGTGTCATATCTAGGAATTGTGCTTTCATATGAAATAAAAATTAGCAAAATCAGACTAGGGAAATACTATGAGACGGGAGAAATTGGTACTTTGATCCTTTATATTAATTTTTACCCTTTGCACTTGGAAAAATAATCAGATGCAAAATTATTTACCTAATAAAAAGATTTGTTTATTGCAATGAAAAATAAATATACGCGATTCTTTTAAGCCGAATTTCTTTGAAAAATGAATCTTCACCTCTTAACCATTATGTAGGCGTTTTTAACAATTAAATTTGAAAAATAAATAAATAAAACGCCAAAATGATGCACGGTCTTGAATGGTGAGTCAGAGGCACCATCGGAGTGCAAAGTGTTAAATATATGGGATAAATAGACGGTTGTGGTGGGGTGTTCGGGGGTTCTAATAAAATAGGATTTGTGTAACAATTATTTATTCGAAAGAAAGGTAAGTTACACACAACACAAGATAATTTTAAAAATTACACAAACACATAGAAAAGTTTGAGATGCGTTCATGGTCGTTGCTTGGGCTTTACTGACCTTTTCGCCGTTTGCGCTCACCAGTCTAGGTGGCGCAGCAGTTCCAGTTACAGTCAATAGTGGCTGCTACATTGTTGGAATTTATATTAATGAAGTAGAATTAAGGGAATGAATTTATAGTATTACGTTATCATTAAATTTAGTTGAAAATTTAGAAATACCCTTTTATAAAAATCGAATTACGAGCCTTCATTTTGAGCTATTGAATTCAGAATATTTTCCATAAGTACTCCCCCCCCAACACCCTCTTCTGCATCAGAACCTCGTTGAGTTGAAGTTCGGTTCTTCATTTTGTAATTAAAGGACGGAGGTGTTTTGTCGGAAGTTATTAATTGGAACTTGAGGGGCGGAAGTGACGTTGTTTAAAGTGATGGTGCGGCGTCTAAAGGGGAAGTGGTTCTTTTGGAGGAAACGGATCCGGATATGATCTTGGAGAGTTCTTTTTCTATCTGTTCTTCTTCTGAGGACTTTATCCCTGACTTTTTCATTTTTCCTCTTGTGGCATTTGATGAGTCTTTGTGTGTTGTTTTCTTGCTGGTAAACTTCAAACATGACACACTTTTTCGAAGGATAAACTATTGTGAAGGCTGCACTCACGGCGTTTGCAAATATCAGTTTTAAAGTTTACTTTCTTGTTTATTTTTAAAGACTTTTTTAACCTTGAAATTAACCGTTCCTTATTGCCATAAAGATCCTTAAATAATCCCAATATCGTTAAACTGACGATTCAATTTCTTTACTAGTAAAGACTGTGTGTGTGTGTGTGTGTGTGTGTGTGTGTGTGTGTGTGTGTGTGTGTGTGTGTGTGTGTGCGCAACACATATATATTGGAGGATGGAAAAATTAAGTGGTATTTTAAAAATATATATAATGCATATTTTAATTAATTATTTATTAATAGAGACAGATTTTTAGAGTTTTCCCGCGATAATCCTTAAAGATGTAAGTCACATCACTGACTTACATCTTTCGCCCGAAGGCACAGGGATAAACCATAAGGTTGAATAACAGCACCGCCGCAGAAACAACTCTGGTGGAAACTGTGGTTGAGTCCTAAGGGCCATCACAGGCCACGGTACAACCCTTCCCGTAGGAAATCCGTTCCTTCACCGATGGGGTGGAACCGAACCCTCACCTATTTGTATAACTTTCAGGGTAGCCACCATGCCGGATGCATCTCATCCTCTTTACGAGGTGCCCCCCCCCCGAGGGAGATCATAAAGATGTAATAAACTAAAACTGATTTTTACAATTTAAGAGTTAAAAATATCTTTTTAATGATATGGATTTAATTACTGTATAGATTTAATACAATTATTAATAAAATGTTGATAATCGGTTTGATATGTTAGGAACGGTGCAAACGCATTGAACCCATTATCATTAATTGTTTGGTAAAAAGAAAATTTATTCGTTTGTTTTGGTTTTCACTTTTATTTTAATCTGAATATACTTAAAACTGAGTACCATCACGCGAGTTTTTGACATTACACATTTCACAAATCGAAAGCAAATTGCATGCTTTAAATCTCAATTCTGGATTGAAACTAATGATGATAAAACTAATCGAAATCGTATCAATAATTGTGACAAGGGGATTATCTTTTTTTCAATTCCTACTACTATTATTTCACACTCTCCCTCTATAAATTTCTTGTTCAAAATTTCAATCTCTAATAAAATACTTTTTATTCATCCACTCTTTTTCAAATACATTTTTTTAAACGTGTAGTGATTGATACTCGATGTTAATGCAGTTTTCTCAAACATTAATTCATTGATTTCTTTTATTAATTAACTAAAAACTAACTTTCTCTCCAAAAATTTTCATTTCCCCACCGTTTTTGAACATTTTTGATTTTATGTATAGTTAATGGTTAGAATGAAGTTTTATTTTTTCTTAAAAAATAAAATTGAAGAAATTTTAAGTTCTAGGCTGAAATCCAATTTCTCTCCTTAAAAACTTTGTCTAGAATTGTTGGTCTTTCTATTTTTCCACTTAATATTGTGATTATGTCATATTTACATACATATTTGTACTAATTGTAATTACTTAATTAAAAGTAACTAAAATAAAAAATTTTCTTTTTTTTATTTAAGTAGGGATTGACTTTAAGAAGATAAAAAAAAATTGATATATATATATATTACTTGCTTAGGGTGACAAACGAATCTTCTCGTGTTAATCTATTAAATGCTGAGGAACCTACATATCGAACAGCGTTTGAATCCGTCTAGGATTGTAGAATTGTATAAAAATCAAATAAGCAACTGGAATTTCAATTATATAGAGAAAAATGAAGTACGATTATTATTATTATTATTACTTTTTGGTTGAAACTATAATTTGAGAAATAGATAAAAATATAAATAATTAAGTGCTTATTGCATCATTTTGTGCAGTGTAATAAACAACAAAAACACAACAAACTATAATTTGTTGTATGACATTTACTTAGCCCATTTTTGTTCGAACCGCTGCTGTGTAAAATATCTTGGTGTATGAAGTTTTCTCATCAATTTCTTTTTATAAAGTTTTCTTGGATGGGTTATTATCGGACGTCATAAATCATCATAAAAAATAACAAAGCGCCTGAAAAACTGACTTTTTAGGAGATAGTCAACAGCTAACTATAGCATCGACTATATTTAACGTATTACTCATTGTTATCGGCGCTCTGAACTCCCTCCATCCCACGCAAAATCCCATCTTATCTGAGAATAAATTGTTGGTCTGGTTGCCACCGTTCCGAAAAGCTGTTAAAAGTGATCCTCCTTAATTATTATATACGACGAGAGCCATTATTTGTAATCATTAAAACGTAATTTAAAATTCATGGGATTGCAGCTTTCAGGACCGATTATGTCGAGCCTCTTGTTGTGAAAGTCATTAAGTGTAACCTGACGTGGTTAATGGATCACTTTCTTCTTTGCGCCCTTCTGCGAGATGACTTCCGTTATTGTAGGATCTTGTAGTAGCGCCTGGTTTAAGTGGAGAGTGATCAATTGGCGAAAAGCAGCTTGAACTAGTGCCACTTAGGTGAAGTGCTAAATGCTTGTTAATAATAATAATAATAATTTTTTGTTTTGTGCTTAGTGCTCAGAAAAAGCTACTTTAGGTGGCTATATTTGCGTGATCGAAAAAACACTGCCTTTGTTTTACTTCAAAGAAAAGATTGTTTGATTTTATGAATATCTGAGCACTCTTAAAAGACTTTGTAGTGCTTGATTCTAGAGGACCATTTTGAGATGCTCTTCATTTTTCATTAAGTTGTAACTAGATAGGCCTATAAAACGGTATGCAGTGGAATATTTCTATTATCAAAATAATGTCGCGTGTGATGAAGCTTTGATAATGTTATTAAAAAGGATATACTGTGTTCCCTTGATCTTAGTTGACTTAGTTTTCGAAAATGCCCCTTATTTATTTGATTTAAGTAAAGATCTTTTAACCCCTTAACCGGTTTATTTTCCTTACTCTCTAATAAGATGGCACCTTCTATTTTGGGAATATTTTCTTATTTTGATTCAAATGGAAATCCATGGAATACTTGGCTTATCTACGTATTCGAAGTCATTTTACTATTGAATTATAATCGTTATGAATGGTTTATTTTTTTGTTTACAACTATCAAAATTCGATAAATCGATGCACGTACGGCGTAAGGGCAAACCGGTTAAGAGGGTAAGTTTTAAAGACAGATAAAAAAAGCATAATATTCTCTCTCTTTTTACTCTTTTATATAAATATATATGATTTCTATATATTTATATATATGATTTCTTTTATATAAATACTAGTTTTTACCAGCTACTTCGTACGCATGGAAAAGCACACAACTAACCTGAAAACAATTTATTTACAGTGGGTACCTGAAATAAAGCAAAACCGCAAATCAAGTCTGTATTTCTTTAAACTCGAGTCAAGTCTATTTTATTTATCGATCGAGATTGAGATAGCTACAACAGTATTATACGCATATTTTTAAACTTTTAATCAAAATGAAAATACAGTGGTCAATAGTTAAAACACACTTCACATAATTTTAAATTTCCTTTATTTATTTACTTTTAACTCAAAAGTACTTCAGAATGAATCCGAAAAATCAATTGACAAACAATGTTTAATTTTAAATACATCAAACACTAAGAAAATAAACATAATCGTTTGAAAATATTAAGTCCGTATTTCTTTAAAAACTGTTTTATTTATCGATCGAGATTGACATAGTTACAACAGTATTATGCACGTAATTTTTAATTTTTTAATTGAAAATACAGTTGTTAGCACTAACAACACACTGCACATGCAAGAATTTTCATCGTCAACTAAAGGAACGCAGATCCCTGAATTTTCTACTCCAGTTGGGGTAACGCAATATAGATAAGAAACTATTAATTTTCTTTATTCTGTTTTAATTCAATAGTACTTCAAAATAAATCCGAAAAATCAATTATCAACAATGTTTAACTTTAAAATACATCTAACACTAAAGAAAATAAACAGAATCGTTTGAAATAATCGGCCGAAAACATCTTTAAGCCTAACCTCATTAGCGTGGGGGAAAAAAAAACAAACTGAAGTCTTACTCATTTGGCTGTGGGGAAATAAAGATTTTTTTTTTTTTTTTTTTTTTTTTTTTTTTTTTGCGGGAAAGTAAGTAAAGTGTTGCTTTTGTTATTGCGAATGTGAGCTATAAAAAATTGTTTTGAAGCTATTTTTGATCATTTCGAAACATATTTTTATAGACAAGTTTAAAGCTTATTTTACTTCTTTGATGCTATGCTACAGGCAACGCTGTGCGGTTACTGTTAGTTATTGCTAAATTTAATATCATTAGAGAGGTAAGACCGATAAAAAACACTCTTTTCGTGGATAATATATTATGCACTTTTCTCTTGCAAAATATCACCATGTAGGAGGGGGGAGGAGGAGGAGTAATCGTTCTTCATAAATATTTCATCTTTTCAGTTCCGAAGTAATCTTCCGCAATTGAGTTATCAAACTCTATGTGAGAGGGGGGAGGGAAGAGATTGGGGTTGTTGAGCTAACTGCCACCAGTGCTTCTTCAAGACGTCTGTCAAGACTACCAGAGTGATGTAAAAAAGAAAAAAGGGCTTTTAAAAAATCTGCCCCAAGAACTAATAACTGCCATATGCCTCCCTTAAATGACGGCCCGCTGACACGGAAGGTCGAGAGGTGGGTCAGCAATTAAACGGCAATATTCCTTCCACGGCCCGACGCCTGCTATCAATCCAGCATCTCCGACGAACGCGGCGACGACAGGCCCTAGCCGTCAAAGCGCGCCAAGTATCAAGATAAGTCCGTTCCGGCCCGATGCTGGATGTTACGACGTGTCGTGACAACAAATTTGTTTTGGCGCTGATTTTTATCGCCGTGCGGATGGACACGACCATTGGAAAAAGGGTTTTTACGCCGGCGGATTGTGTTTCCGTTTGTGGAGGGTGGTGCCGTGCAGTGCATGATATGCCTTGTGAAGGAAGGGTCGCGGACTTGGGTTGTCTATGTTTTCTTCATTTTTTTTTATTTCCTTGGCGTGTAATTTTGTCAGCCAAATCCAGTAATGATAATGGATCTCTTTTGATGACGACGTTAAACCGATTTAGGGGAAGTACTGAAATTGGTCTAGTGTCAACATGTACATTGAGGTGATAAAAATAGGCAATAGTTCAGCTTTTTCATTTCTAGCTGTTTCAGTTATGTGTTAGTATGAAATTTATTTATTTAGAGACTAAAACACATGAATTTAGATTAAGTGTGTGTGTGTGTGTGTGTGTGTGTGTGTGTGTGTGTGTGTGTGTGTGTGTTTTGAAAGTTGATTTTTTGGCTAATATATCGTTACGAAGATGTAAAGAACTACGCCACTCAAGTAACAAACAAATAGATTTATTAAAACGAAATAAATCACAACAGCACGAGAATTTACACATAACGAATTGGACTCGGCTTTTTAAATCCCATAAAATATTCCTAAACAAGGCAATTTTAATATTTAAAAAGATTTAGAATCTTTCATAACTTAAACAAAACAATAGATAACCTTTTAAATAAAATAATTCCAGTCTTTGAATAAAATACCTTGTCTGGTAATTCAAACCATCGACCAACCAATCAGAAATGAGATTCTCTGCCGACTGAACCACGGTAAATGCTAGCTATTCTAATTTCTGCAGTAATATTGATTTTTAAGATCTTCGGTATTGATTTCTAAACAGTTTCAAACTATTTATTAATTCAAGAACATTCTTATTGCTTTTTTTTAATTGTTTCACATTTATGCTTTTGGGAGAAGGGAAAGTTATATTTATTTTTATATTAACGTAATGTATATTTTAATGTTATTTTGTATTTTCCAAAGATTTTTCTTCTCGAATTCTAAGCTGTAATAGAATCTCTTTGTGATAAACCTTATAAATTAAAATCTAACTAATATTTTTTTGTTGAAATTTGATATAATTATTTCTAAATATGCTTTGCAGTTTTTGAGGTTAAAAAAAATCACTTCATTTGAAAAGACTTTACTGTGGTTTTAATGCTTCATAATGAAAGGAAGAAATTAAAAGTTTCTTTTTATTTGTTAAATGAATCACGTTATTAAAAGATTGGATTGAAATACAGCTTATTTTTCAGTTCAGAAACTAGGCAATACTTTTCTTAAGTTATACAATTCTTTCAACAAATCAACTTCTAAACAAGAAGACTTTTTTTGTTTTATATCTCTTTTTTACCCCAAATCAGAAAGGAAAAATGCCTTCTAATTTTCAAAATACTTTTGGTTTCTCTCTCTCGTTTATTAAAAATTCTATTGTAAGCAAAACTCTTACAATTCATGGTATTTCACAAAATGAATAATTAAAATAAACGCCATATCCCGAATATACTAGTGTTGAAATGAAATGATTCTATTTCATATTGCAGCGTATGCAAATTTAAAGATGTATTTACTACGAATTTAAATTGCAAATGAAAATACTTACTTCGGAGTTCCTGCTTGAAAAAAGTCAATGTTTTTTTTTTAAAAAAATTAATTTCATGATTGGTGAAAGCAGGTAATTGAAAATTTTGAATAGAACGATAACATTAGATTGAATTTCTTGATAACATTTATAAACATTTTTATAGATTTGTATCAAATGAAATTTTAATAAATATATATTAAAATTACAATAAATATCTTTCAGAAATACAGTTGGTATTATTAGGAAAGAATTTAAAAATATTTTTTTAACTAGTGTAAAAATTATTTTTGTAAAGTAATATTTCCGAAAAACATAATAAACATTGAAAACTTGTTTAATTTTGAATTAATTTTTCAATTTTCAAAAACTGGCAATGATAGGCATTTCATTTTTCTTAAAGAACACGTGTTTAAAATTTCTTCAAGATTGGATATAAATTTATGCCTAAGGCGTATAAAAAACATTGATATATTTATGAAACAGTTGTAAATGAAATATACACACTGTTACAGAAAACTTAAAAGTTTTGTTGTTTTTCCGAAATTCTTAAAATTAAAAGAAAATTGTTGTATATGATGTATCTGCTTGTGTTCTACTATCTTAATATGTACGCTTTTGCCAAGCATTTAAAATAGCAACTCTCCTAATTATTTCTATCGAACAATATTATCTCATTGACCGATCATAAACTATTCACTTGGATGTAATCGAAATTAAATGCAGAAACGGTGCTAGATATGACGCGTGCATAATAGCTTATACATGTTTGATGATGCTGATAATGATGCTGGATCATCATCCAAATACTTAATGGAACATTGGACATATGCTAATAATCGTGTCGTCGATCGTGATTTGTGAGGATGGAGATTTAGAAAATCGGAATTAAGATATAAGGAATTAAACTGTGCTTGTAGTTCTCAAATTATTGAGTACGAATCGGCTTGCTGAAAATGGCTAGGAACTAATTTTTAAATGTATTATTTCCGATGTGAATGAAAATTCTTGTCTTTAGATGATTTTTTAAAAATAGTTATTTTTACCACCTCGTATGCGAATCATGACGAGCAGGAGTGGTCCCCCCGGAATTTTCTCGCATATTTTCTAATAAATCTTTTTCTCCTCATAAAATTGTGGCAAATAAGAGGAGCGACACAAGTACACAGATTTTTATTTTCTGAATCTCACATGTGAGCTTTTTATGCTTCTTAGTATAATAAGGAAAGTCGAATGCATTTCGGGCGTCTACTTTTTGAGCGATTGGAACCTAAGTTCGATACAGAATCACATTTGTAGGGACAATATCACGTACCAAATTCTTTTCTCTTAAGTTGTTGCGTTTTGGAATTGATGTGTTTGTATGCATGCGATTTTAAAAACTGGGGCTCAACGCATTAAAGATTTTGTTCAAAATTTGATACTTATCTACACTTTACATGCTAAATCTCTGTACCAAATTTCATTCATTTAGTGCAATATGTTTTATATTTATCGTGTGTTCGAACAGCCAGGCTGACTGATTTCCCTCTACTGTATTCCATTCAAAATTTGTAAAGAATCTACTAATTTGGTATAAAGGTCAGATATATCCTCATCGTTCAAAAAGTTTTTGAGACAGAGTTGATAGTCTACATTGTCGCTAATTTGAGTTACAGACATAGCGATAGACACAAAAACATAATTCCGAAAGTGTGTTTTTCGAACTAAAGGAGTCTGAATGGCGGAAATTTATCAAATTGATTCGTGTTTTTTGGCGATTACCTCGACTTTCTCTTTTATCCTTCATGAACGAGAAAACAAAAATGTAAAGTACTGTATTCAGCAAATTATGCGAGATCGATCGATGAGTTAACTTTGACAAGTGTCTACACTCGCCGACGTCCTGTCATAGGGGTAGCGCATCTTTCCCGAGAATTTGACGTCCCGGGTTCGAGTCCAGGTTAGAGCATGGTTGTTCTTCTGTGTACTATCTGCGAGTTGTGTGAACGTGTCCCCCTGTAAAAAGGGGCTGTGCAAGCGTGTGGGTAGGTGTCTCATCCTCATATGAGCTAGAAGTCAGACTTCTGCCCTCGGGTGCTCAGGGGTCCATACGCTCAGAAGCTACTGCTCTCCCTTTTTCCGTTGTAAAGCGGACATTATCATCATGCGAGATTTTTGCGAATCCACATTTCTGACTTTCTCTATTCCGAAGTACACATATCTAGAAATATTTCTGTCTCCGTACACGGTAACTCAGGAACGGTGCCAGCTCGAGTGTTGACCTCGTTATTTGATCAGAGTTCAAAATTGCCGAGATCCATCCCAAAATATCTCTCATGATGCTTCCAAACGGAAGATTACAATTACTATACTAACAAGAGTTTACCTTTTCTTTCCCTGCTTTACTTTAATCACACACCCCTGTGTACGTCCAGGACATGCAGAGAAGAAGAACATTCTAAATCTGCCTACCCCCTCCCCAAAGGATGTGTATCGTATTGTCTTGTCACTGGATTGAGATAAATAAGCGCTGTGAGTCTACAGTAATTCTTAGTTTTATATCATTATTACTTTAGAATTATTCTTTTATCTGTAAAATTTGGACAAGTCAGTGAGCATATGAATGTCTTGTATAAAAATATAACGAATTTATATCGTGTCCCCCCCGCTGTTCTTAGTTTTTGTCCAGTATTTCAGTGTATTGTTATTAATTTCAAAACACTAAATGTTGTTATATTTTGCTTTAAGGCCTTCAGTTTGTTCCCATTTGTATATTTAGTGCTGTAAATTAAGTTCACTGCTGTATCGTATTTTTACTTCATTGTTTTGTTTTCATTATAATTTCTAGAGCTGCTTTTCTGTATATATGGATATAAGGAATAATTTCTAAAAATCTTTATTTTCTTTTTCTTTCTTTAGGTTAAAACTGCGTGCGGCCACCCCAGACGTGCGACCAGAGATGTCTCGGAACCGGAACCTCTTCCGTCCGGTACCGCTCCTGGCCGGATTGTGTCTGTCCGGTCGAGCGAGGACAGCCTGTACGTCCGTCTCCAACAGACTGTCCAGAGGCTGACCGAGACGAAGGGACACTACGCCAATCTAGCGGATACTGTCTGCAGTGATGAAACTTGGGCAGTTCGGGAAGAAGGACAGTGCTGGAACGGGAAATCTTTGGGACAGTGAGTACTGTCTTAAAAATTTATTCTGACATAGTTATATTCATGCTGATTCATTATCGTGGGTTTGCAATGATTCAGAATTGACATCAGTGGGAAACAAAAAATCTTGACAAAAACGTGTGATTGGAATTGTTGTAATAGTATTGTTACCAAAATGATTCTCACACAAAAGCAATACGAAGATGCAGATTTTATTGTCTATGAAAACGCATGTTAAATATACGCCACACAAGCTACCAATTCACCGAGAATTAACTCTAGTTAATACACTAATTTCGGTTTACATTGAAGCTATATATCGTTCGTGAAAGAGAAAAGATGTTCTCTCAAGCTAAAACAATTAACGTAGATCGCTGTCGGAACTGAACTGATTACTCTCCTTAAACCGCGCCTTTTAACTGGCGTCCAACTAAAGTGGGCTGGACAAACTCAGAAATGGCGCGCTCATTCCAGGCAACACTGGAAATTTTTCCAGTATTTTATAAGAACAAATCTTTATTTCTTAGCTTCTACTACACATTTTAGCGTGTTGTAAAAACCGTTAGAGACCTCATTACGTCACCAACACATCTACATCGCCAAATTAGTCCAATATGGCGATCTGCTGCTGTAAATCTCATTAGAACAGTATAGCTGACGTTCGATTACATTACAATTAATTTTATACAATTAAACTAGTTACAATATCTACACAAAAATACATATATATTTATAAAATTTACATCTAATTCACACAAAATTTATAACATTGATACTTTGGAACCAGCAGGAATAGTCTCCCCAAAACTTTCTCGCACAGTCTCTAATGAAATTGTCATGCCAGAGAACGCTTTTCCTGACATTGATTAACAGTAGTTACGAAGTATTAAATTTTGACGTGAATGTAGCTTTTTTACTGAATCTATGGTTATTAGCGATGAATCCCCGGTATGCGCTAATAGGAATCAGAAATCGAATTTGCGTTTTTTCCCACCCGATTGCACAAAGAATTGACGCTACAGTGCATTTGTTGTCACAAAACTCCATACCAAATTTTTTATATTCAACCCATTGTGCTTTTTAATTAGGAAAGTACTGTCCAAAAGTACTGTCCGAAAGTCAATAAATCATTTTTGGTTTTGTCTCTAAGTTTGATAAGGGTCTACACTCGTCGGGGTCCTGACATAGAGGCAGAGCGTCTTCCCAAGATCTTTTCCAGAGTTTGAGTCCCGGTTCGGGCATGGTTGTTCTTCTGTGTTCTATCTGTAAGATGTTTGAATGTGCTCCCTTGTGAAAAGGGTCTGTGCAAGTGAATGCGATGAACGAGTAGCAAAAGTCGTACTCTTGGCCCTAGTTGGCGTTACTACAAAACGAGAGACGCTGATGAGGCTTAAACCACTGACTACCTCAGCGAACTTGTCCATGGCAAGTGCCATAAGAAACAAGAACAACAATAATGTCTACACTATAGATGTTAAAATCTATTCACCAGATCTTAATTAATCTAATTCTCTTCGTTTTGTGGTTATCGTGTAAACTTACGTTCGAACAGCCGGACAAACGGACTGAACTCAAAATTTGATGGAAATCTACAAATTTGGCATAAAGGCAATATACCATATTTCACTCGCCAAGGTCAAAGAACTTGATAGATAGACGGACGGGCATTTTTCTAAAATATGTTTTTTAAAGTCAGGAAGGTTTGAAAAGTAGAGATTCGTTAAAACATCAAATTATATATATTTTTAAATATTATTATTACTATACTTTTTTTATATAACGTGTGAGAGAAAGTAAAAATGACATTTTATGATTCGTACTCTCACTCATTTACTTTTTAATTGTGGCATTGTGCATCCAGTGAGACTCGTTCACCGAATTCGGTATCGGACGTTAGCACACACATTTCGCCCGGAAATCCGCATTGACCAAGATTATTTTTTTATTCACCTTGTTTGCGAAAGATAGCCTTGCTTCCGCGGCCAGTTCTCAGTACGAGGAATAGATACGCTTCTTTATTTTGGGGAATTGGAAGCAGTCATTGATTTGCTCCTTTTGCTAGTTTGTTTGCCATCATAAGCTTTTACTAGTAACAGCAACAAAAAATTATTTGTGCGACATGCTTTATTATTTTGGAATAGGATATATATATATGTAAACAGTATTTTTAGTAGATGCTTAATCGAGAAGAAGACACTTTTGAAATTTTTTTTAAGTTCCTCACTTATTCTATCATGGGAGACAAATTATGCACAATGAAGAAGAGGCGATATAAGTCAGTCTACATCGTGACAGAAGAACAAAATACACCGAAATTTTCCCCTCAGTGATTTTATTAGGGGATTTGGATAGGGACTTCTTCGCAGATTTAGTGTAGGGAAATTTAGGAGTCTTTAAAAGAATGGTCAAGAATTAAAGAATTTTATCCCTGCTCTCGGAATGTGAGAAAATGCTGTTGTTTTCATTTTTATAGAGCACGTGTATAGTTAATGAAATAGATAAAAAATATTCAGGAAATAAAAGAATATTTTTAAGTGAGGCTAATATGGGTTAATTCAAGATAAAAATTATGAAATTAATTAAATTAGATTAAGAGATATCGTTGTATGTATGGCTCTTAATCATATCTTATGAAATGATTTTATCCCCAAAAATACTGATTTATTATATCACGGATGGCATGTTATGTACAAGAAAGAAGCTAAAAGATACGTCGGTCTACATCACGACAGAAGAGCAAAATAGACCGAAATTTTCCCCTCGGTGATATTATAATGGGATTTGGATAGGGATTTCTTTGACATGTGCAGATTTGGGGTAGGGAAATTTAGGAATCTTTAAAAGAATGATGCAAATATTAAAGACTTTTATTTTTTCACTCGGAGTGTGAAAGAATTCTGAGTTTTTCAGTTGTATAGGTCACGTATATAATTAATTAAATAAATAAAAGTGGAATTGGATCAGGAAATAAGAAAGCATTTTAAAGTGAATTTAAAATGGATTTAATAAAAAAATTATGAAATTATTTCAAATAGATTTAAAGCTATCATTACATGTATAGCTCTTAATCACATGAAATAATTTTATGCTCATAGCGAATACCTATAGCTCTAATTAATTTTCATTTATTTATATAAGTTCTACAATCAATCCATTTAACGATAAACTTATTGAGCAATAAAGATAACGAGAATGATTTAATCTAACCTATTTTCCTTTTCTAATAGGAAAAATTCTTTTAATAGGAAAAATTCTTTTAATTTATTTCAAATTACAATGCATGGTTCATACGACAATAAAGTAAAAATCGGCCCATCAAAGAGAGAAAGGGAGAAGAATATATTAAAATAATAATATTCAAACTTCTAATCAAAATTATCGTAGCATAATTAATGCTTTAGGGGTGATTTGCCAATCATTTTTTTTTATTTTTAATATTTGCTTTTAATTATATTGCAAATGTATTTATGTGCAAGAAAAAAAAATATTCGCTATTTTTTGTAGCGCGTAATATAATGAATCCAGTACTGTCGTGAAATAAATCGACAATGCTTTTTTAAATTTATATTAAAATAAAGAAAAAAAAAGCTATACGAAATTAAAAAATTCGTATCACAAAAATATTTACTTATTATTATTCTTTTAATTTCTAATTATAAAATATAATATTTTTTTTCCTTGTAATATAATTTTGAGCTATTGAGGAAAACAATAAATAAGTGAATTTTAATTAAAATTCTAGTTAGAACCTTGAAAATTGTTTATTTATTTATTTATTTTAGTTAGCACTTACAAAGCAAAAAATAATGAAGTAATATTTTTTAAATCTAAGTCTAACCTTCTTTATAAAACACCTTTTTTGTGAGAAAAAAAATTTTTTTTCATAAGATAGTATGTTAGACTTTAATTATTATCATGTTAAAATTAAGTAATAAAAAACTACCCTGAATAAAATTTGTGAAAAGTTACAAAATGTTTGTTCGTATTATGTAAAGTTACGAGGTTGAGATTAAAATAATTGTATGCCTGATTATTTTTTCGTCTGAAATTTCTTAATTAAAATGAGAATATAAATTAAACCAGACGATTGTAAAAAATATTTATAATTTTTTTTGGAGACAGCTAATTATCTCCAAAAAATATTTATTTTTGCTATATAAGCATTTCAACACAAATTCTGAACTATAAAAACAGTCCGATGAATATTATTGGACAATTAATTATAAATATTTGTTAATTAATTATATATATTTATTTGCAAAAGACATGAAAATAAACAAAATCGATAATTGTTTTTGGTATAAATTGCTAATGATCTGGTTTAATTCTTATTTAAATAAAAATACCAAAATTATTTGAAAAAATAAAAAAAGAAATATCAAGAAATAAAATCCTATATTCAAAGTCTAATCGATATCAAAGAATTGATTATCTATAAATATCCATATTTTACATTCGTCTGCATTTATTTAATCATACTTTTTTATGTATAGGAAATACTACACCGAAATAATAATCGTCTGTCTCTAAAAGTTTAAAAACTAAATAAATCGACAATAATTCTTGATATAAATTGTAAATCGTCTGCGTTTAATTTTTAATAAATAAAAACTGTTGGCAGGAGTATTTGAACGATTAAAACTGGAATATCGAGAAATAAACGTTAAATTATTTAAAATCTTACTATTGTTAAATAACGACCTTTAATAAATTAATTTATTTTGAAATTGTTCGTGTTTATTCAATTATATATTAAAGTATGAAAGAAAAATTGCTTGAAGATGAATGTTGGCGATAATACTTAAATAAAAATAGTAATATACTTAATAATTGGGCCAAAATTAACTTTGCATATGTACCATTAACTTTACCGTAAATAATTAAATTTTAGCCCAATTATTAAGTAAGAGATGTCGTACGTACATATTGTTTCGAAAATTCCTACAAGAACGATGCGAAGATGCCGACTTTATTGTCTAGAAAAACGTATACTAAATATACGCAATACAAGCTAAAAATTCACAACGAACTAACTCTATTTAATCCGTTAATTTCGGGTAACAGCAAAGCTATAGAACGCACATCAAAGAGAAAAGACGATCTCTCAAGCTAAACCAGCTTAGCTCGTTCTCAGAACTGATCTCCATCTCCTCCTTTAAATAGCGTTCAACTAAAGTGGGCGGAGCAAATGTGGAAACCACGCGCTTTTTCCAGATAAAGGTGGAACTTTCTCCAACATTCTCTAGGTACAAATCTTTATTTTCCGGCTTCCACTACTTATATTAGCGTGTAGGAAAAAGCGTTAGCGACCTCATTATGTCGCCATCATACCTACATCGCCAAAAATGGCGATCTTCTGCTGTTAATCCCCTTAGAACGGTCTTCTTTAGTTGATAAGCTATTCCATTACAACTAATTCTATACAATTAAACTATTTGCAAAATTTACACAACATTTATAAATATTTACATCTAATTTTAAAAAATTCATAACAAAATATTGCCACAATGGATATCGTATATAAAGAGATATAAAAGATCGGCAATCAATTTTTCTCAGGCAATTATATTTTTAAGTTATAAAATCGGTGCATAGATGCTGTAATTTTTAAAATGAAATCTCACATTCAATGATTAATATGAATCTAAATACTTTGCCATATAAAAGTATTAAATAAATATATTACAACATATTATTTACGACTGGATACTAAAAAAAACCATATTTTTGGCTGGAAACGTAAAGGAAGAATTCAATTCTGAAAATCTGGAAATGGATTGAAAGTGAAAAAGATAAAGCCAGTGAGTGATATCGTTTCAGTGGGAAACGATTCATGATTTGCTGAAGCATATATCAATTTTGAAAATGAGGGGAAGGAAAATATCGTCATCTCGCCAACGGTTTGATTTCCCTCCGCGTAATAAAACATACCCTATCAACCAACCGATCGTTCCTCGCCAAATTGATGAAAACGAAGGAACCTTTTTTATCGCCAACCCCAAAAGAGCAATATAAAACCTGTAAAATATTCATAATAGCATTTAGCACTTCTCCAGATTATAGCGGTGAGATAAAGGACGAAAATATAAAGGAAATACATTTTTATATCCCTCTTCCTCTTTTTTCATCCCCCTCTGGAAAGGAAGAGGAGTGATGGGGGGATGTAGAAAAAAAGAAGGCCGAAGAAAGTGGGCATACAAAGGGAGGTAATCCTTAAATAAATCAAAACTTCTTCCTGCTCGACCACATTACCATGTAATGATCTCGAAAGTTCCGATCCCCGTGAAAGCATCCCCACCCCTGCGATATAGGGATAAGCCTAGTCTAGGGGAGGAATCCATATAGGCCGAATTCTTTCATCTTCGTATCTTGCTTGCTGAATATTTGAAGAGTTCGCACATTCGGCTCTGGGTTGGGAGATGAGGAGGTGGTAGTACTTGCGGGAGAGGAGGTACGGTGCGAAAAGTGTAGGGGGTGGAACACCTTCTGGTGGTGCTTAACCACAAAAACTCACATAGGTGGTAGCGGAAAAGGGAGGTTTATTTGATTGAATTTCTTCCATCCTTCCTTCCTTCTATGTTTTTTGGGGGCTCGTTATCGTTTGCTGAGCCCCGGTTCCGTTTTTCTGTTTTCATTCTGTAAGAAATGTTGTAGAATGAGGGAACTCGTGGAAAAATTGCAAGATTGATGGATATGTTACTATCAATGCGTGGAAAATGGCATTCTGTAGAATACCTATGCATTTTACAGAATTTCTGTTGTTTTTCGAGCAAAGTGTGAATAATGATAATTATTATATGTGCTTGGAAAAGCACACAACGAATTTAAAAACAATTAATTTACAGTGCGTACCTGAAATAAAGCAAAACCTCAACCGCAAATCGATTCCGTATTTCTTTAAAATCAAGTCTAGTCTATTTTATTTATCGATCAATATCGAGATAGCTACAGAAGTATTATACATATAATTTTTAAACTTTTAATTAATCTGAAAACCCAGTTGTTAACATTTGAAACACACTGCACATGCGTGAATTTTCAACGACAATTGGGGCAGCGTAAATGTGGGAATTTTCTACGCGAGTTAGGGTAACGCGACACAGATTAGAAATTTTTGCTTTTCTTTATTCTATTTTATTTCAATTCAAAACGACTTCAAAATAAAACCGAAGGATCGATTCATTAACAATGTTTAGTTTTAAATGCATCAAGCATTAAGGAAATAAACGGAATCGTTTGAAATAACCGGTCGAAAACATGTTAAGCCTAACCTCATTAGCATGGGAAAACTGAAGTCTTATTGATTTGGCGGTGAGGAAATGGTTTTTGGTTGGAAAGTAGGAAAAGGGTCTTTTTTATTATATTCCTCCCCGTCTTTCCTGGGTTTTTTTCTCTATAAGAACCTTCCTTGTGCCTTAACGAAAATATTAGAGAGAGAGAGAGAGATGAAATGGTCAAGCCGTTCTCCAGTTCTGCATTTGAAACGCGTTTGGCGATTCATCTTTTATTTATATAGATTTTTCCTCGGCACTCTATAGAATGACATGTCATTTAGACTAAGTATATTTTACATAGTTTATGATATTGCTACAATTAAGCAGTTTATTTGTTAAGAAACGAAGAGTGGAAATTTTTAAAAATCCTATTTACTAGAATGCGCGCAGAAAGTATGAATTTTTTGACGATGCTTGGAGCCTGCATGCGCATCCACATGCACAACAGGTGGCACAAACGAAAATCTTCACGATGAACGTTTCATTGTTAAATTGATTTAATCCACCATCGAGTACAATTTCATCGATGTTTGGGAGAACAGCCGTCCCAAATAAGCATTCTTTGGGTGGCAGACATCACAAATAGGCATTTTTGAAGAGCAGACATCCCAAATAAACATTTTCGGGAAATAGACATCCCAAATAAGCATTTTTTGGGAGGCAGACATTCCAAATAAGCATTTTTGAGGTCACATCTCAAATAAACATTTTCGGGAAACAGACATCCCAAATAAGCATTCTTTGGGAGGCAGACATCCTAAATAGGCATTTTTGGGAAGCAGACATCCTAAATAAACATTTTTGGGGGAGAAAGACATCCCAAATTGCCAAATAAGCAACTTTGGCAAGACAGACATCCCAAATAAGCATTTTT
>JAOUZG010032726.1:66334-90087 GCA_026289955.1 Argiope argentata | reverse complement strand
AGACATCCCAAATAAGCAACTTTGGCAAGACAGACATCCCAAATAAGTATTTGGGGGAAGTAGATATCCCATATAAGCATTTTTGGGGGAGAAAGACATTTCAAATAAGTATTTTGGGGAGACTGGCATCTCAATAAAAATTTATGGGGAGGCAAGTATCTCAAATAAACATTTTTGGCAGGCTATCCCAAATAGGCATTTTTGGGGGGAGTCAAGTATCCAAAAGAGACATTTTTTGAGGACTTTCTGTGGAATGTCTAGTAAGTGTGAAATGTTCAATCTTTTCATACATTTCCGACCATTTTTCGGTATTCTCTAAGCCACCAAAGTATTCGATAGAATGATGTAGAAGAAATATAATTTTTATTTCATCTTTTTCCATGCTTCTTTCTCACCCCACTGTTATCTCAATGAGCCCGAGTACAAAAATATATGAAGCAACTGATTACTACAATAGCGTACATGAGGTAATTTTTTGCTATTCTCCTATGATATCCCTCTTCATTACGTCACTGATTTCTCGATTGCAAAGGGCTGGTAAAAAGTTGATTAGTCACACATGTTTTTAAGTTTACTTCCGATTAAGTGAAATGACGAATAACAAGCAATCATATAATAGCATTAATCTTTTTAAGTCACCAAATCTCCCGAAAAGCGTAAGTAAATCCCCCCTTATGCTTTTGATTTGTTATCCTTTTATCATTTTTATTCATGGTTCATTTCTTTAATTAAGGCTGGCAATTAATTTTCTTTTGAGCAATCTAGTCGGGAAAAATCTTTTATGTCTTTTGGCAACATCAAAGCAACAAATTGTTTGTACTTTCTTAATTAAAGCTAATGGCATCAAAAGCAACGAACGGAAGTTTTCGAGTCTGGAAATGAATCCATCTTTGCCTTTTTCTTTTCTGGAGGAGTGGGAGAAAAAAAATTAATCATTTGCTAAGACTTGCATTAAAACTTACCATTGGATTCGCCTTTGGCTAGTAAATCTGTCTCTAATTAGGATAAAATAATTTCTTAGTTACGTGTACTTGCTTCAATTATTAAAGACAAACTCATCAGAAAAATAACGGAATAATGATAATAATAAAAAAAATTAATCCTCAAAATCAATCCTCCACTTGAACTTCGAGACAAATTACGTCAATCGATAACTTTTGCAAAACTGAATGACAAATAAAAACTTCTACTTCTTCGGTCGCTGTCTTCCGGTTGCAGAGTAATGATTCTACACAATAAAGCTTTCAACAACACTTGCAGACGACAAAATGCGATCACCTCCACCTCTCCCCCCCTATTGCAGAAAAAGAATTCATCCCTCCCTAGACACTGATTTCTGGTCGAATTGATTTCGCCCAATTAAAGTAATTGATTACAGAATCGAAAAGAAGTGAAGAGAAGGGAAGAGAATGTGGCGCCTTTTCTTCGTTCTAAGGGGTCACTGAGCATTATATACCCCATTATCGTTAAGGATAAGAGGAGGGAAAAAATTCATTAAATGAAGTGAAGTGAAATAAGAGATGCTGGTTAAATTTCGTATTCCTATTGTTTTCTTCTTATGTTGTTGTTTTTATTAGTCTAGGGAAATAGGCATCTGTTGCTGAAATTCTTTTCCGCGTGTATACCATTTTTTTTTATCCACCGGTGCTAGTTTAATTAACTACAAAATTTGCTGTGTTTAGTTGTTCATGGAATGCTTACTTTTTAAATTGCGCCTTTTGTGGAATTCTCACAATTTGAGCCATTCAGTTATTCAAAGAAGCGTATGAAATTCTTATAATTTGTTGTGCAGTTGTTTAAGTAGTTTTGTTTGTTTTGATAATAGATCTGATGGTCTTATAATATGGAAAACCAGTGGGAATGGTCTCAAAACTTTCTCTCATACTCTAATAAACTTGTTATGACATTGGAGTTCAATATTTATTATGTAAATTTTCATGTGAATTTAGCATTTTCGCTGTATCTATCGTATTATGCTTGGCGAGTGTTTTGGCGATTAAATTTT
The DNA here is from genome assembly GCA_026289955.1 of Argiope argentata. Taxonomy (NCBI): domain Eukaryota; kingdom Metazoa; phylum Arthropoda; class Arachnida; order Araneae; family Araneidae; genus Argiope; species Argiope argentata. The sequence goes on along the minus strand of JAOUZG010032726.1, from coordinate 88,082 downwards.
AGCATGCGGTGACTGAAGTACAAATTGAATTTGTACTTCAGTCACAATTTTCTCAATCGTCTAAAACAACGAATTGACACAAAGCTGCACTTGTAGCTACAAAATCTCTCAACAAATTTGATATATTTAAGTCTTTGTGTTTTTAAATTATCGCTTTTATAGGTTTCTGAAAATACAGATAGACAGACAATTACCTTTTGTTGACTGTCTAAAGGGAGAAAAAATTATTTTGTTATTTATCTTCAGTATTTTTGTTTATGAATTATTTTTATTATGGCATCTCGTTGCCTCTTTCCTTAATGTTATACTAAGGAAATACATTGATTTTATATCATTAATAGCAATAAATCACCTATCAATCAATGTTAATAATAAATCAATAATAAAAATCAATCCATCAAGTAAGATAATCATCAAAATAAACAATAATTGATAAATTAATAGCATAAAATCAAATCAAATAGTGATAAATCAATAATGAAAAATCGATAATAAAAATTAAATCAAATAATAAAAAATCAATAATAAAAATTAAATCAAATAATGATAAATCAATAATATAAAAACAAATAAAATAGTAATAAATCAATAATGAAAAATCAATAGTAAAAATTTAGATAAAATAAAGATGAATCAATAACATAAAACAGTGATAAATCAATAATAAAAAATTAAATCAAATTATAATAAATCAATAATGAAAATTTTAATTAAATAATGATAAATCAATTTTAAAAATCAAATCAAGTAAGGATAAATCAATAATATCAAATTAAATGAATTATAGGAAATTAAATTAAATAATAATAAATCAATAGTAAAAAAATGATGATAGATTAATAGTAAAAAAAAATAAAATAAAGATAAATCAATTATAAAAAATTAAATCGAATGATGATAAATCAATGATAAAAAATCAGATCAAATAAGGATAAATCAATAATAAAAAATCAAATCAAATAAGGATAAATCAATAATAAAAAATCAGATCAAATAACGATAAATCAATAATAAAATTCATCAAATAAACGAATTTGATAGATTTTAATAAATCACTTAAGAAATATTTGCAGGTCCGTTTTCTGAAATTAAATACAACTATCTTGCTTTCTGTACAATTCTCTGTTTTAAATATAAATTCATGTACTATTGTTAAAGTTTCCAGTTGCAAAACTTTAGCATCATATTCTTTTATTTTCAAACGATAAGCTTTTCTCAGAAAATAATCCATTCGATTTCTTTCCGCCCTGATTTCCTCGGAAGAAGGAGTATAAATCCCTCCACCATCCCTGGTTCATCCCCCTCAAATCACATCGAGCCCCTGTGACGTTTTTGTGGGGCGCATGGTTGAGCCCTGGCACAACGAGATGAGTCCCCCCTCCCACCTTTCATCTATATTCTTCACCGTCGTTGTCCGGGAAAAGGTCATAATCGATGAGATTAATCGATTAAGTCACGTTCCCCGCGATAATCATCATCGCTTTCGGCTGCAAATGGGATTGGGCGAGATTTTCTTTTCTCTCACCCCGCATCCGAGATTTTACTCGACTTGGAATTGTGGGAAGACAGCTTCTTGTTGTATTCAACGAGGAGTGGAATTTCCTTTTGTGAAAAAGAATCCTTAAACGAATTTGTTCTCGAGTTTCATTTTTGTTTTTCTGTCTTCGTGGAGTAAAAACAAGCTTTTCTATGTCTCTTATCCTATAATGGAACTTGAGAAATTGCCATTCTAATTATCGTCTGGTCAATTTTTGTACCGATATATACAGGCATATCACTCAAATAACAAAAATTCATTAAATGGTATAAAAATATTTTGTTGGACTCAATAAAATAAAAATCAATAAAAATAATTACAAAATTATTTTTGTGTTATACACCAGTTTTATTAGCATATTTTGCTAAATATTTTTTGACACAATAGCATTTTAAACTTCATCAACAAAAAAAAATATGATAATGTTCTGTTTTTATTTTTTACTAATCGTATTTGGCGATGAGCTGATTCACAAGTATTAATAATCTCTAAAATTTACAAATAAATATTTATTCACAAGGATTCATAATAGCTAAAATTTACAAATATTTAATAAACTAGGTCTTAATGGCTTCTTTAGCAAAATATTTTTAAGTTCAAAATTATAATTCATTCTATTTTTTAAATAAAGACTTACACCTTTCTATTAATTTTATTGGGCATTTGTCTTATTGTTCGATAGTTGCTCTTAAATTCGTAAAAAATACATTCACTCTGCTATTTCTAGTGTTTGAACATTTTAAACTAATTCCTGACCAAAATAATATAAATTTTGTGCTTTTTATTTATGTTAATAGTATATTTTTAATATAATTTTATCCATTACAAATTCTTCTCAGAATGAAGAAAGTATATCGTTTGCTTTTTAAAAAAATATGTTGCCAATATTTATTTGTGTCAGGAACATAAATTTAATCTTATAATTTATTGTATTCCTATCGACGTTTGTTCGGATTGTAAACAAAAGCAAAAAACATCTGCAACTTTAATAGCAACGTGTATCAACAACTTTTGTGTTCTTCCTGAATATCAATTGTTATGTTTTTGTATTATCGTTCGTGATACGTTTAATATTCTTTCAGAATTCTTACGTATCTTCTTACAAGAATTATTTTGTATCTTTTTTTTATCAGAAAATATACTCAAAATAGTTTTTTAACTGATGAAATATGGGAAAAAATTTGATACAACTAAGAAGTTTGTGTCACTGCAAATATAAATTTTGAACATTAAGATGATTTAAAAATCCTTTGTCTACTGTTATATTTTTCTTCATTTAATGCTGAAAAATGCCAAATTTACTTAATATGTAATCAAAATTTAAAAATAAATGAATAAATAATCACTGTGATGTGCGTGTCACCGAAGTATATGTATACTAAATTTGATAGTTCTAGGTCAAACGGTTTAGCTTATTGAATGCCAACATACAGACACAAAGAAACAAATAATCATATTCATTATAAATAAAGATAAATATTTAAAATTTATTCTTTCTTATATAGCTCTAATAACATGGCCGAGTATAAATAATATCGTGAGAAGTGGCATTGCAAAATATACTAAACACATTTTTGTTAATTTATCAATATAAAAAAAGAACGAATCAAATTCTACGAAAATAAAGCTGGAACCATTGAAAATAATTTTTAATTTTAAACAGGCATTGAAAGAAAATTAATGCTATAATATGCTCTTGAGTTAATCAGAAAAACGTTACAATTTTAATTTGTTTATTTTTAATTGAAATTTATTTTGAATTTTTTTTTTAAATTAGTAAGCATCAACTACCCAAGAAATAACCTCGTGCCAACTTTGGCAACTTTAGATCCAATAGTCTGCTCTATAAAGCCTTTTGAATGGATTTATAATATCAAATTTTTATAAGAATTAAAATAATTATATATACATTATTTACTATTATTAATAATTTAATATGTATTAGTATTAATAATAAATAGTAATGAAGTATATTATTTTATATTATCTATTATTGCTGTTGCGTTCCGAATTTAGTAACCTGACCGTGGTATTTTAAATGTTTTATTTAATCATTTTTAGACTTTTTTAGTTATTTCTCCTAAAATTGATACTTTTAATTTAATGCTACTAAAAGAGCAAAAAAAAAAAAAAAATTCAAATCTAATTGATAAAATGGCTTAATGTAATTGTATGATTTCAATAATTTATAAAATGTGTAACAACAACTTTATTATTTCATGTGCCAAATAATATTTTATAAATGTAATATTTTTGGCAGTTAATTTTTTAATACACAATAAATAAAGCCGATGATCCTTTTTTAAAACTGATGTTATCAATTTCTTGTAGTTACAATTGGTTCGAAATGGTTTCTTTGAGTCAGAAAACAAATAATAATCTTAAAACTGAAATTATATTATGAAAACTATGCATTTAATTTATTCCTAAAGCTTAATGCACAAAATGCGCGCTGTAAACTTCGTACTCCAAAAATTAATGTGCCTCTACTTTGCACAACATATTCTCTTGGGAACGCAGTATATATCCGCGGTTATGTGTTGTGAACTAGGAAAATCATTTAGTTGATTCCACTCTCTAGCCCCGTGTGCTAAGCGCTTTACAGTCTGCATCTCGGTTTGAATGCTTGATTTACAGTCTTGTGCCTGGAAAGACGGAAAGTTAAGTCAGAGTTATATTAACTGAACACGTAAATGCTCTCTGCTTTTAAATGAAAGTATCACAAAGGAAAAGTTTGATATTCTTAGGTAGATTTTAATTAAAGATTGGAATTAGTTTTGCATGGGTGTAAAAATGTAATTTTTAACTCAGAAATTCCTCTTAAATTAGTAGTTTTATCCCTTGTAGTATGCAAAATTTATTATTAATATCAATCGAATCCTAATCAATCTGAAATGCATTTTCAAAATCTTGATCTAGTTAATAGGTTTATTTCATATTGTTATTATTTATTGTGTTGTATAAATCAATTACCCTGTTAAAAAACATCCAAATTTCCAAGAAATAATCCTAAATATTTAAACGATATAGCTTATTTGTTAACAGAATTCTTTTTATAATTCCTTTTAACTTTAAAAAAAATATCATTTTTTTTTGCCTTATTTTATTGCTGTTGACTATGATATAAATTATTTCTGTTGCTAGAATTGTTCTGATAAAAAATTAGTTTTAATCTGAATATTCTAGTTGTTTATTCTTCCAATTCTGTTCGTGTCATTTTAATTTAAATAGTATTCCTTACTTTTAAATGAATTTTTGGTGAATAATGGTGATTTAGTGTTGCAATTACAACGTGTTAAAGTAATATTCTCGACGATTTGCAAGTGATTAATGCTTATGACTAATTATCTTCGGCTACTAGCTGTTTCACCGAATTTATTAGTTATATTTTAAGTTAAATTCAATCTCGTATGAATATTATGATGCTCATTTTTTTAAACAAAGGACTTATTATAATGAAGTTAATTGTTAGTACCGTAAAAATCATGGATATATGGAATCTACATCTTATTGTATGTTGTTGATTCTTCTTATTACCGCAGAATGCTTTTTTAGTTTCCGATAATGAAGAAAATCTCACTATAAATTAATTCATGATACCATGAATTTGATTACAACAATGCAACTTATTGTTGAAATCATGTAAAAAATATTTTTAAAAAAACTTCAAAATTTTGGGAAAAAATTGCGATAAATTCATATCACTAAATATACAATTTTTTAAAATTATTAAATGGTTTTAAAAACCCATGCTATATTTTCAGAAGTTTTAGAGGAATAAAAAAATCAAAATTTCTCATAGCTTATAATTATTTAAAATGTCTAAAAAATCGCTGCGAACGTTTGTATTATTGAAAATATCTGTCAGGATTTACTTAACTTTGAAAGCAATGGTTTGTTCCAAGAACATCAATACATATACACACCTTTTTTCTATAAATTTCTGGTTTGTATTATTTTAAAGCAATTTCCTTTTCTTTTCACTACTAAGTTTTTAATAGTTTTATTTAATTATGTAACGGATAATTTGCACTTCATATTATTTGTCGTTTCATATTCCACGGGATTTTTTAGACTCAAACTTAGACGAATAAAAAAAATGTATAAAAAATTTTTTTGTCATTAAATCCCATTTAAACAATTTATATCAAATTATATTTCTTAATTAGTTTAGCGAAAGAACAAATTTTTTTCTTCATTTCTGCTCTTCATTTCTTTTTTTAAAATAAGTAATTAAATATTTGATTTTGGATTATTAAAACTCATCGGCTTTTATTATTCAGAAAGGTAATAAGAAAAATCGACTTACTTTTTAAAGCAGAAAGCTAGTTATAAATTTATAAAAAGATAAAGCTATTAGTGTTATACATTCTCAAGTAATCTGCAAATAGATTTTTTTCTTCCTTTAAAGTCTTTTTCAGAAAGCTTATTAAAGTCTGACTTCGCAAATATCAAACTGCGAGTGTTCTTGTTTGAGAAGAATGAGTAATTCGTGTTACAATTTTTTTAAAAAAAATATTTTTTTATTTTTGCAGGGATAACACTTTTTTTTTCAAACGATATTTTAAGAAATGATGCTGCTACCTTTTCGAGCTTCATGTAACGCGGGAAAGAATGTTTTAAAAGAAGAATTTTTTAAAAAAGGAAAGTTTCATTTTCTTTCGTCGCAGTAAGCAGCGTGGAACTTTTTCTTTTTGCGCGGGAAAAAAAAAAACAATTTTTATTCGAAACTAGTGAAAGAGGAAAAACTAGTGAGGAAAAAAAAGTTACGTTGAAACCTTGAAAATAAATTTTAATAATAGTTCGTCTGCTGTAGAGGATAACTTGAAGAAACAAAAACCGTTTCATTGCCAGGCAAAAATAAAGTTTAAAACAAAAATGCCATTCCCAGTGTACATCTGCTCATGCAGCAGACAAATGGTTAAAATCGAATGCTGCTTTTTAGTTATTATATTCTTGAAAGATGAAATATGGTGGAAAAGAGTTTTAGGATTATTGTCTGACTGTTTTTGGAGTTTTATTTGCTTCTTTTTAAACAAGGCACGCAGATGCTAAGTATTATTTCAGAATAGCGAGGGTTTTTATTGTTTCCCAGTATTCGAATCTATATATTCATATATTCCAACAGCATTATATTGAATTCCAGGAAGTGTATGGATTTCCAAAATAGTCAAAACGAGTAATGGTATACATTCGTTTCGTAACTTTTTATTCATATATTTTATTCTCCGAAAGTTTGGAATACTGCTGTTTCATTTGGATGGACTCCTGAGAATTGTTTCACGTGACCTTTTATTTTGCTTATCTTGTTGGCGGACAAATAAGCCGCATAACAAAGTATCTTTCGTTTGGGTTATGTTTGGATTTTATATCGATGCCTGGAGTTGCTATTGAGTAATACGAATATTTCTGTGACTGCATAAAATTTTCTTTTATTTCTTGAAATCCTAAAGGTTATATAATAAATCATTTTTGCCAGATAGTAATAGAATTTATATATTTACTGTCTCTTTCTCTCTTTTTTTGAATATAATTACTCATTCATTTAGAATTTTATCAGCCAAATAATTTTTGTTAATCAAAATAAATAGAAATAGAGTAAAATGGAACATTCTCTACATTTTTATTCATCCGCTCAGGTTCAGATAAATTTTTAAAAAAAATCTTAGTAAATGACACTCGATGTTAATAGTCTTTTCAAATCTTAATTCATTCATTAAATTTAATTAATTTTAAATCTTTAAATAAAGTTTTAGCAGTTTATAATGAAGATTGAAATCGACAGGCAGTGGCTCAATCGGTCAAATACGAGGATTTCGGTATTTTTTGCATGAAGGTGAAGAATGCGAGTTCAATCCCTGAGAAATTCATTCATTTTTTGATAATTTATTGATATGAATTGTAATTTTTTAATAAAAGATAACTAAAATAAAATTTTTCTTTGTTGACCTAAGTAGGAATTGATTAAAAAAAATTTTTTTATACTACTTACTAAAATGTTCTTACATTTTGTTCTGACGTCCTTTTACTTATATTCACAGAACGATACTGAACAACTCTTAAATTTTATTCATTTTTTTGTGAGAATGAATTTATTTAGGATGTGAGTAGAATTTTTTGTAGGAACAAACTTTTTTAAAATAAGAAATGTCAACATTCTTAATCAATACAACATATGTAAATTTAAACAATTTCATCAATTTTGAGTTCATTCATTGATGAGGAGTAATCTGTATTTTAATGTATTTTTTAGAACGTAATTGGAATATTCTTCTAATTTATTGCAGTGGGTTAGAAGTTACTGATTAGCTACAATTATGTTCTTTTTTTTTAATAATTTGCATTACATGAATCATTACCATCTATCATTATCCAGTCATGTATTATCTTTAATTATGAGGTTGTTGTTTATGGTGGAATCAGGAAATGATGCTTTAACCGATCAATCAGTTTCATATTTCTTCAAATTTTATTCGCAATGCATAATCTCTCAATAATGTTGCAAATATCTAATCAGAAAATTGCCTTATTAATTAATCCTCTTTTTAAAAAGTTAGTTTTAATAGCAAAACCTACGTTTATGGTATAAAATATGCACGCAGTTTCAGTCACAGTTACTTTGTCATATAGCTATTAATATGATGTAGAAGGCTTTATATTAAATTTGAAGACAAAAATGTCATGATGCTATTTATAATTATATATAATAGGCTACTTAGATAAAAAATTTAGATTAAAGTTGATCGGAATATGAATAAACAATTAAATTTTAAATTGTTATTAAAATTGATTACAATTTAAAGCTATTTATTTATTTGAAGAAGAAGAAACAATCAAAATTTGGTTTCGATTGAATTGATATCAATATTAAACTAAGCTTTTTATCAATTAATTATTATTTTATTTTACTTATGAATTTATATAAGAAGAAAATAATTAATACCATCTAAGTTTGATAATAATCTTAAACTAAATTTTTAATTAATTATTATTTTATTTTATTTATTTATTTGAAGAAAAGAATTAATACATTTAAAATTGGACTTTTACTGAATTGATAACAATCTTAAATTAACTTTTTATTTATTAATTATCATTTTATTTTAAACGAATTAATACGATCAAAATTTGACTTCCCTTAAAATAATAATTTTAAACCAACCTTTTTATTTACTTATTATTTTATTTTACTTATTTATTAATTTGAAGAGAAAAAGAATTATTACCACTGTAATTTTAAGCATTCAATTTATAGAAACAATTTTTCTTTCAAATGCTTTTTATTTAATTTCATGAAAAAGTTTTTTCGCCTTCTGATCTTTTGTTATGAAACATAAAATCGTTCCTTCAGTCGTAACTCCATTTTTCGTTCTAAGTCCCTTTTTGTACATTTCCAGCTCCCCGAGGTTCCCAGGGTGAGCAAAATTGATATAAATGGTGATGTACGCCCATCACCCTCTGATGTCCAGAACTCTGTTCTTCCCATATTTTAGTGGGGAAGGGGAGTGCGGGGGTGTGAGATTTTTATGAGCCTTGTTGGAGTGATAAAGAGTCGGTTTCTTTGATGACACTTAATGGGACATTATGGCCCTGCTCCTCCCCTCCTAGTGCTGCAGTTACAGTTTCTTGACTCGGTATTTCCAAAAAGAGAATCGCTGTAAACATGGTGTGCAACATGTGGAATAAAGGGAAAGTCGGATATTTTTTATGAGTTTTGTCCAGTATCGTTTTGTCTTGCCCTTACAATTATTTTGCAGTTTTTATGGAGACTGTCAGGAATTGTATACTCTTATATCTGTTGTGGTTTTTGGTTTTTAACTTTGGTCCATAACTGGCATTATAGATGCAGTAAATTATCATTTACACGTCCTTCTATGAATTGATATAATATGACGTAAATAAAAAGATGTATAATCGAAATTTTAATAATTAATGTTGGATATTGTAAATATAATGCTTACGACGTAAATTCATTTAGAAGTAATAATTTTAAAACTTTTTGTGATAGAATATTGCTACTTGTATTGTAAATAATAATTAGAGTTCAAAATTAAACATTAATTCAGAATATTAAAGATGATTCTTATTATCAACAAAAACAGTGCTTTTTTTTAACATATCAGAACATGATGTTGTTTTTGGGATGAGGTTTATAGCGTCAACAAAAATCTGTAGACGAAAAATAAAAATGTTATTATCTGCACGAGCATCTCAAAAAAAATCAGCTTTTAATAACGGGTTGCCATTGCATTTACAAAAGCTCTGAATTAAAACAAATAATGTAATGTCTACTGCAAATTAAATCTAGAAGAGTGTCATTTTGAGCACGTGATTATATGAAATGAAATAAATAGGAACTGTGATATTTTTTTAAACAATCAATGCGAGACAAAGTTTTTTGGATCGTTTACGATACTAAAGTGACTCATTCAATGAAACAATTAAAATGAATAAAAATATAATTTAACTTGCAGGAGCAAGTGGTTCTTGACCGTTCAAGAAATGATGTTCTGACATGATGCATTGTAACATGCAAAGCGGATTTCATTTTAATTTTTTTTTTTCTTTTGGCTTTTAGTATGTGGCAACCAAAATAGGTTCCAATCTTTAAAATGAAATTCATAATTCCTTTAAAGTAAAAATGAATAAGTCCTTAACTATTTTATTCTTCATCGTTTAAATTAACGTCTGACGATTTTCTTTTTCTTTTTCCCCTATCTATTCAAGAACCATAAAATCCCAATTACAGGTCTCAAAATTGATCGAAATCCAAATTTCACTGTACTTTTATTTTTTACTACAATCGCTCATTTGAGCTGAAATATTGAATTATTTAAAAGTCAGACGAGAAACCAGAATTTCAAATGTAAAAAATAGGTTTAACTCGCATCATGTTTCAACTTCTTTTCATGTATTTCCATAAAATACAACTTCAAATGCAATTTTACTAGCATTGTAAATAACTTCATAAATATTGCATTTCCATTATTATCGCTGTGCTGTTAGTGTTTGCCGGTTTCAGAATGCCAATAGAATGAGGGAAGGAAAAGACTGGAGTCTCCCCCCCCCAACCAACTGACACTGTTAGAAACATTCATCCATTCAGCAACATATCATCATGCTCTTTCGCTGTCAGACGATTCATGAAACCATGTTATCGTCTGCTTTTACTGTTAGTTGTCGTTCCCTATCCCTTTTCCCCATTAACAGGTCGTGACCCAGCCTCCACTAATGCCTTTCTGACTTCCTTAGTCTTGATTCGTCAAACATAGAACACCCTGCTGTAGTAATTCACCCACTGACGGGCTTTAATCTTAAGTGCCGGGGTTTATCCCGTATACTTATCCAGGAGCACGTGAAAATCGTTTGGTTTGGGTTGGAGAGTGGTAGTGACTCAGTTTGTTGCTACCTTGCTTTGGTTTTGTTTGCTTTGTGTCCGAATGCATTGTTTGAGTGTGTTATACGGTTATCCAAGATGTTTGTTTACACTTTAAGTACTGTTGAGAGTGAGTATGATGTATAGGATCTGTGGGGGAACCTTAAATTGCTTTATGTTTTTAAATTTATTTATTGCCATTGAAAATTTAATTTTTAAATACTTATCTTATGTAAAAAGTATATTCGATGCATATAATCTTAAATTTATATATATATATATATATATATATATATATATATATATATATATATATATATATATATATATATATATAATCTTAAATCTTTCCTAAAATATACGAATTTATTCGGTACATATAATCTGTATAAAGCCTTAAATTATTTTATGCATCTGTTTACTGCCTATAAAAATGTAATTTTTTTATATACTCACCTAATGTATACACGTGGATTCGATGTATACAATCTTAATTTTTTTATCTATCTTAACTTATTTACTGCCGTTGAAAATTTAATTTTTAAATTCTTATCTAGTGTATACAATTGTATTCAATTCTTTTAATCTTAAGAAAATCTTAAATTGCTCTATGTATCTTAATTTATTTACTGCCATAGAAAATCTAATTTATAAATACTTAGCTAGTGTTTAAAAGTGTATGCAACACATCTACAGATCACCTTAAATTACTTTATGCATATGAATTATTTGCCGCTGAAAATTATTTTAATTACTGCCATTGAATATTTAAGAACTAGTGCATACAAGTACATTCGGTGTATGTAATTTGTAGAGAACCTTAAATGCTTGAAGTAATTTTATTTCCTACCGGTAAAAATTTAATATTTAATTACTTACTATATACGAGCAAATCGATTTTTAGGACCTGTAATGGATCTTAAATTGTCTTATGTATTTATGCATCTAATTGATTTACTACCATTAAAAATTCATTTTTTAAATGCTTATCTAATGTATACGAATTGTCTTCGATGCATACAGTCATATATATATCTTGTGTATTCAATTTTTTTAATCTTAAGAGAATGTTAAATTGCTTTATGTATCTTAATTTATTTGCTGCCGTTGAAAATTTATTTTTTAAACACTTATCTAATGTATACAATACATATAATCTGTATAGAATTTTAAATTATTTTATGCATCTATTTACCCCCATTTAATTTTTATACACTTAACTGATGTATACTAGTGTATTCGATGCATATAACCTGCATTGAAAATTTATTTATTGCCATTGAAAATTTAATTTTTAAATACTTGTTGCGTTGACGTCCTGGCATAGTGGTAGCGCGTTTTTCCCGTGATCTAGGGGTCCTGGGTTCGAGTCCCGATTCGGGCATGGTGGTTCTCCGTCTGTACTGTCTGTGATTTCTGTATATAATGCTTTGTATACCTCGTGTAATACTTAGTGGTGCATTGAGGTTTTCCAAATGTTCAATAAAAGAATACTCAGTCATAACAAGTAAATTTATTGTATTAATTTGTGGAGAACCTTAAATTACTTGAAGTGAATTTATTTACTACCATTGAAAAATTAATCTTTAAATATTTACACAGCATATACAAGTGTATCGAATGCATAAGATATGTAGAAAACCTTAAATTGTTTTATGTATCTAATTTATTTACCGCGTATTGAAAATTTAATAAATTAAATTCTTACCCAGTGTATACAAGTGTTTTTGGTGCATATAATCTGTTGAAAACCCCATTTTTTTTATGCATCGGTAAATAAAACATTTAGGCATTTTTAATGGCGGTGAATAAAACATGCCAAATTATTTTATTTATTGCCATTGAAAATTTAATTTTTAAATACTTACCAACCAGAATTATTATTAACTCTTGGTTCTTGTAAAATGGAAAATAAACCGAGTTCTTGTTTGTCTTTATTATTATTATTTAATGCTCTTGGAAATGAAATTTATGTGAGCTATTTCTTTCTTTATACTTGCTTCTAAACCTTGTTTCGTAAAAGTCTTTTTTTATGTATTTTTCCCCATCCAATAAAAGAATTGAATTAATTTCTTGTTCTAATGAAGACATGGGTCGTTATGATACTGAATAGCAACTAATTACTAAGCTAATTTTCTTTTAACAGAAAGTTTTTTTTCTTATTGTTTTTCTAATTCTGTCTCGTATATTTACAAAGTTAAAAAGTATTTCGAATTGTACGAATTTCATTAAGCTGACGATAGGGAAATAATTTTAAAAATTTTCTCTTTGCAAATATATCGTTTATTTTTTAGTTTGAGACAAGCAAAAAAGACAATATTTATTTATATTTAAGGATTAGGAAATTCGATCACATCACAAGGTTTGATTTAAATGAAATGGGATTTTATATTAAAAATTTAAATTAACATTAAGTGATTTGTATGCTTTCAATGATTTTGCATTTATTTTGAAATATATATAATTTTTTTTAAATATCGCCATATATTTTTTCTAAATTATTTAATATGAGTTTTAGAGAAAAGCATATCATTATTTAAACTAACTAAGACCAAATTAAAATGTCAATATTTAAAATAATTAAATACCAAATAAAAAGTATTCCTATCTTAACTTTGATATGTGAATGTTTAAATTATATTTTCAAGAAATTAATGTATATTATTATCATATGAGAACTTGATGTTGTATTGGTTTGAAGTTTTTGAAGCTTCAAAATGAACGGGCAGAAAATGGGAAAGATGATTGTCACATTTGGCGACTTATCACCTGCAAAAAGTTAAAATTTGGCTCTAATGTCCTCCATGCACCCGATCCTCGATATATCGACGCATGCATATTCTGACAGTCAGTGACGGTTTCAAACATGTTTAAATTGGTTAATGACTTAAATTAATGAAGACAAACAATGCTTTAAAAATAATAATATTCTCATATGATAACTATGAAAGTTGTAAAGCAGATTTCTTCTTTTTTTTTTTCTAAATTTTTTGTTCATGTTTTATTTTTTTAAAATGGACTGATTAAAAAATTGTGCTTTATATCAATTGTTTTTATCGGTGATCAGTAAGAAGAAAAAGAATTCAAATAATATTTATTTTAATTAACGGTTATTGTGTTGTGCTACAAGTTTCATTGTGTTGATTCAATTAAATTCAATCAAATTGAGTGTATAGATTATATGACCTTATCAATTTTAACATAAATAGCTTTCGCCAGAATTATTTTAAAATCATTTTAATCTATCTGAGAATTGTGAAATGCTACCGTTTAAATCAAGGTTCACTTGTAACAGTCGTTAACCGTTTGCTGTGGAGTACTCTTATGAAACCTTAATAAGATTTGATAAGATACTCGACGTATTATTGAGAAACGATATTAGTAATTATTGAGAAAAAGGGAAAATAAATGAACCGAAAAGCATCTCCATCATTCATCTACACTTTCCTTCACCCATTCCGACAAACCCCGAATCTCAACGAACACAATTTACGAGGAGGACCGAAACGAACTCGACGCACTTCGCCCTCGCAAACATTGATTCTTTTCTTCATGGATGTAGGGCAGGAGAGGGAAGGGGGGTTGAGGAGAGCAGCAGTTGGCCATGTACGGTCGGACGGACAATGCGAAGTGGTCCCTGGGGCGCCGCATCGATGAAGATGGAGGGGCGCCCCTGTCTTGTGGCAATGCTGGAACAAGGGCTTTCCGTGGAAAAATTCTGGACATCTAAATTGACTCTTGGCAGATAACGACCCCCTCTCTTTGTTCGACTTTTTTTTCCCTGTATACTTTTCCTGTCGTTTCTTTTCCGCTTTCTAATCCTACCTGAGAGTTACGGTTACGATCGCGTTTTTTATTTTTTATTTTTTGTGTAACGCAACAGCCCCGGAATTAATGAGAGAGGTGCAAGTTTTTATGGGGGTTTGATGGGGCGTAAATTTCGCCATCGGCCCTAGTGGACACTGCGGAGGCTGCACGAACATGTCGGAGAATATTTGGGGGGTTGTAATTAACGGGAGGCCGTTTAGCACCGTTTTTCGATGCATAGAACGTTATTTAACTGTGACCGAAATTCACTGACGTTTATCGCATCACGTTTTCGAAAAGATATGTCCCTTTTAATTCGAAATTGTTAACTATATTAAAGTAATTAGTATGGAGGGAAGTAATTAGTTTAAACTTTTACGGAGTTAATTAGTTTTAAGTATAAAAAATTAAATTTATTAAATTGGGTAGAATTTCTTTTGCATGGGGAAGAATGGTATGGGAAAATCATATAGTACGTTATAATCTTTAATCACAAGTGGTCTAGTTTCTGGTGCAATTATTAAATTTTTGTGTGGAAGAAAATTTAAACGAAATGGAATCCGATTACGAAAAGTTGAAAATTTCTTTCATTCACGAATTGCCTTTCTGGATCACGAACATATTTTCAGTTCACGAAAAAAATTGAGCGATAAAAATGTTTTCCTGTTTTCAGATAATAATCATTTTTGATATTTTAAGCGAATTTTTTTTTTTTTGTCACAATCATAGGATAAATGTCATTGCGAATTTCTAATGGCTTTATGTTGCCTTACGCTAGTATTGTGACGTCGTGTTACATGGAGAAAATGATCGATGCGAAATACAATTGGAAATCAAACTGACTTGGCGCAATCACTTGAATTAATTGACCTTAAGGTGACGATTAAATTGCATATACAAACTGTCCGTGGCATAAGGGAGGTGGGGTTCCAGAGAGGGTAGTCGTCACAGAAATCATCAATAGAAGAAAATTCAAAGTTGTTCGAATAAAAATATTGAAATCAATAATTACAATAATCGCACGCTTATTTTGGTAAAATCGCAACCAAAAAGCGCAGACGTTAAGGATCTACTATCCGATTTCATATCTGAAACTGGATAGTAGATCTGAATGGAAAAAATCGATTATTGCATTTTTTTTAATATTTAGGAGCCATTATTGGCGAAGTTGCGCCAAGCATATTGTAAGATATTTGGGAAAATTGAAAAAACTTTTACAGTAAAATGTTGAATACTTAAATTTAAAATTTATAGAATCTATACTACTATTATAAATGTGAAAGTTTGGATGGATGGATGATGTTTGTCAATCACACCTGAACAGCTGAACGAAACTGGATGAAACTTGGAACAGAGATAGATTATAGTCTAGAATAAGGCATAGGCTACTATTTATTCCGGTTAATGGAGTGGTTATTTTTTTATTAGTTAAAAACTAACTTTCTCGCCAGAAATCTTCATTTCCCCACCGTCAAATGAGCAGTTTCTTTTTTGCCCACGCTTATGAGGTTAGGCTTCATATGTTTTATTTTCTTAGTGTTTGATGCATTTAAATATTGTTAATCATTCGATTTTCCGGATTCATGCTGAAGTAATTTTGAAATAAAATAAAACCGAACAAAGGAAATTAAAAATTTCTATTCTGTATTACGATAGCCCAACTGGCGTAGAAAATTCACCGATTTGCGTTGTTGAAATAGGCGTTGAAAATTCACGCATATGCAGTGTGTTGTAATTGTTGATAATTGTTTTTTTTTTCATTTTAATTAAAAATTTAAAAATAATGTATATAATACTATTGTAACTGTCCCCATCTCGATGGATACATAAAATAGAATTTACTTAATTCTAAAGAAAAAGGACTTGATTTGCTGTTTTGCTTTATTTCAGGACGCACTGTAAATAAATTATTTTTAGGTTAGTTGTGTAATTTTACATACGTCCGAAGTTGCGGGTAAAAGTTAATTATTTATATATTTTATGAATGATTTCTTAGTTATAATGTTTTGAATCTTGAATTAACTACACACGTCTGTGATTCCGTCAAATTGTCTGACATGAAAATCTTGTTATTTTAATTCTTACATTTGTTCTATTCACTCTGTAATATCTAGAAGCCGACCAATTCCCACACTCCGAGTGTAAGGATAAAATTTGTCCAGCCAAGCACATGCCTTTGAAAGATCCCTATGATTCCCTCACACGAGATGTACATGTGATTGACATGCATATCGAAAATCCCTATTAAAATCTTAACAATATATATTCACAGTGATTATAGCTTGATCACATTTTTCTCATTCCGTTTCGGGTCGTTCTGTGTTGTTCTTATTGCTTTAGTTTGTATATAATGCGTACTTCCAGTGATGGAATAAAACAAACTTAAAAATTCAAAGTGTCATCTATGTCTTCGAAACCGCCTTCCATTTTCAACAAATAATAATGCTTTATATATATATATATATATATAGTTAATTTCTTAATTTTCAATTTAAGTTATCCATTCCACTTGCTCTAGTTAATTAATTCAACAGAAGCTTCGTAAAATTGCTGAATCAGCTGAACGTCGACTACTTTCCCACACTCCAAGTGTAGGGACAGAAATTGTCCAGCTTAGCAAATTCCATTAAAAGATCCCTATAATTCACTTGCAGGAACTGTGTATGTGATTGAAATGCTTCAAAGATCCCTATTAAAATCTTAACACTATATATTCAGAGGGATAAAAGTTTAATCAGCTTTTCGTCATTCCGTTTTTGTGTCGTTCTGTGTTGTGCTCGTCGCTTTTGTTTGTACATAATGCCTGCTTCCCGTGATGGAATAAAACGAACTTAACAATTAAAGTTGTCATTTATGTCGTCAAAACTGCCTTCTTTTTTCAACAAATAATAATAATTCATTACATATATATAATAATAAACAAACATGTTATAATCATGTATATATGCTGGGAAACATTCTAGATATGAGAGAGAAACAAAAGCCATATTACTCTTCTCTTTCCTGTTGGTAGAGATAGTGTCGCCATCTTATGATATATATAATTTTTGTTTCTCGCTCTCTAATCCTTTAACATCCCCGTCTGTGCAATACCTCCTCAAATCCCATTCCATATTTCACAACCAACCATCCCCATAAGAACACCCTCTTCCTTACCCTCGCGACGGGTCATCAGGTATGTATCTTTCCGTGTCGCTTTGGAGGGACATCTTTCCTGGACGAGCTCCCCTTAAGCAGAAATAATAGCGCGGGTGGACGGAGGTGCAGCACGCCAAACGATCCCTGAGGAGCACCGGGAGCAAAAACACAAGATGATGAAGATGAAGTGGACAGGGGGGTTGGTCGCCTCGCTCTTCCTTTGCCGGAGAATAAAGCAAAAACGCGACTCTAAATTGTCTTCTGACAGATAAGTCGGCGACTTTTTTGCCCTCGGGAGTGTAAGAGGGGTTGAAAGAATTGAAGCCTTTACCCCATCCCCCGCCCTTCGAATTCTTATTTCTATTCTTATTTGAGAAGAAAATATTGCGCGAATGGTTTTATTTGCTGTGTAATGTTTTTTTTTTATCGTCCGTTTTGAAGATGAGTTGGGAAAATCGTCTGCATGGAGGAAAAATTCACTTTGTTACTTTATAAGCTGAAAAAAATGTTTTTTTTTTTTTTGTCACTTCTAACCATAGTCGGCTGCAGACAGGTGGAAGGAAGTGGTTGAATTCGTAACTGTGACTGGAATGTTGGGGTGGCGAGTTCTTTTCTTTTGAAGGTATTGTATTATCGTTATTCATTTCATTTCCTCCTCCCCCAAATGTATGTTACTTTACATAAGGGTGTAACAAAAACTTATCTTCAAAATTAAAGAAATGTCATTCTATTATAAACTATAATGGAAAATGTTATTAATTTCATTAGTAACAAAATAATCAAGATATTTTTTTTTTTTTTGGAAATTCGTGGTATAATATTTTAAGTTATTTTTAAAAAGTTATTCATTTATTAGTAATAGAAAAACTTCATAGGACCGGGATTGTCTGGTTGGTAGGGCGATGGATTTACTTCCCTTGGGCTACGAGTTGGAACCCGCCAACCGAAGACTCCCCTTGTGTATGACGGCTGGCGCTCTTTAAATTTGTTCGTGGTCGCAAAGTCCTCCATATCGAGAGTAATACCACTGGGGGTACTGGGTCAGAGGTGATCGTTCTTTTTTCCGCGTCTAAATTACGATCTGAGATGAACTTGCATGAATGAAGTCGGCCCCCAGGGTTGTGACGTGTGAGTAGCTAAGTCGTACTCTTGGCCCTAGATGGCGCTACTTGTAAAACAAAGAGACGCATTTCGTAGGCTTAAAATCTGCTGATCGTATCAGCGGGGGCTTATGCCAAGGCAAGTGCCATTAGTCAGAACACAAAAGAAAAACTTCACTGTTTGTGTCTTTGTGCTCTTTTAAACTTCAATCTAGTGTAGGGAATCATGTATTTGAAATGCGAGGGTTGGACAAAATAATGGAAACACCTTGAACAACCGACAAAATATATTTTAACGTGGTACTATCTACCTTTTGCGTCAATTACAGCCACAATTCTCCGAAGTATTGGTTCATACAAATTATGAATTGTTTCCGAAGGAATTTTAGCACATTCTTCAGTTAAAACACCCTTTAATTCTTTTATAGACGATGACAGCGGAAATCGACCATAAATGCTCAATAATATTGAGATCTAAGAACCAAGAGGGAATGCTCAACTTCATTAGAATGTTCCTCCCGCCATTCTTTAACAATTTAGCCGCTTAGGTTGGTGCATTATCGTCTTGAAAGATGGAGTCCCCCCTCCGGAAACAGTTCTTGAACCATAGGATGAACTTGGTCGCCCAAAATTCCTTAATAGTCTCGGCTGTTAATTCTTCCATGAAGAGAAATCATTCGCCCGGCGGATTTCCAAGAAATAGTACCCTAGATCATCACAGAATCCCCCCATGTTTTACGGATGGGAGAAGGCGGTCCGAATGAAATGATTTTTAAGGCTGTCTCCAAAACTACACTCGGCCGGAGGTTGGAAATAGGGTAAACGGTGATTCGACTGAGAAAATCACATTTTTCGACGGACCAATTCTGGAAGCTTCCTTGCCACTCTAAACACTTTGAAAGATTTGTCTTTAGGAGTAGAGACTTTCTAATTGCAGATCATCCGTGGAATCCAGATTTGTGCAACTCCTGACGAACAGTTTTCGTGAAAACAATGTTCTGTAGGTGTTCATTGAACTCTGCAGTAATTTTAGGATTTTTGGTAATTTTAGAACTCCCCCCCCCTTTGTCATATAGACAAAGGGAAATTTTTCGGAAATGTGTTTTTCGAACACGGAGATATCTTAACCGTGGAGAAAAATCTTATATTCAAATTATTTTTTTGACAGTTACTATACTTTCTCTGTATTACGTACATGAGAAAGGAAAAAAATAACGTTAGTTTATTTCTGCGAAATTTTTCTGGAAATACAAATTTCCAGTCACCAAAGGAACGTAAGATAATGTCATTGTAGAAAGAAGTGCGAAAAGGGCAGACGTAATGTCCTCGATCAGTTATACGCATGGTTTGTTTTACTGAATCTAATGTCTTGTTTCAATGGTAATTAATTTCTTTTTTCAAAAACTCTTTCACGTACTTGAGAATGACCATTCGAAAAATTTTTCTCGTGGAACTTTTTTTTATGACCTTACAGTAGGGGGTGGAGGAATGTTTGAAGGAAGGTCGTTTCAGGAGGCAACAGTGGCCTCCTGTTTGACGACATTAAATCCAAATATACTATGACTATTTCTAATTATGATGATATACACCATTATGTTGTATTATCTCACAAAAATTATTTTTATATAAACTTAAAATTCAAAATATAACCATTTTAATTTCACCAATTTTGTGTTCACATTTTTTTTTATTTCAAATTTTTTTTAAAATTTAATTTTATTCTAATTTGTGTTTAAAGTCATGATGAAGTTCAAACTCGTTTCATTATATTCCTCTCCCTGAATTCAACTTCTGTTCGGATTTTTCTTAAGTGTACAAGGTCTCACTTGCATTATCGTGCATAATGTCCATTCATTTTTGTGGAATAAGCGGTATTTACTGGAAGAATTACGCATAACTCTTGTCGTGTTTAGTTCAAAGACGATAGAAAGGTTTTAACACGCAAAGGGTTATGATTACGCGCTGTTGTTGAAAGCCTGTAATCGAAATTCAATGGCCAATTGTCCATTAAACTGTTTTTGCTGTGCGTATGTTGTCACAATTACAGAAATTTAATTTTTGTTGGAAAAGGCTACATTTTTGGTGATGAAATCATTTCCTTCCTTGTGCCTTAAAATAATAATGGTAATGAAACGAGTTAATGATCTTTAATTTATCTTTTTTTCCATCATTGTTAAACTTGCTATCTTTCAAGGTTTGATATCTGGTTAGGACTTTTATCAACGTTCCATGGATAAAATCTTTTTGAAATACAATGTTTAACTGTTATTGTTTATGTTTTTTAAAAAAATTTAATTATTTTGCCCATCGACAACTGTTTTTTCTTTTCATCTCGCCCCCCCCATTCTTCTTAGCATTAATGCAAAATCTTATTTTTTTTTAAATATATGAATATCAAACAAACATTCGTCTTTGGATATTATATAAAAAATTAAGGTATTTGTTTGTATTATTTTTACTAAAATTTTTTAATTAAATTAAATTATTTTTATTAAAAAATTAAAAAACATTTATTAAAATTAAAAAATAAAAGTTATGTTTAAAAAATTGTTCCCTTCAAAGTAAGAAAATTACTGTCCA
Organism: Argiope argentata; assembly: GCA_026289955.1. NCBI lineage: Eukaryota > Metazoa > Arthropoda > Arachnida > Araneae > Araneidae > Argiope > Argiope argentata. The sequence continues at coordinate 66,544 of JAOUZG010032726.1, read as the reverse complement.
AATCAATTTAAGTTCAAAAGGAAATCGAAAATATGTATATGTTATTTAAAAATTTATCGAGACATTTTGTGTTTCTTTAGTTATATCTTTCGAACAATTATTTCATAAAGAAGATTGTCTGTAAAATTTTTGCTCTTAATTATTATAATTAGAGGGAATATTAATAAAAAATCTGATTTGATGTACAGTTTGTGATAGTTTATTTATATT
>JAOUZG010032726.1:0-65934 GCA_026289955.1 Argiope argentata | reverse complement strand
ATATATATAAATTATTTATTTGGGCATATAACTTCACGTTATAATTTTTCCTTTTCTTTTCTTTTATAATATATAACAATTTTCTATTTGCATTCGATGTAATTTTTATTTTGACTTTCAATCAATAACAACATGAAATTTCAAATAAATCCATCCAATGTTGATAGTTTAACCAATAGGATAGCCAGAATTTCAAGTTCACAAATTGGTCGTTATGGTGAATAGTTAAAAATATTTTTTTATAAATGAATGAGAAAGACTAAGCATACATACATATTAATATTTTTCAAAGCATTTAATAGTTTTTTTATTAAAAACTATCACATTTTACGTGTTTTTTTCATATACAGGTGTACTTATATTTATTTTACCCTAATTTCTTGATTATTTATTTTATGTGCAAGGGGGTAAAAGCCTTTTTTAAAAGAGAAAGTTTTCAAGTGTTATAATGATTAATGTTATTACAGATTACCATTTTGTTACTTTAAAATAATTATCTTTTCCACCTAAGAAGCTGGGGCAGCTTACCGAAAAAAAGGATATAAACTTAACGCCTATTTCTCGTTTTCCAAAATATGCATCGAACGTATTTTTACAGCGCGGGGATTAAAAACGTTTCTTCACATGAATTATTTATTTCAACTCATTGTTATTTATAAAAATATGTGTTAAAAGAGGGTAGGGTAAGGGCTTAAAATCCCTGGACGAAAAAAGCATATTTGGAACCTAACGATAACTCATTAGATTAAGAATCAAAAAGTAAACTAGCTGCAAGATTGCAGATTGGAAAGAAGGGAAAAAAAATTCCCTCCCCTACTACCGGTGTGAAAGGGGGGGGGGACGAAAAAAGTAAATAAAGCTATCATTTAAATTTCACGCCCTAGACTTCTTGCATTCGGCACATCTTCAGTAGGATTTTTTATTTGATTTTTAAAAGGAAAAAAAATAATAATAAATAAAATTAAAGCTTTTCCCTTCTTTTTTTATACGTTTACTTCAAATACCAAACGATTTGTGCGCGAATTTATTTGCATACATTCCTTTTTTTTTCTCCCTCCCCTCTTCTTCCTTTTCCGCGCCTTCTGAAAGTGGGAAGACAGGCACATAAATATTTCAGGCTAAGAAATGAGATTACTTAGGTATAGAAGCTCTTTTCGTAATGGAAAAGCTACCCGTTTGCGGCGATAACGTACGTTGTAATAATAAATTTTCCCCGAATACTTTTTTGAGCAGTTAACTGAGACACCCATGTGAAAATTCATGCGCTATCGTTTAGGCCTTCTATTTATTTATTTATTTATGATTCTGTTAAATCTGGAAGCTTAGACTGACAATTGATATTGATATGTTAATGACTTTTTTAATATCTGTTCACTATTTAATTTTCTTTTTAATGCCACATGGAGACAAAAAAAAAAAAAATACTTTTTTTAATTATTTTTTTTATTCCGCCAAACGATTATTATCTTAGATAATAAATGAGTTTTATCTCGCTTTGTGTATTACTTATTTATTTTGTTATTTGAAAAAAGTAATTACATGAATAAAAACAAGTGTGTGTGTGTCAATTCCTTCTTAAGTCCACTAAGATACTTTTTTTTTACTTTTAATGATTTACTTTTAAATGATTACAATTAATATGAATAATTTATCAAAAAACTATGTCTGGTCGAAACAAAAGAAATTCGATATCCGTTGAAAATAAATCGGAACACGCTCGTTGAATTTTCTACGCTAGTTGGGGTATCGCAATACAGATTGGAAATTTTTTATTTCCTTTATTCTGTATCATTTTAATTCAAAAGTACTTCAAAACGGATCCGAAAAATCGATTAATTAACAATGCTTCATTTTAAATGCATCAAACATTAAGAAAATAAACAGAATCGTTTGAAATAATCCACCAAAAACATGTTAAGTCTAACCTCATAAATGTGGGGGGGGGCAAACTGAATTCGTTACTTTTTTAGCTGTGGGGAAAAGACTTGCTTATCCATGAAAGTCTGGAATATTATTACTTATTAACTGATGTTTAATTTTTAGCTAAAAATTATGTTAAGTAACGTACTTTCGGTTTTAAAACTTCAAAACAGAGAATAATGCGAGTAAAATTATTTTCAATTTTAAATTACTGCTGTATTGTAATTATTTGAATTAAACGCGTCATTAATTGAGTTATTTTATATGTGTTCTTTCATACGACAGAATGTGAATTGGAATATGGAATGTTCAATTTTTGTTTTAATATAAGTAGTAATATCAAAATGTAGAATAGAAAACATATAATATTTTGAATTATATGTTTATTATCAGAAATTCTAAACACAAATTATCCGTTGTTTTAAATTTTTTTAGGGTTATTATTTTCTGTCAAATAAGAATTTTATTATTCATATCTTATTTATTTATATTTTTTTTTGCCACGGAATAAATATATAAAAATAATATCGTATGCGAAAAAAAAGAAATAAAGGCTTTTGATTTCTTAACTTCTCATTATTTTTTTAATTATGTTTTGCAATTTCACGTTGGCATCAGTGTATATTTATTTATAAAAGAAAAATGCCACTTGGTATTTATTATCATCATTTTCCAAAAAGATATATTATAGAAAACCGAAGCAAATTTTTTAAAAATAATTAATAAAACAGTTTTAATATTTAAAAAAAGGAAGCAAAATATATCTTTTTTCGAATAAATTCAAGCCAATTTCTTTAACCATTTAGATCAATTAACGAAGATTTTACGACTCTTCATTGCCATCTATTTTTTCATTTTTTTTAAATTATTGTTTAAGTGGTAGCAAAAGGAGGGTTTTTTATTCATTAAAAGCAGATTTTCATCTCGTCCTAACGGCCTTTCCAAGAAAAATGAGAACTCCCCCCCAAAACCCTTCAGTATTATTTTAAAATATTTAATAATGCTCTGAATAACGCTTGTTCAAATATGTTCTTACCATTCTTCAATTCTTATTCTTTCACAACAAATATTTTTTTTCTTTTTTTTTTTCCTTCTGAAGTTTTATTTCCGCCTAAAAATCGTTTGCTTTCCCCCCCCCCTTACAAATAATAAATAATTGCATTTCCAATAATGTAAAACATTCAGTAGGGATTATAAGTCCATCAGCTGTGCTTTTGAGCAAAGCAGGAAACTCAAAATCGTTTGCATCATTTTTTTTTTTTTGTAAACGGAAGTAAACTCAAAAACTACGAGTTGTATTTGTTGCCAATAACTCAGTGGAATTATTCATTTCCTGCGCATAGTCATTTCCTGGCGGGTTGCGGAAAAGTGCCACCACAGATAAAATTGCCAAGGAGGGCCAACCGTAGGATTGAGGGGGAGAGGGGAGGGAGAAAGGATGGATATTCGAAAGAAAAATTGTAAAAGCATGGGGGCAATGAAAACTCCACTCAACGTATCTTCCCCTCAAGCGAAAATGCTGAATGTGGCCAAAAATCAAGACCGACCTGAGCAGACGTTTTCAAGCCGAGGTAAAATTCTCCGATATTGCGTCACAATCTGGCGTCTCTTCTTCCCGTTGCTATGGCGACGCTCTTGAGCTTCCTCCTCCTGAGCGTCGTTAGTATTGACTTTTCCTAGGGGTTCGCCAAACTTCGTTTTGGGCCTCGCGAAGGAACAGAATGCCATTTTACTCAGGAAAGGGGGTTATTTTCTTCATTTTTTTTCTCCCTCTCGCTTTCGAACCGATTTTGTATTCGGGATAGGAAAATGTTATTTCTAGAGAGAATTTTTCCCGAGAAAATGCTACTTTTTCTTTTGGACATCAGTTGGTTCTTTGATGATATATTCCTTAAACTCAAAAATGTGGTTTTAAAATGCTGCTTTTTCAAAGTTTAAATGGGAAATTTTCTTCCTTTTATGTATATATATATATGTATATACTTCACGTTTTTAGAGCGGATTATGAAATATTGCAAGTGGCATAAGAACTTATTATTCTGATAAGAAATCTAAATTTTACTAAATAATCCAAAATGGCTGAAATAATTCTTGCATGTGTTTTTGTTAATCCCAAAATTTTTGAACGAAGAGTCTCTTCGAATCGTTTAATTTTGAAAACATTAACTAAGTTTTAGTTAATTTTCCTCGTGATTTTTTTAAAAATTTCCAGACGATTAGATAATAAATTTTATATTATTCAGCACATTTATTAAAAACAAAATCTTAAAATCGAAGTTGTGGAACAAAATGATTTTTTTAATGAAGTTTTTTATTTGTTTTTTTTTTAACTGTTTTGTAGTATGTTATCTGTATCTTAGAATAATTTTGAAATGAATCATTTCTTTCATTGAATAGCATCAAATTTTAATTCACTTTTTTTCTTTCTGTATTCATAATATTCATATTGGATTATTACAATTTGTGATTCTTTTGATACATTTTATTTACATCTATCTTTAAAAAATGAGAAATGAAATGACAGAAATCTTGAGTTCAGTAATTTTAATTCATCCGACCAGTTTTATTTAAAAGTAACTATTTTTTTATTTCTTTTATTAAAGGTTATAGTTATTTCTGGAATAATCTTAAACGGAATATATAATTAAAAACAGATTTTTTTTAAAAAAAATTTAATGACAGATTTTGCAGGTTTTTATCTGTTATAAATAATTATTCGATAAACTTTTCAAGTTGTTTTTAATAATTAATTTTAAACTAAGTTTGTTTTCTTTTTTTCTAACTTTGATATTATATTTATAGGAATAAACAATAATTTTTCACCCAAAACAAGAACAATGTTTTGTCTGACTTTAAAAATTAAATAAACCGTGAAAATTCAGTTTTATTTTTGCTTATCTATTAACATTAAATACTTTTTTTTATTATATTTGTATTTTGCTTTCTTGTATTCATATTATAGAGAAAGTATATTAATCATCAAAAAATTTGAATTCAAAATTTTGAGGAATCTCCCAAAATACTTTTGTTGTAAATGTCTATTCGTCTGTCTGCCACAAAGATAGCTCGAGAAAAAATATTTCAGTTAGACGATTAAAATTTGACATATACGGTCTTTACACCAAATTTGTAGATTCCTCTAAAATTTTGTGTAAAATTTGTTCAGAGGATGTTCGCCTGTCCGACTCTTCTAATAAATGTTAATATGACAATTACAAAAAGTAGAAAGAAAAAGTAGAAAGTTAGAGAGATGAGATCGGGTACAAATATTTAACATGTATTAATGTTGACACTTGTCAGATTTTAAACTACACATAACGCAGGGATGACTGTCGTTCGATCTGCGTTTTCAAAAATAAATAAACACGATATTTCATAAACTCTATGACTTTAAACATATCAAATTTGATTTGAGAACTTGTGTCTGCAAGAGCAATTTTGTTTTTCATTTTTGTTTCAATCTGTGAAAAAAATGTATAAAACAAAAATTTCATTTTCGGATAATATTTAGCGCATGCCATTTTACCACGGACCCAAATTACCTTCAAAAAACCACATAAAATTTTCCCAGACTTTGGAGCTGCTTTGTAAATTATTAATGGCGAGTAAATTTAATCCTTTCGGGAAAGTGTGTCGAAAAATGAAGTTTGTATAAACTGTAGCTGTGCATTATTAAAGATGCATGTTGGTTCATTGTTAGTTTTATGCACAGCTTAACCTAAAAAGAAGATTAGATGAATGATAAAAATATCCAATATGAAAAATTAAAATATACATTGTTTCTATAATTTTTTTTTTCATAATTTTTGAGTGAAATAATTTATATAGCTATTTCTATGGCCTGTTTACCTGATGTATAAACCTTTTAGTTTTATATTAATTGTTGATTTTACTAGTTTACAGAGTAACTTGTATTTTCAATTTCTCTTATATTTGTTATAGAGACATTAATTCTCAAAAATTCTTTTCTGAAATTTTGGCGAATTTTCATATTTTAGATCTCCCGAAGTTCGATAAATACATTTTTAGACACTGACCGTTTGTCTATCTCTGACAAAAATAACTCAAAAACGTTTTGAACTAGACGTTTGAAATTTGGTATGCGTGTTTTTTTCCACCAAATTAGCTGATTTTTATCAAATTTTCAGTAAAATTCATTTAGAGGAATGTTTGCTTAAATGTAAGTTAATACGATAATTACAGAACAAAGATAGCTATATAGATAAAATTTGATACACAGATTTAACATTGATCATGTTGGCACCTGTTAAATTTTTAGTCAATGTCAACTATGTGTTGACCGTCTATCCGTCTCTACTTTCATGAGCAAGTAAACACTATAACTCAAAAACGTAATGACTTAAATATATCAAATTTAATATGAGATTTACGGCTACAAATGCAGTTTTGTACAAATTTCCGTTCCCCTCGGTTCAGAAAAACACGTCTAAAAACAATAAGTGAACTTTGTAATATTATTAGCCGCATGCCGAAGATTAGAACAGAAAAAAACTCGCCAAGGATAACACGATAGATTTAGTAAAAATGTCATAATCACGCCAAAAGTTAATTTTTAGCAACCAGCGTATGCTAATGCTATGTAACGCGTTCTCTGGAATGGCCTTTATTAGAGATTTTGCTGGAAAGTTTTGAGAAGACTTCTGCCAATGTTCTTGTACTGGTTTTACCTCTAATTTCAATATTAAACTTCCAATCTTTACTTCCCATCAATCCCCCCCATCTGAAATCTGTTCTTTGATCATACCCGTCCTTTTCTTTTCTGCCGATTTAATCTTAAAGGATAGATTGGAATTCTTTTCCTGAAAACAAGAGCCAAGCGCGCCAAAAAAAAAAAAAAAAAGTTCCAACTCTTCCGTTTCTTATTTCTCTTCCGCAAAAGCAGCATCTTATCTCTTTTATTTCCTCTAACAAGAGAGGCAAGAGAAGATGCCAAAACAACCCGCTCCGCTCTGTTAAGTGGTTTTTCCTTTCGCCCAACGAAACCATTCCAAGGCCTTCCCCTTCCCCAAAAACATAACCTCGCCTACTAAATACAGAATGCGTGTTACCGCGCATTCTAAACTATCTATGTCCTCCTCTATCCGTATTTTTAATTTGAGCGTTATCTTTGATATGATCGGAGAAATTATTCGCATTTTCACGCGGTGACTTGGCAACATACCCCGTTCGTTTGAAAATTATTCATTTTAAGGTGCGAGCCTCTTGGTTCAGTTTGCAGCTGGAGAGTGTCCCCCCCCCTCCCTTTGAGATGTCTCGGTGTTTTTGAAGTCGCTGCTTTATTTTGCTATGATTCACGGTGAGAAACGCTCACCCCTATAAAAACGTTTTTATCGTTTTACACTGTTTTTCGAATTTTAATCGCTAAAGTTTTTTACTGTTTTTGTTTTAAAGAATTTTTAAATAGACTGATCTGTTCTTAATGAGTTCCATTTGTGTTTTTTCGTGTACAGAAATTAAGTTTTTGATGGTTGGTCTGTGGAAATTTGAAAATATGTTTTGAAAATTCATCTGGCAAATAGAAAAAAGGATTAATTCGTATAGTTATAAGAAAAAATATAATAAATTAATCAATTTAAAATTAGAAATTATTTTTTTCAGTTCAAACAAAGGGAAAAATTTAGTATGCATTTTAAATATAAATTAAGATACATTTTTCTTGTGTATATAATACATTTTTCTTGTATATAATAAGTATTGTTAGATTTTAAGTCTTATATATAGTGTTTCATTACGCACAAAAAGGATAAGAATTGGATATAATGTTAAACAAGTATTATAAAAAAAATTTTGTTAGTCATTTTCTATTTCAAAATTCAATCAAAATAAAATAAAAATTATTGATTTTTGCAAGAATTGAGCTCACATTTTCACCTTCAAAAACTGAAAATCTTGCATTTTTACCAATTTAGCTAGTCCCTGTTGATTCTAATTTTCATTACAAATAACTGAAACTCTATTTAAATTATTAAAAACTTGTTAAATTCAATCAATGAATTAATATTTGTAAAAAACTGTATTACATCATGTCTCATCCTCTACAAGTTTTGAAAAAAGGTATTTGCACTTGAGTGGATGAATAAAAAATATTTTATTAACGATTGAAATTTTCAACAATATAGTTGTGATATAGAGAATGTGATCTTATTATAGGAATTTAAAAAGAATTTAAACCTTAATTGTATACATATTTTTAAACTTTTTTTTATGTTGGCCTATGTGTTAGGCAGTTAATTTATTTATGTTAATGAGAGTAAGTTGTTTTCAGTAGAAAAATTCAATTTGATGAAACTATTTTTAAATTTTTTAATGTATATTTATATGTTAGCGATGAATTTTTTCAGCAGTTTCTGAAAATGAACTTATTAACTTCTCTACAGATTTTAATATAATGGAACTATTCAATTTTTATATGCTACATATAAATGCACAAATAGTGTCCAATATGAAGCAACACTTTCAAGCGCTTAACATATATTTCCAGTTTGTTTGTTTTTTTAATCAGAATATAGGATATAACCCCAATTTTATTTCGTAAAATTCTGCTTTGAAGGCATTTGAAAATTATTTATGATATTTTCAAAAAAGACAGTTCATTACTTATAATTTGTGTTGAACTAATTATGAATAATAAACTCAATAAAAATCTCGATTTTAAATAACTATTTATTTTTCTCCCAACCATAAATTGTTCAAGTAAAAATAATTTCTTATATCGAATTTCTCATGTAAGGAAAGTATGGTAGGAATATTTTATTTCATAGAATGAAAACTGAGATTTTGAATGAGATTCAGCATCTAATATCAATTTTACTTAAATCCCAGACATGGAATACAGTCATTTATTTGCATTTTCCATGTTGCCATCAGTATTTTTTGAATCATAACTATTATATAAGCTTCATTCAAATTTGGAGAAAAGAAATTTAAATGCAAATAATCTTCGCGATATTTTATTCCAAAGTGATAAAGCTTTCAAATGGATGTTATATAAAGTTACTGTTTATTTTCAAAAATTGCCATTTTTTCTAAATTTATACCGAATGTTTCGTGTTTAGGATCTTTTATTCGTTAGTACGAAGTATTTTAGAGTTGAAGGCTGTGACGCTTGTTATTCCATTCAAGGAATAGGGGGAGGGGGATTGGGGGAATATGATTTTTTCCCCTTCATTTCTGTTCGAAGCAAATCTCCAGTCAAATAAATCGCAGAGTGTTTCAACTATTACCAAAGCGCTTAGCGTCTAATGCCGAACCGTAATGGTTTGTGTTAAAATTTGGCAAAGTTCCCTGCGTTCCGAGCATAAAAACGTTGTCATAATGGTTACATCCCGAAATGCGTAATGCACTTTTTGAAAAGGGCAATTTGTCTCTAAAAATGGTGTCATTATACACTTACTGGCAATTGCGATTCTGTTAAGAAAAGGTCATTTGGAATTTCCTTCTGCATTCGCCTTCTGGGAAATTATTGATCTCTTATTTACAACGAACTTCTTTTTCTTTTCTTTTTTCTGAAAAGATGATCTTATAAGAACATAATGATGTCGCCTCTGCTCATTTAAAAAAGATTAAGACTTCCATTAAAGTTTCCGGGCATTTTATTCGTTTCAATAACGTAAAATTAGAAAAAAATAGAACTCTATGACTGGAACATTAATGAAAAAGAAGAAGAAGAAAGAAAGAAAAGAAAGACGAAGTGACAGAAGGTCTGATACAAATCTATCTGTCTGGAATATTTTTTTGACAATATTTTTTTTAATCTGTTCGTTATGAAGCTGCATAAAATTCTGTTCGTACTAGTGACATCATATTCGTTTCAGAATTGCTTTTTTAAAAAGATATAACTTTTAATGATGAATTCTTAAATTCTGCAATTTTATTTATTATTTTAAATATTTGGCAATCCAAAATTCGCTTGGCAAAGTCCCCCCCCCCCGAATTCTGACTATTAATTCACTCTTCCGTACCTATATATTTATATATCTTGTTCAATTTTTCAATCTCTAATAAAATACTTTTTATTCATCCACTCGAATTCAAATACATTCTTTAAAACTTCCAGTGGATGACACTCGATGTTAATACAGTTATTTTCAGATATTAATTCATTTAATTAATTATTAATACTTTAAATAGAGTTTTAGCAGTTTGTAAAGAAAATTGGGAGCAACAGGCAGAAGCTCAATACTTAAAATGCGTGGATTTCGGTATTTTTCGTTTGAAGTTGAAGAATGCGAGTTCAATTCTCACGAAAATAAAAATTGATAAATTATTTGTTATTAATTGTATTTATTTAATAAAAATAATTAAAATATAATTTTTCTTTGTTGATCTAAGTAGGAAATGATTTAAAATTATTTTTTATATTACTTGTTTTTTTTTTCGGGAGATGAGTGAGAAAATATTTAGATACGAATCCACGCACTAATTTTTTAAAAGTTGATCTGTTTTTACCAGTATTGCTTTTTTAAATTGGTTTAAACTAATTAATGACTTAATTGAGACAAATAATGACTTAAAAATAATAATGTTCTCACATGATAACTTTAAATTTGCGATCGTAGATTTTAGTTTCCTTTTTTATTTATTTATTTAATCGTAACCGATCTAGAAATTCTTACAAGAAGTGCTCCTATCCACCAAATTGTTGTGTTCCATTTAGCATTTGAGGCACTGCGTAAAATTAAAAATCCTCTGCCTCCCCCTTTTTCTCTAGTTGAATCCTGTGCCAAAACCCATTTTCTGTTCTGAAAATGACTCTTCGACTCATCCCTGCATTAACAGCCAGGCAGATCTTTTCCATCCACCACCTATTACATCACAAGATTCCAGATTAACCCTGCCTCGACTGCTCTCCTCGTACCACTTCCTTGTTATCTTCCCGACGACATCCTACCCTCCGTGCTCCCTGCCACCGACACTGTGTGTTACGTTCACAATCAAATAGATAGATAGATCCACTATAAATTCACTCGCCGAGCGTCATCAATCTTCAGAAGTTTTCCGTGACGATGCCAGGGTGTCATCCGTCTCTTCCACCATCGCCCGCCGTCCTCTCGAGAGTGACGTCGATGCAGACGACAACACCCTCCTTTCCAGTCCTATGCGCTGGATGTCTTCCCAGTTTTGCTACCTATCCCGACGGAGTCATAGCAGCAGCAGAGGCCTTTTTTTCGTGCGAGAGAAATGGGTTTGTGTGAGAAGGTTTGTTCGAAGAGAACTGTGGCTTGGGCTGTGTTCGATTGTTCTGGGAAAGTAGGTTTCGATGGTTGGTTGGTTGAGTGGTATATACTTCTGGGAACTATTCTTCTTTTTGTTCTGCTGTAGGATGGCTTGGGTTTTCGATCTTTTTCTTGAAGTGAAAAAACGCGCGAAGTGGCTGTAAAAGCACTATGAGTTGTTTTATTTTATATAAAACTAGCTTACACTTTCGACTTCGTACACATGGAAAAGCACACAACTAACCTAAAAACCAAACCGCAAATCGTCCGTATTTCTTTAAAATCAAATCCTGTCTATTTTATTTATCGACCGAGATTGAGATAGCTACAACAGTATTATGCACATCATTTTTAAACTTTTAATTAAAATGAAAACACAGTTATCAATAATTGCAACAAACTGTACATGAGGGAATTTTCAACGGCAAATGGGGTAACGCGATGCAGATTATAAATTTTTAATGTCCTTTATTCTGTTTTATTTTAATTCGAAAATACTTCAAAATGAATCAGAAAATTTGATTTATTAACGATGTTTAATTTTAAATGCATCAAACATTAATAAAATAAATTGAATCGTTGAAATAATCGATCGAAAACATGTTAAGGTCTAACCTCATTAGTGTGAGAAAAAAAAACTCAACTGGAGTTTTACTCATTTGGCTGTGAAGAAATGAAGATTTTGGCGGGAAATCAAGAAAAGTGTCGTTTTCACTATTTTCCTCGCAATTTTTCCGTTTTTTTTTTTTTTCTCTCTCTCTCTCTCTCTAAGAACCTTCCTCGTGTCTTAACAAAAATATTTAAAAATAATAATAATAGCCAAATTGGTCGAGCTGTTCTCGAGTTTTGCGCTTAGAAATACATTTGACGATTCTTTTTTATTTATATAGGTAGTCGCCTTTGAGGACCAGCTTCGTTCCCTAGAATATTAGCCTTTTTGAATGGTTATTTAATTAATTAATATAAAATACATTAATTTAAAATTTCGCTTTAATTTGATAAAATTTCAAAAATGTAAACATAATATACGAGAATATCTATGAAGTGGTTTAAAATTCTTTATAACGATTATTTTCGATAAATTTGGACTATCAGATTAAACAGTGATTGATGATGATGATGTCGTGTCCGCATTACAGCAAAAAGGGGGTGCAGTAGCTTCTGAGGGTATGGATACCTGAGCACCCGAGGGCAGAAGTTTAACTTCTAACTCATATGAAGATGACACACACACATTGACTTGCTGATCCCCTTTTTACAAGGGAAAGGGCTTTCATACACCTCACAGACAGAATACACGGGTAAGAACAACCAAGCCCAAACTGGGACTGGAATAAGGGACGCCCAGATTCAACGAATGGACTTTACCATAAGAGTGTCATACTTGTAAATTGCCTAAAAAACAAGTATTGAAAAAAAAAAGTTAAATCAATTCCTAGTTAGGTCAAACAAGATTTTTTTATTTTAGTTACTTTTTATTGAATAATTACAATCAATATATATAATTGATCCAAAAAATGATTGATTTTCGCAAGAATTGAACTCGCATTCTTCACCGTCACGCGAAAAATACCGAAATTCTCGCATTTTACTGATTGAGCTACTGCCTGTTGATTTCAATTTTCATTACAAACTACTAAAAACCTATTTAAAGTATTAAAAATGAATTAAAATTTAATGAATGAATTAATGTTTGAAAAAACTGCATTAACATCGAGTGTCATTCATTGCAAGTTTTAAAAAAATGTATTTGAACTTGAGTGAATGAATAAAAAGTATATTAATAATGATTGAAAATTTGAACAAGATACATATAGGGAGAGTGTGTGTGAACTAATAGTAGGAAATGAGAAAGGCATCATATTAGCATTAATTTTTTTTAAATCCCTTCCGAACGTAGTCGAATACCTTAATTATATAAAATGTCAAAAATAAACAGCTACAAATCCCTATTCACTGTAAGTTATCTTGTTGAAAGATACCAAAATTAAAGAAAAAATTTAATTAAATAAGCTAAAGCCGATCTTAAATAAGGATCTGATAAGTAAGTATGTGTTATTATTGATTTACTATTCGTTATTTACCGAAGAAAAAAAAAACTTTACTTATGAAGTATTTCTTAATTTGATTTTAAAAGTAAATGGCAACAGCACAAAAGAAACTTGTTAAAAGTTTCTGGCAGAAATCATTAACAAGCAACCCTTTCATCTCATGGACAGAAGACATTCCGAAAAAAAATCCGTCCAATTTTTCCAGCAACTTTCGTTTCCGGAATTAGAAGAGAAGAAAAAAGGAACTATAAAACAATTCTTTTCCACTTTTAAAAACCTGCTAATGATACCTGATCTTTTTAGAGGAGAAAGAACCTAAAAATTAAATTACTATCTTTTGCTCTCGATGTCGCTCGGAAACAAAAGACGCGCGCGGGGGGTTCTCGCGCCTTCTACACGACAACCTACCCTTCTCTTATCCTCCCCTCCCCTCCCTCCATCCAGTAATTTTCCACCCCCACCTAAAAAATTCACTCCGACTTCGTCATTAACTCTTTTATTTCAACTGGAGACTTTTCATCGATGGACCAATTAGAAGCGTCGTTATGTCATCCGGCGTTCGAAATCGGGGTGGTAAGGTGGTCGGGGATGGTTCCTAACGATGAAAGGAGCTTAATTTTGCCTCTTGAGGGTTCAGCCCTAAAGGGTAAAAAGGGAAAAGATTAAAAGAGAAAGGTAAAGTCGGAATTTCGCGCGCTTGAATGGTTTGATAATAATCTCCGCGCAGGGATCTGCAAGTCGGGGAGGTCTGTTAACAGTGTTCTTGAGGGGAGTGTGGCAGTGCTTGTGGCCGGGGGGTGGAGGGGGTAGTTGCCGTGTTTAATTTGTAAGTCTTCATCAGGATCTTGGCATCTGGCTCGTCGAGTGGAACCGTCTCCCCAGCTGTTGAGTGTTTGCTCTATACGCAAAGTTTGTTTTCTTTTTATGTGTTTCAGTGGCAGTCGACTGAAATTCCGAAATCCATCCCATCTCCACCCCTTCTTTTTGTCACTTCCGGCATGGAGCAATTAAAAAAAGTGAATTCCGTATTAAAATTGCTGGTTCAGAAGTGGGGGAAACGTTAGAGGAGTTTAAATGTGAACAAATAATGTATGCGTAGCTGCAGGCGATAAAACTTCCAGATGAGCAAACGATTAAAATTATGTGACGTGTTTTTTAAAACCCATATAAACCCAATTGTTATTGTTGTTTCTAATGGTACTTGCCATGCACAAGCTCACTAATGCATCAGCGAATTTAAGACGAATGAGCGTCTCTTGTTTAAAGTAGCGCCAACTAGCGCTAAGAGCAAGACTTAGCTACTCACTCATCAGGGGGGGCTCACTTGCAGGGGGGGCACATTCACATCTCACAAATAGAACAGATGAATAACCATGTCCTAACCGGGACTCGAACCCGGGACGTCCAGATCAGAAAGAAGACGCGCTATCCCCAAGCCAAGATGCCAGCAACCTAATTATAAACCCATATATTTGAAATTAATAATCATATTAGAATAATTTTATTTTCTAGCATAATGCCACAATTTAAAAGCAAGACTATGAAATCATAAAAATGAAGTCATTTTTACTTTCTCTTATATGTTGTATAAAGAAAGTAAAATAATAGTCGAATAATTCCAATTCCAGATTTTGTTGAATCCCCATCCTCTAGACCTCCCTGAGTTCGAAAGACACTTTTTGGGAAAATGTCTGTGACAAAGATAACTCAAAAACGCTTTGATATATACGCATGAAATTCAGTATATGGTCTTTAAACACCAAATTCAAAGATTTCTGTCAAATTTTGAGTAAAATCTGATCTGAGGAAGTCCTGCTGTTCGAATGTGAGTTAACACGATAGTTATAAAACGAGGAGAGGTAGGCGCATAAAATTTGATACACAGTTTTAACATCCGTGGTGCAGACACCTGTAAAATTTTCAGCCTTAATATAACTCAAGGTCGATTGTCTGTAGGTCTATACATGTTAATGCAATCATTTAAAAAAGCCCAATGACTTAAATATATCACATTTGGTTTGGGATTTTGTGACTACAAGTTCAATTTTGTATCAACTTTTTGTTTCAATGAATCGAGAAGAAAATTTTCAAAAACCTAAATTCTATATTCTGATATCATTACCCGCGGGCAGAGATTGATCGCCAAATAACTCGCCAAGGATAACGGGATAGATTCAGTAAAAATGCTTAATTCACAGCAAAAAGTTAATATTTCGTATACTGTTGTATGCCTGTGCCATTTAAGGTGTTCTTTGACATGTCAAGTTTATTACAAGGTTAGCGAAAAAGTTTCTTGAAGACCCTTTGGTTTTAAATAAATTTATAAAAAATATTTTATTAAATATTATGTGATTATACTTTTCTTTGTTTTGGATGTGGCTTTTTTATACACGCGGAACGTCGAATTAAGTGCATTCAATGAAGAAGATTGAAATATTCGCCTTTTTATTTATTTACATTTGACTGTTGCCATTCGATGATGTGAAATAATAGCAAAATTTAGGCCAAGTACTTCAATATTCTTATTGATCAATCACGCATCATCCAGATTTTAAAGTACATAAATAAAATCTTCTTTTGATAACAGTGTCCGATATTATCGTCTGACAGAATCAAATACTCCAATACAAAAAAAAAATGTTGATAAATCATTTAAAAGATAATTGCATACACTTTTAAAGAATTTTTATGCATATTATTGAAGAATTAGGGTGATATATTACAATTATTTTATAAGTTATTTTGCCCTTGAATTTCTTATGTTGCATTATTTGAGAAAATTGCGGGGGGGGCACCCCTCCCTCAACCTTTTCCTTCCCTTCCTTTTATCCTTTCTTTCTTATTGTTTGACTTCCTAAAAATTTAAAATCAAATGATTTAGCACCCACTTAGAATCAAAAAGGGTGATTCTTACATGTATTATTATTCTTTTAATTGCAATATAATTTTCAAAAATTTAATCTCAGTCTTTTAATGGCACTAGAAATTGAGTTCCATGCTTCTTTATGAGTGCTGAAACGCTGAAAATTAGCTTATCAAAAAGCTGAGTTTTTTTTCCAAGTCAAATATTGCCTCTGTTCCACGTCGTGTCAGCGGGGGTCTTTCCGGGGAGAGATATCGGGCTTATTTATACGGGCATACGATAAATCGTGTGCATCAGGGTGTGATAGCGGGAGAAAAGGAATGGCTATAAAAAATCGGAATGGCTCCCCATCGAGAGAAAGTTTCTCAAGATAGCTCTGGAAAGAAAGCTGACCGCAGCGGTTACTCTCCACCCCTCTCGCTTGGAAGAAGGGAGGATGAAAGGAGGGGGGAGGTTTCTCTCCCAGTTATCTTTTCTTAATTTCCTTTCTCTTGTAATTTTTTATGAATCTAGTTATCTTTCATAGATTGTTGAGTTGGGATTTTTTTTAGAATGCATAGGGTTTTTTTATGGCCGCATTGTTCTTCGTTTTATCTATAAATAGATTAATTAAGCTGATTTGGTATTTTTATGCAATGTGCAATAATTGTGTGAAATAATTTAATTTTATATTACGTGTGTGAACACTTAATGCCGGTACAGAGAGAACTCGTCTTCCTCGCGGTCTGGGCTTTCAGGGGTTCGAATCTCGGTCAGGGCATGATTGTTCTATGATCTATCTGTACTACAACAGTTACAAAATAGCGTCCTATCACAGAGGTAGCGAGACTTCCTCGTTATCTGGGCGTCAAGAGTTCTGGTTAGGGAATGGTTGTTATTCTGTGTACTATCTGTGAGGCGTGTGAATGTGCCCCCTGTAAAAAGGGGCTGTGCAAGCGAATGTGGTGAGTATGTATCATTCTCACGTGAGCTAGAAATCAGACTTCTGCCCTCGGGTGCGCAGGGGCCCATACCCTCAGAAGCTACAGCATCCCCCTTTCAATCGTAAAGCGGGCACGTCGTCATCATCATCATCATCACTTTTTGTGCTTGAACGCCAGTGAGGACAGAGTGTGCAGTGATGATCACAGTGATATCACGTGTTAAGCTGGTAAAGGGTTATTTTTAAAAATTAGTAAATTAATTTTCACGTAAATTTCAGTCATCATAATCCTTTGTGTGAGAAATAATATTTTCCAATATATTTAAAGTTGATAGATACAGCCAAAGAACCATCACCCAGCTCCAGCCACTGGTTTGATTTCGCCAATTTTAATTTCATATAAAAGCGCATGACCCCTAGATACGTAATTAATGTTTGCCTATTCTCATCACCCCCCGTTTTAGAGAGAGAGGGGAGGGTTTCTAAAGCCATAGTTCAAAATACTCTCTATAAGGAAAAACTTCGACAGGGTTCCTCTGCTACAGCCTTCGCATCACTTTAGAAATGTTTTTATTTCATATAAGTTATGGATATATGGTCATGCACTCTCTATCCGTTTCTTGCCTTTCTAATTTTTTGAGAGATATTGTAAAGTACCCAGTTGAAATAGTAACTGTTCCGATTTTGCCAATTTGTGAATTAAAAATAATTAATAAAAGAAAAGTCAAAGTCGAGATGTTGATGGATCTTCACGCTTTTTATCTCCGTAAGTTCGAAAAACACATTTTTTTGGAAAATACTCGTTCGTCTCTCTGTCAGTGTCGAACACAACTCACAAATGTCTTTTAAAACCAGTTGTAGAAGAAAACAATAATGTAAATAATTTATATTTTGCTATTTTAGCGTTTAATAATAAATCGTCAATAAATAAATAATAGCGTTAATAAATAAATAATTTAATAATAAATTTAGTGTTTAATAATAAAGTAAAAACAAATAAATACAAATACTATTGCCGGCGCCCGGGCATAAGAATAGTGCGTCTTCCCCGAAAGCTGGGCGTTCCGGGTTCGAGACCCGGTTCGGGAATGATTGTTCTTCTGTGCTCTGTCTGTAAGATGTATGAATGTGCCCACCTGTAAAAAGGGACTGTGCAAACTGAGAGGAGTGAGTAGCTAAGTCCTACTCTCGACCCTAGTTGGCGTTACTTCTAAACAAGAGAAACTCTTTTTGGCTTAAAACTCGCTGATGCCTCTGTGGAGCTTGCCCATGGCAAGTGCCATTAATAACAACCACAAATACCATTGCTTAGATTATCTATACTACTATTATAAATGTGAAAGTTTGGATGGATGGATGATGTTAGTCAATTACACCAGAACGGCTGAACGAAATGGGATGAAATTTAGCACAGTTATCGATTATAATCTGGACTAGGATATAGGCTACTATTTATTCCAATGAATTGAGTGGTTAGATTTTTATTAATTAAAAACTAACTTTCCTATTATAATTCTTCATTTCCCCTCCGCCAAAAGAGTTACATATTCAGTTTGTTTTTTCTCCGCGCTTAACATGTTTTCGGTCTAAAATTTCAAACGATTCTGTGTGTTTTTTTAGTGCTTGATGCCTTTAAAACTAAACATTGTTTGTTTATTACTTTTTCGGATTCATTCTGAAGTACTTTTGAGTTATAAAACAGAATAAAGGAAATTGAAAATTTCTAATCTGTATCGCATTACCCCAATTGACATTTCATTCACCCATGTGTAGTGTGTTGACAATTGTGTTTTCATTTGAATTAAAAGTTTAAAAATTATGTGTATAATTAGTTCTGTCGTAGCTATCTCAATCTCGATCGGTAAATAAAATAGACTTGACTTGGTTTTAAAGAAATACGGACTTGATTTGCTGTTTTGCATTTTTTTCTGGTACACACTACAAATAAATTCTTTTTAGAGTAGTTGCATACTTTTCAATGCGTACGAAGCCGCGGGTAAAAGCTAGTATTTTATAAATGCTTCCACATTCTAAGTTTTATCTCTTGGCTTATAATTTGATTTTTTTTAAAAGATGTTAATAATGTGTAGAGATGCTTAGAAAAACTAATATCTCTCTTCGCATCAAAACTGAGGCTCCAATCTCAATTTAAACCTCCTCTTTTGTAAATTGCCAGAACGAGTTTATTTTCCCGCCATGCTACCTGCCTTGCCATCTTGGATTACTGTGCAGAAGACAGCCGAGAAAAATGTTTCTCAAACTAGGTTTCTAAAGTAAATAAAAATCTCCCACATGCACAAAGAACAACCCCTTCTCGAGTTAAAGCCAACAAGGCCCTTAACAAAATTCAGCTGCCCTCTTTTAAACGCAGATCTTATTCATTCGAAACCCGCGCAAGCTTCGAAATCCGATTAGCCAGTGGGAAAGCGCGGGAAAACTCCTTTGTTCGGGTGTTAGTGCTTCTTCATTGTTAAAGTGTTGCCATTCCGGCCCGTTAAATTACACCGATGGAATCGCGCTGATTAAGAGGCCCGGCACAAGTCTCCGAGGGATAATGATTCAGCACATTTTATTATCCTGCCTTAGAGTAGATGGCCATTTTGGGGAGCAGGATTTTAGACGGTGATTAGGGTATTGGTTCTACGTGCTGCTGCCCCCTTCGCATTTGTAATTGCTACGAATTTAGTTCGCTTTGAATTAATTTGGATGAAAAGTTTCTGCGAGTCGGTTGGCAATCGGAAGTGCACGTCCCATGGCTGCCGTTACGGCCGATGTGTGATACGGCTGTAAATGCAGTTTCAAAAGCTGGTTTTTGAATCCATGTATGAAATTGGCTGATTTAGCAGATTTTCACTTTCCTTACTTTTTAAATTTGTGGTTTTATGGTTTTTATATGTTATTACGATTATTTTAATCCTAATCGCCCCTTTTCTTCTAAAATCTAATTAGATGGTTATAATACTGGTTACTTTCACAGCAGTTCTTTAAAAGACGATGCAGTTTCTACCAAAATCAGATATTACAATCTCATTACAGATCTACCAATATTTTTGAATTAAATAAATGTAATATATGGGTTTTAAACCTAAAATATTCATGTTACCGTAACGGATTCAGTGGAATGCTAAGAATTATTTTTTATCTTCTTCTTTTGTGTCGCCATTTTAAAATACTCTTTCATCCTATACTGGTATATCTTAAATATGCTGGAATACGGTAATTGCAATTAATAAGCCATTGGTATGGTTTTCCCAAAACTTTCTCGCATACTCTAATAAACTTATCATGCTAGAGAATGTCTTACATGGTACTGGCGTGTAATAGTTTCGAAATATTAACTTTTGGCGTGAATTTGGGATTTTTACTGAATCTATTGAGCCATCATTGGCGTTACTCTTGGCGTTTAATTCTTGGCATTCGGTTAATAGTATCCAAATATCGAATTTGTGTTTTAGATGCATTTTTCTGACCAATTGAAACAGAAATTTGATACATACAAAACTGCGCTTGTTGTCATAAAATTTACATTTAATGGTTATTTTACATTTACAATTTACGGACACCGGTGTTTCTGGTACAGAGGTAACGCGTCTTCTTCGTGTTCTGGGTGTCCCGGGTTCGAGTCCGGGTTGTTCTTCTGTGTGCTATCTGTGAGATGTGTGACTGTGCCCCTCTGTAAAAAGATGGTGAGCAAACAAATGTTGTGAGTTGTAGCTAAAATCGTACTTTTGGCCCTAGTTGGCGCTACTTCAAAAAACAAGAGACACTCTTTTCGGCTTAAATCTGCTGCTGTATCAGAGGTGGGCTTGTCCATGGCAAGGGCTATAAGTAATAATAACAACACAATTTACGGACAGTTAACTCTTAGTTCGATTTGACTTAAATTTTGCAAGGTGTTTACACTATAAATACTAAATCTGTGTACCAAATTTTATCTAGACGGATCTCTTCTTTTTGTACGTTGTCATGTTAACTTAGATTCGAACAGACAGAGGGACGGACTTCCTCTAAACAGATTTTGCTGTACTATTGATATAAATTTTTGAATTCGAAGAAAAGACTGTATACTAAATTCCAATAATTTAGCTGAAAGCGTTTTAACTGTTATGTTAGACACTAGCAAGAGACGAACGGACGTTTTCGAAATTCGGGGTGTCTAAAATGTGAAGATTCGTCAAAATCTCGAGAATTTTTTGACGGTTACGGTTACTTTCTCGGTCCTACGTATGCCAGAAATTAAAAATTTGAGTTCCAATCTAAATAAGAATAAATTTCTGTCTGTTATAAATTTTTTTAAAATTATTTACACAAACGAATATAAAGGGTGAACATCAAGATCAAAGAATGATGAAGAATTCCAGAAATGCTCTCAACCCTCCGCGTCTGTCCCCTTAATAAGATAGAATCGACAAAAAGTGATCGCCCCAGAATGCTGAAACGAACAATAGTCCTCTATCTCTGGTTTATGACTCTCAATCAATCGTTACACACTTATTTTCCTTTAATTAAAGTTTTGTTTTCCTTAAAATTTAATAGACTTCATCTATAGTACTATTATAAATGTGAAAGTTTGGATGGATGATGGGATTCAATCACGCCAGAACGGCTGAAGGAAATTCAATGAAATTTAGCACACAGATAGATTATAGTCTACAGAAGAACATATGCTAATTTTTATTCCGGTTAATTGAGTGGCTATTTTTTTATTAATTAAAAACTAAATTTTCCGCCCAAAATTTCTTCATTTCCTCACCGCCAAAAAAAGTAAAACTTCAGGGGGGGGGGGTTCTTTCTTTTTTTCTTACGCTAACGAAGGTGGGCTTAACATGTTTTCGACCGGTTATTCCAAACGTTTCTGTTTACTTCCTTAGTGTTTTATGCACTTAAAATAAAAAATTGTTAATACATCGGTTTTTATTATTCATTCGGAAATACTTTTAAATTATAATAAAACAGAATAAAGAAAATTTAAAATTTCTAATTTGTAAATTCGCGTACTATTATAAAGGTGAAAATTTATATAGATGGATGGATGGATCATGTTAGTCAATCCCGCTAGAACGGCTGAACAAAATTGGATGAAATTTAGCACAGAAATAGATTATAGTCTACAGAAGAACATAGGCTAATATTTATTTCGGTTAATTGAGTGGTTAATTTTTTATTAATTAAAAACTAACTTACTCGCCAAAATTCATTTCCCCACCGCCAAATGAGTATAGCTTAACATGTTTCTGACCGGTTATTTCAAACGATTCTGTTTATTTTCTTCGTGTTTGATGCATTTGAATTAAACGCTGTTGTTGTTGAATCTTTCGAATTCATTCTGAAGTATTTTTGAATTAAAATAAAGGTACTTTTCCTAACCGAGCGCAAGCGAAAAATCGCCAAAGGAATTTGGTGGAATTCTACATTATTTGGCGATTTTTCGCTTTAAAATCGCTGTAAGAAATGTGGTGGAGTTCTACATTATTTTGGCTATTTTCCGCTTGTACCCGGGTAACAAAAAAGTACGAATATATATATATATATATATATATATTTTGGCGAAAATTATTTTCAACAGCACCATGGTCAGATGACATTTTACATTGTGATCAAACTGTCAGTTCTCATGCATACACATCAAAATTTCCACGCGTACGAAGTCGCGGGTAAAAGCTTTTTAAATAAATTTAATTCAGAGATTATATCTAGACATTATCATTAACATGTTTCACTATATTGATTCTGTATTAATTGAAATAAACTTCAAAGGCTGAAGGATTTGTTTTTTTATGAGCCAGACAACCGATTTCTGCCAAATTATCCAATTAACTTAATTGCCAAATGAAATATTTTCATTGTTCAATGGATGCTTTAATTTTAAAATAAGAATAAAGCCAATCGAAATAATAGAGTTCTCGTGATAAATTTTTTGGAATTAATTCCCTACAGCCAAAAAGCAATGAATAAATACACTTCATTTCAATTTTGTTTTAATTAAAATTTTCGTCTTTACCTATAACCGCGTATTATCAGCAATTATCTTAATTGTCTGATCGGGCTTTCTTTTATGTTTAATTTTTCTATTAAAAATCTTTAAATTCATTTTACAATTTTAATCAAGAGAATTCGAATAAATTTTATTACAAGGGTAATAAAATTTATCTATTTAATTTACGAGATGTAATCCAATTAAATACGACTCACATTAAAAAAAAATTCAATAGTCTTATTTTGAAACGCATATAAAATCCTATTTTCAAATGTTTAAAATTTCTAAAGCAATTAGCTAATTTGAATTGTTAGAAGTTTTTATTGCCTTTTGTGTAAAATTCATCGTTAAAAAAATCATTAAGGGGGAAAAAAGGTATTTGAACTGTTTAATTAAATTCATAATATGCAATCTTTTTAATTTTTTCGTGCAAAGGAAAATTAAAGAATTCCAGTTAATTCTTGTATAAAGCTGTTTGTATCTATAGCATTCTAAATTGAGGCGATTAATTTGCATACTTAGACGTCTGAAAATTATTTTCTTTAAATGAGCTTAATAATTTAAATTAAAATTATTCTTCGCCCTTAAGCATTGGATTGCTGTTGGGGTTAAATCGTTTGCAATTTCATTTATTTTACTTTGAATACTTGATTATTTATTTATTTATTTATTTATTATTTATTTATTTATTTGTTTTCAAAAATATTCGAAACTAATTTCTTGGTTAGAAAAAATAATTACCGTAAGGACTTACTCGTATTTTTTTCTCTCCTTTTATTTATTTATTTTTTTAATTATTATTATCGAAACAGTTTTATCTCAGCGGATAGTTACTTTACTTTTTGGATTTTTACAGCTAACATTAAGAATATCTTTCGTTTTAATTCTAATTAAAATTATATTCTTGAAATACACTGAAATGAAATATAATAAATAAAAAATAGTTAATTAGAAATTTATAACGTAGTATAGTATAATAAATTCATAAATTTATTCATATAATTTATCATAATAAAATATATTAAAAAATTCCTTTGCATTATATGTCGATGTCCTTTTATCTTATTTTAGCTATTTAATTTTTACATCTTAGCTCTTAAAATTTTATTTATTGATAGTGAATTTTATTATTATTCTATAAATTGTAAGTAAGGTAATTCCAATGATTTGAAATTTTTATAGATGACTTATGGGTTTAATTACCAAAACTCCTTTTAAGAGTTATTTATTCTTATTTTATCATACTTTCAACATATATATTGTTAATAGTTGTGTTTACGTAATCATGGTAATATGTTGCTTTAGGATATTTTTTTTTAATTTTAGTTTTTAACATAATCTGCATCTATTAACTTTTACGTTTTTTTTTAACTATAAACTTTCAAAAATTAATACGAATCCTGTAAAAAAAAGAGTCATCATTCAGTTAATTATTCATCTTAAAATTTAATCTGATTTTTTGGAACAGTGATAATCTGATGTACCGTTTTTGTTCCCGTTCAAAATTTTACATTATAATGTAATATATTTATAGAAATAAAAAAAAATCACAAAAAAATGTATAACTCATTTTTCCCCCTTTCCAAAGAAATTATCACCTGAATTTGCAACCAGTTACTTCTTTCCATATGTAAAAAAAACTGCCTGAAAAATTTAATTATGCCATATTTGAGAAATATTTTAAATAAATTTTATTGATTGATTATTTTGGTTAATTTAAATCGAGCATTAAATTTAAAAACGCATTTTCTCACTTATTTGTTTTTTTACTGTGAACCTGGTAGGAAATTAGAATATATTATAAATATGATCTTTACATTATTAAGTAAAAGTATTAGGAATATTAATTTGTTTTTGTCATTATAATTCCAACTTCATTCTTGGAATAACATTTTCATATTTTATATGAAAAATTCTATTTATATATAACGAAGTTTTATATTCTGTATGGTTTATGCCATGTTCTGTTATTACAAATTTATCCCCGGAAATTACCAAGAACTTTTTTCTGGAATATAAAATTCATTGCCGAAATATCAGGTTTTTATAATTGACATAATAAGTTAAAATGATACACATCTTTTATACACTATTTTATAGAACAATATCTAAAACTAGTCTTTAAGTGGTTTTGATTACTATTTATTTTATTTCTTTAACGTAATGAATCTATGTAATTGAATTTGGAATAAAATTAATATTATTTTTAGATTAAACTGATAAGCTAAAATAAGTTTGTTTAATCATTTCTAAATTAATATTCGCTCGTGGTATTGATAATCTTATAAAATAAGTCAGTTTTGACTTATTTTATAAGATTTTGTTATGCTGTTCGCTCTCTTGGGAAAAACAACAACTTTATTGGCAAGATGTCTTATCTACGATTGTTGAAAAATTTTTATTAAAAATTATTATATTTTCAAATCTTGTAATAAGTAATATTTTCTAGAATATATTACATATCATATCAATATTTTTAAAATGTCAGAAAGTTAATAAAATTTATATGAAGAGCACCAAAGGATTATTAAAACATGACGAAACGCTTTTTATTTTAGAATTCATAATTATAAATTTGTCTTATTTATATTATTATTCATTATTGAGTTACATTTGGAAAATACATTTTATTTAAACATTATATTATAGCGTGTGTTTTTAAAGATTATTTTGGTTATATTTATATCATAAAAATGCATTCTTTAAAGTTCATATTTGAAAATCGATTGAAATATCAATGGTTGCGATATAAGAAATAAATTATAAATCTACATAAGATTTTGTATATATTCTTCAATTCAGCTAACAGACGATATTTATATTTAAAAAATATGTTTGCTTACAAATCAGTCAGAAATTGAGAACAATGATAAAAAAAATAACAAACATTTTTGCAAAGGGTTGGATTATAAAAATTTTAAAAGGAAATTAAGAATAGAGAGGGGAAATTATGAAATTTTTATTTAATTAACCAAAGCACTTTCAAATAAATGTATTTTTATTTGTAAATTCATCGAAAAAATTGAAGTTATTTTGTTTTTATATATTTATTTTTTCTGTGAAGATATTTAATATGAACCATTCCCCACCAACTTGAAATCGGCTTTTGTATTTTAAAAATCCGACTCGGTTTTGACTTCCTTTCCAATTCACTGGCGACGGAATCCCAAGTTCTGGATGAAATAAAAATTGATTTTTCTTCCCTCACCTCTTTTCATTTCATTACTCAGCTCGATATAAAGGTATTGGGTCTTTTCTCTCTTGGGAAAAAAGATTTTGACATTTAGAAGGTAGAATTTTTGTTCTGATATTTTTTTTATTTGAAAAAAAAAAGCTCTATATATATATATATATATATATATATATATATTACGTATCTGAAAGAATGAGAATGTATTCTATATATATTTCGCACTGTTTTATTCGCTTTGGAAGTTTAGAATAAACAACTTTCTTCAAGAATTAGAAAAAGAGAAAAATGGCGGGAAATTTTTTAATGTGTTGTTGCTGGGATTAAAAGCAGTTCTTTATTCTGCTGCGGTTTTCACGCAAGAAGAACTTCCAGACGTGTTTTTAAGAATTTTATACTTTTTTTACTCTTAATTTTCTTTTATTTTTTTCATTTTTGCAGAAGAAAGAAATAATACACTCGCGTCTAGGGAATAATAAAAAAAGTTATGTGTTTGAACAACGGAAATGTGTTGTGAATAGTTTTATTCTATTTTAAGGTTTAAAGAGAATTTTCCAAAAAATAAAATGCTGTGAACAAATATTCTTTTAAGTTGGAAAATAAAATATATGTGTTAGTTTGATATTATGCCAATTTTGGTCTTTATTTTACTTTTATTATCGTTTGAAATTTAATGAAAAGACGAAAAAGAAATATATACATTGATCGCTTAAAGTAGCTTTCATTTATTTTCATTTTCATCTAGTCAAATCTATTAAAGTAAAAAAAAAAATGTATTACATATGTCGCTTTGTTCTATCATGCGTTCCTGTAGTTTTTGAAAAACTGAAGAAAAAAAAAGTGCAGACGGTGCGAAAATACAAATAAATGTAATTTTAAAAATAAACACTATGCTTGCAGAATCTGATAGTTTTATTTACCTCTTGTGAAACTTTTGAATGTAAGCGTATATGTATTTAATATTATTGAAATAACAAATTTGTGAGTGTTTTTGTTTAGAATTAAAACTGATTTTTTCCTCCTTTTTCAGGCTACATTATTTTTTAAAAAAATTCCTATATCGTTGCAATATATTAAAAATTTCGTGTACATAATTATAACAACCATATATTAGTTGTTTTTACATTAAGCATTACAACTAAAAATGAATATAATAGCATTAATTTACGTATATTTTATCGTTTTTGTGTGATTATAAATTTTAGCTACTGTTATATAAAAAGTTATTAAAATTATAGAAAAATTAGTTATAGAAAAGTTATAATGGAATTATCATAACTTTTCTATAGCTATTCCATTGTCATAATTTTCGAATTATGATAATTATCGGATTAATTTATTTAATTCTCGTTCTTTATTATTTGAATTTTTAATAAATTGTGATTTTATCAGTCCGAGAATTTTTAATCTGATTCATTCTTAGTTTTATTTAACTCTCTCGCTTTATGATTTAAATCTGTTAAATTTCCCCATTAATTCTCTTTCCTTCGCTAAACTCGAATTTCGATTACTTTTATCTGTATTTTCGATTTTACATTCTAATTAACTGAGTTATCTTTTCTCGAAAACTCTTGCATTCTAATATCCGCTCAACACAATTCGATTTGGAATTCGTTGTAATTTCTCCTTTTCCATTTTTGATCCTGAAAAGCTACGGATAATACGACTTGCAATTAGGAATCAAGATTTGCGCCTTAAAAGCTTAGAGAGCAGTAATTACTTCCAAACGATTTTTGCTGCATAAAGAATGTCACGCAGTTCTTATTTATTAGTCACAATTTCTATCGGGTTGTTGGGATTTTTGTATGCCATGCATTATGTCAGAATTACTCATTCGTATTACCATTTTTGATATTCTAATTACTGCCAGTTATTGTTAATGAATGCAATTTCGCGTTTATTATTTTGATTAATAAGTTCCTACCTCGATATAATTTTATCCCTCCTTTTGTATCGTTTGTTTCGTTTCTGGAAATGTTTTATTGTTCTAAATGAGCTGTAACTTTGCGCCGTTCGCCTTATTTTCATTTTGAATGTTAATTGTTCGAGTTGAGTTGCGTTGCGTTCTTGGTTATTATTTGTGGCAGACGATTTCGTTGGAAGAGTACATCTCTGTTATAGTGATGAGTTAATTTGCAGGTTTGTTTTACGCAGATTTTAAATAACGTTAGCTTTAAACTTAGTGAATGGATATTGGGTTTATTTCGTAGGATATTTTATTTGTTCATTATCTTAGTAAAGTGTGTTATATTATAGGATTTATGCCTTTTTTTAAAAAGATATCATCTAAGCTTAGAACTTTTCAAATTATGCATTTCTGTATGATAAATAAAAATTTTGGTATCTTAATTTTAATTCGAATAATAGTTATTATTATCAGTGTTCTTCTATTATTCATTCTTAACTATATGTTTTGATTATGTAAGCGTGAATTTTTTCTTACTCATTTAAATAGTATACATCCTTTTTGGGGTATAGATATAAACTTCCGTGTTTTTTAAAGATAAATATTTACGTTCGAAAATGTATTTATTGAATCAAAAAAATAAACAGCTGAATAAAAAAGCATAATGAATTAGAATTGCAGAATATGAAAGATAATTTTCTCCGAAAACTACGAGTTACATTAATATTTAAAAAATGAAATACAGTGCAGCATTAATAGTTGATACTTTAGAATATTTTAAAAATATATAGCAATAATCAACTCTATAATCATTTCGTAAATCCAAGAATGTTAATTGACGCATTTGGTTTACACAGCCTATTTACTAAATTATTAATTATTGTTATTTTTTATTGGGAAAGAGAGAGTAAAACAATATTTGTCTGCTATTTGAGTGGTTGTCTGCTATTTTCCTCAAAATTTGAAAACCTTTTGGCATATTCTTAATGCCAAAAGGTTTTCAAATTTTGAGGAAAAAATAATATTAAAAAAAGATTAAAAGGAAATATGTTGTGCATATTTCAATGCATCATGTCAGAACATCATTTCTTGAACAGCCAAGCACCACGTGTTCGTGCATGTTAAATTATATATTTGTTCATTTTAATGGTTTCATTGAATGAGTCCCTTTAGTATGGCGAACGATCCAAAAACCTTTATCTCGCATTTATTGTTTAAAAAAAATATCCCATTTCCTATTTATTTCATTTCATATAATCACGTGCTGAAAATGACATTTTTCTAGGTTTTATTTGCTGTAGTCATTAACTTATTTTTTTTAATGAGAGTTTTTGTATATGCAATGGCAACCCGTTATTAAAAGCTGATTTTTTTTTTGAGATACTCGAGCAAATAATAAAATTTTTATTTTTCGCCCACGGATTTTTGTTGACGCCAAAATCCACATCCCCAGAACAACATCATGTTCTGATATAATAATAATAATATAGAATTCACCTACAATAGAGGAATGTTTAAATAGTTTTAATTGATTACCTGTTATTTCAAAATTGTCTTTCTTAATTCTAATATTAGTCCAATAAATACTAAATATACTTATTTTTTATTAAATTTATTTATTAGTAAGATATATCATTTCGAACGTTCTATGTATCTCTAAATAGAAGGTATTCCATCAAAATAAATATCTCTAATGTGAAAATAAAACCCTCCAACTTAACTTATTAAAATCGACTTCTTAGGTACACAAGAACCATTAAATTTGTTTACAATGTACTCCTGTCCGACCACCTGTAAATAATCTTAACTTATCTGATTCGCCATGCCGTCACCTTTTGTCATTCTCGGGACATTATTTCCCCCCAAAACAATTTTCACTTAAGGCATTATCACTTCTCGAGCGATTCCCGAAGAAAACTGGCCACGAATTCCCAATAATAGTCACTTATCCACGGCATTTTGTGAATTGTTTTCCTCTTGAGTAAATAGAGGCTGACCTTTGTTTGCCGCTTCGTGGATAATCTCTCTTATCTCTCCCATTCAAAGGTGCAGCGCCGTCCGATGATACAAATTATCTCAAGTGAGCGCGATATCTCCGAGCTTGATAAGTGAGCGAATGTCAATACGTCGGCATCATTTTCCGAGGAGAGATGCGCCTTATCAGGGGGGCATAAGTAGGTAGTTAGGATAACGTTGGCAGCGTTGTTTGCAGAGGCGCCACAGGAAAAATCAGTTTAGCTCCTGATTTGTGTATCTCGGAATGCGCGGTGGTGGTCGAAAGTTGAGAACACTTTGGAATCTTCCACTGTTATTGTTTGGGTTTTCAGATATCAAAATTTATTTACATTATATGCGATTGTTTATGAATGGTATTGTGAAAACAGTAACGTCGAACTTACACCTGATGATATGCAGATTTAGATTTCTTATAATAATGTTTTTCTTGAATTTGAATAAGATTATATATATATATATATAGCTTCTTTTTTATTACCATATGAGAACATGATATTTTCATTAGGGGTTTTTGAATAATTGAAGGCAACGTATAAATGAAGCTCGAAACCGCGTAGGCAATGAATGAAACATAAATGGCTGTATTCATCAGCATCTTTTAATGGCATATATTATTTTACTGGCTTTTACCAGTATTTGCTTTATTATTACGTATGCTTCTTTGAAAGAAGATGTGTTTTTAATATGTTGACGTAGAAATATGACATTATAGCTGTTATTTTATCTCAAAATCGATCGTGCTCCTATATATATATATATATATATATATATATATATAAAAAGAGAGAGAGAAGGGGGGGAAGATACCGATAGAGAAATCTTGTGATTGTTTAAACTGGCTAATGACTTAAATTAACTAAGAGAAATAATGACTAAAAAATAATTAATGTTCAGACATGATAACTTGAAATTTACGATCGAAAATTTTATTATTATTACTAAGGGCATTGAATATACTTGTGGAAAAGTATCTCTTCCTATTGACTTATTTGGTTCAAAATTTGATGCCAATCTGTACTATTTTTACTTCCTCGATAGTATTTTTTATTTAATTATTCATTGTTGATAGTACTAAGCTGTAGTTCAAAGTTTTCATTTGGATGAGGTAAATAGCTTGGACTCGTTACAGAAGCAATTACTAGAATATGAAAACTCCTAGAGTATTTTGAAAATTCTTTAATTTATATTTGTAAATTTTCAGGAAAATACAGTATTCCCCTATACACTCTAAGTACTTATCAGAGTTCCAATTTAATTTATTCCTCTTTAATTTTTTTTAACAAAGTGAGCAATTGTTCTAATTTCTCCTCGTTATTCTAAGTTAATATGTTTTTACTAAATTATATTTAAATTATCGTGCGAACAGTTATTTTGCATCGGCTTTTCTTTCTAAAGTAAGACAAATAGCAAACGATTTATCGTATTTGCCAATGAAAACAAATGTATTTCGGCAATTTAGGGAGGGAAAAACTAAGATTTGTTGTATGTAAAAAGATGCGAACAATGGTTGACTTTACACATTCCATAAAATCAACTTTTGTTCTTTTAAAATGATTTTATAACAGAATTTCAATGAACCTTACTTAATTTTGTACTGATATAATGTAGTTAATTAAGGACTTACCTCAGAAATCGTATTCAATTCTATTATTTAATATTTTTATTGATTAAAAACCAGAATAAATCTTTGAATTAAAATCAAAAGAATATTCTTTATAGCGTCATAAAAACGATACAGCATTATAAGAACAATACAATATTCTTACTTGTGAAATTATTTTTTTAATATTGGAAGTAAATTAATATATTGGAAGGAATTTAATATTATTGGACATTATTGTACAAAATGGCATAATATGCGATGAATAAAATGTTTAATTAAATATCAGAATTATTAAACTAGATAAACTATATATCCTCTTCTACAACTATCGTCTGCTATTATTATGAATTATGTTTTTGATTTTCTTCCATAAATAAATGTCATTTTAATTTTGAAATTAATGATCGTCTTTTAGCGTATCATTAAGAAAATACATTAATAACGTCCTTTCCTTTTTTTAGATTTTAACAAGAAAGTGGAAAGTAGTTTAGAATGCAAAAAGAACTTCTGCGATTTTAAGATTTTTCCTTTAAGGAAAAATTCATTATTTTCGTGTCTAGACCGTTTATAAATTATAACACTTTGCAAATTAAGTATCAGATTTCTGAAATATTAGTGGCTCCATTTAGTACCAAGTAGCTATTAAGACATCAGAAGCGACCATTTATAAAACGACGCAAAGTATCTTAATTTTCTAAATTTACCACTATAATAATTCTCAAATAATAAAACCTTTCCAGTGCCTGCATTATCCGGTAATGTATTTTCGTGATTGCCGGAATTATTTTAAGCGAACCCAATTTATCTATCTGAAGTATTCTTAGCTTTTCGAATGACCGTTTACCCTTTCGAACGCGAAACCTTTTTTAAGTCTATTGATCCAGGCTGGGCATTTAGCGACCGATTTTAGATGAAGGACAGCCGTTCTATACTTGACCAAGAAAAAGAGAAAAACTTTTTCCTGCCAAAAAATAAAATGCTAAACGAAAATTTAAAGAGAAGGAAAAAAAATCGTTTGTAAAATTGATGTGAGTCGTTGTATTAAGCCGCTTAGCTTCGCAGAATCGAATTTTCATTAACATTTGCTATCGTCTGCTTTTCCCCCTCTTCACTTCAGTTTTTTTCGCGTAACAGCTGTCATATTAGTGAACGCCTTTCTGTTTTTTTTAATATACAGTGGAGGGGATTATACTTGGCCCCACCTCTTCCCCCACGTCCACATGGTGCTTAAAATTCATGGAACTTGTTCCCAAGATACTCTGGTACCTTTTTCTGTTTCTGGTACTCGAGATCGTTAATCAAATTTCGTGTAATATGTGTTCGAAAAAGATACTTCTTTTGCTATTTTGTTTTAATACGGGATTATTCAATTTTTTGACGGTGTAATTAATTTTTAGTATATCGTGAAGTTCATTAAAGTTGGTATGAAAAGATAAGGTTAGTTGGTTCTGTACGTAACAGAGTAATTTCTGTCTTGGTCATGTTTGCTTAGGAGTAATTATGTGGGAGTCGTCTGCTTTTCTTTAAAACAGTTTTATTGAGAGCGCTTAATGTCTTTTCTTTAATTATTATTGCATACGCACAGTATGACGTCACGTCTTTTTCCTTTCTGATAAATATCCAACGGATTCCAAAATCAAATTGACACAGCACCTATTGATGTGTTCATTAAAAGATTCCTTCTGTTTTCTTACTTCATTTCTCATTTGCTATATAATATAATTTTTCATGTTTTAAATAGAAATAAGTTACGCTATTGTCGCGATCGTAGGGAAAAAAATTGGGATCATATGTTTTTATTTCAATCTTCTCAGCAAAAACACCAAAGAAAATTATTTTACGTTACGTTTCTCAGACGATTCAAGAAACAGCTATTTGTTCTTAAATTTTCAATCAAAAGAAATGGGATCATAAATTTAAAAAAATTTAAGGGACACATTATCTAAAAATTATTGTTTCCTAAATTCATTTATGTTTCCTTATTTTAATGTTTTTTTTTTTCCTTTTCAGTGTGTTCAGATTTCAAAATATTGCCTCAAATATTTTAGAAGTAGATTTTTATTTATGATATAATAAAATGCATATTATAATAAAAATTTTCAAACTGCCTTTTCCTCTTTGAAATAGTTCTTTCATTTTTTTCCCCGTGAAGCAAGTAATCAACGACTCTAATTTTATATAAGTTATATTATGAGGTATAGAGCTAAGTTTTCTTATTTTTTAATATATAGCAGTAAAAATTATATTGACTTTAATATAAAATGCATTTTCAAATCCATGAGCAGGTTTGTGTAATATATTTCAAAGAATCTACTAATATATAGAAAATTGATAAAGAATTTTAAAAAGGCAAATAAGTTTAAAATAAAATGAACTAAAAAACAGATTAAAATTACTTCTTTTCTTCTAAGGGGATTTTATTTAAATATTTAATTGCAGTTACTGTAAAAATAGTTAATAACAAAGAACCTATTCACAAACATCTTTAAAAATCGAAATTCATTCAGATGATTAAAAAATCTTCAGATCAAATTAATTAACAAATTTATACAATCTTTTTTTAGAAAAAGCATTTTTTTTTTTCCTTTTGAAGGAGCTTTACTTTCACAAAAGATAATTTTTCACTCGTCTGTTATTCTAACAGAATAAATTTACAATTTTTTTAATAATCGTTTGCATTCTGGTAGGAAAAATTCCTTCTTTTTTCAATAGATAAAATAACAGCTTAAAATAAAAGAAAAAAAGAAAGAATCCTTTCTTTTTGAGGCGATTTTATTTAAATATTTAATTAAATACTGCAAATGATAAAGAAAATATTCACAGACATCTTTAAAAATCGGAATTCATTCAAATGATCAAAAAGATCTTCAGATGACTTGAATATATGAAATGATTATATATAATATTTTATCTATATAAATTAGCGATTTTTTGTATTCCAAAGCAGCTTCACTTTTATAAAAAAGAATTTTTAAACCGACTATAATTCTAACTGAATAAATTTACATTTCGCAATAGTCGTTTGCATTCTAATAGGAAAAAATAGCTCATTTTTTAAAGAATTGAATGTAAAAGGTGAAAATTAATTAGCTTATAAGGCAAAAAGAATTAAATATTTTTACAGCACGAAACAAATGCTGCAAATAATACTAAATATTAATATTAATTAAATATTAAAGATTTATCATAACATTTGTTTTATTTGTTAATTTTGAATGTAATCATAGCCATTATCATTAGCTTTTATCAAGATTTCTATTTGTGTTGCCATTCAAATGAAAAGGACACAATACTAACTAAACAAATTCCATTCAAACTCAAGGTTTATTTTAGACGCTGATACGCCTTTAAGCTTTTAGCGTAAATTGTTTGGTCGGACAAATTTTTTTCGCCGGGAATAATAATAAAAAAAGAACGCTGAAGTTGGTAAAATTCTCCGCTTGGAAATTCCTGCTTCTTCAAGGGCAACCTTTGTCACTTCCATTCAACGACCGGCGAGACCTTGCTTTTCGCCGTGCAGACTATATACACTTTCTCACCTGTCGGGGTCAAACGACTTTTCCACTCACCTGCACGATCTTCGGTCTCCGCGGTTACAGCTATCTTTCATCGTAGCCATGGCAACCAAATCAACATCCTATTTCGCGTCGGCACTTCCAAGCATTTAATTATGGAGAATATTATGTTAGTGTACTTTCACGTTGAAAATGAATTTTAATTAAGGAAAGAGTTATATATAGTTAAAAACAGTTTTTAATGAGAAACTTCGAGCAGTAATTTGTAGCTGCCGCTATAATTAAAATAGTTTCGTTAAATCTCCTACATGGGCCGGTTTTTGATTAAATTTCCACCAAACGATGCGACTCCGATGCCATTCGTAGTTATTATTTTCGCTTTACTTTTGCGAGTTTGAATAGAAATAACGTTAAAAGTTTGTATCGAAGTAATCTGAAACGTTGAAATAATTTATATAAAATATATTTTATTTATTTATTGAAAAAAATAAGTAAGAATATAGAATAAGTAAGATTATTTTTTTCTCCAAAGTTGTTCATCAAAAAGTAATTTATTTATTTCGTAAATCACTTTATTTTTTTACTTTATATAATTTAATTTTGATGCCTGTTTTTACATGTTAATGATTAAATTATTTTTACTCAGGATATTTCAGATTCACAATGTGTGGGTACTTGACATTGGATTATGGTGCGTTCTTCCTAAACGAGATGTAGATGTCAAGTTTATCCCCCTCCGTAAAAGGCATACTCGCTTCATGCACAGGCATCTCATTTTTGGCAAAAGGATGTCAGTGTTCCAAATATGTGACATTGATTTTACTATCAAGCACGCTTAATTTGAAACATCAAGTTTACCAACGAAAAACACACATTTCTATAGTGCAGCTTCTCAAAGACTTCTGTTTGGTACTCTTTTCCTGCAAGTTTTTTCAAAGTTTGGTGAAATTATAAGTAATATTCATGTATCCTTTAAAAAAAAACTTCCAGTTGCTTCGAAAATGCCTGCATTCATCTCGTGGATTATCCAGTGCAACTCTCCAAGTAACCCGACCGTACTTGAAAAGTAATACTCTAAAATCTATGGGGCACGTATTCTGTGGAAGCTTTCTCTAGCCCACCCCCCTCCTCCCCATTTTCTTCAAAAGGGGCTTTGTTACTTCCCATCTGAACTCCCACTCCCCAAGGCAGCATTCCATTTACGGCTTTGCCCCTTAACCTTCGATCCGTATCCCCCAGAGAAAAAGGGGAAGCCCCCTTTGTAATTTTCTTTTTATATCTTGTTTGCAGTCTATTGATTTGGTTTTCGGGAGATTACAGTAGTCCTTTATCCTTCTAGTACTTTTTTCTTCTTCTTCTGGGAAATCGAATGTTTTTCGTTCGTATTTCAAAGTACCAATTTGTCCTTTTAGATGCTCTACCAGTAGAATTTTCAGTTTTGTACCAAATACTGTACCAAGAAACCTCTAGAATGTTACTACTACTGCGTAATTATATCAAGAAAACATGATTACACTGTCAAGTTAATTTTAATTTCTTTTCCTGTTATCCAAGCCTTATTCATTACCAGGGCGTTTTATTTTTAGGTGGGCTCTGGGCTCCACGATAATGGGGCGCTTGCATCAAAAGAGACTGTCGTTTCTTCGGCTGATTTTACCTCTATAATATTGAATACCAATTGTATATAACCATCGATAGTTTTATAACAAATCTGTTAGTATTGATTTTTGGCCATGGCCATGTATGCGAATATTATATTTGGCCATGTATGCGAATATATATGATAATGGGACATTGATTTTTATTTGGCAGGTGTTTGGTTCTTGCACCGTATTTCATATCACCCCATGTGTTATTGATA
This sequence comes from Argiope argentata, assembly GCA_026289955.1. NCBI lineage: Eukaryota > Metazoa > Arthropoda > Arachnida > Araneae > Araneidae > Argiope > Argiope argentata. Next base: position 28,874 of record JAOUZG010032726.1, on the reverse strand, counting down.
TATTCATTGATAAATGGGGTGTGGGGAGACAAGAATAGATCAAAAACGCTAAAAATACCACTTCTTTAAAAATAAAGGGCACTGCTTATTATTTGGAAACGAGATTGTTGCTCTTGATTGTACTGAAAATATAGAGAAAGCTGCTTTTGATTGTAATATAAATACACGTAATATAGCTTAGATACTGTTAATATAAAGATTCATTTCCCTGAATGAAAAATCCTAAATAATGTTTTCTTGAATTTTGGTTGGATAAATGGAAGTTTTTTGGAAAACGGAACTTTTAATTAATTCTCAACCTCCATTTCAGTATTAACTATGTTTATTTTTATTTAGCTCATAATAGAGCTTTTGCTACCAGTTCGACTTAAGTATATGGAGATTTTGTATTTTTATGACAAGGTCGACTTAATATTAAGCATAGAGATCATATATTCTTTTGAGAAGTTCGACTTAATATTAAGTAAATAGAAATCATTGCAAGTTCGACAATATAAAGTTTATGGAGATTATATATTCTTATGACAAGTTCGAATTATTATTAAGCATATAGAGATCATGACAAGCTCGATTTAATATTATGTATATGGGGATCATGTATTATTGTGACAAATTCGGCTTATTATGGAGATCATAGATTCTTATTACTAGTTCGAATTAATATTAAGTACATAGAGATCATGACAAGTTCGACTTAATATTAAGTATATGGAAATCATAACAAGCTCGACTTAATATTAAGTATATAGAGATCGTGTATTCTCATGATAAGTTCGATTTAATATTATGTGTATGGAGATCGTGTATCGATACAAAGATGATCCAAACCGTTACGATGATATTTGCGATACAGCAAAAATCCTTCATTTTAATAATCTAGGATTGTTGACCTGATGCCAAAGTATTTCCCCCCATTCCCCCCCCAAAAAAAATCCGTGATACAAATAATGAAAATTAAAAAATTCTTGTAAAAATGGAGGCATGGTATCATCATTGGATAAGTATACCTTTAGATACCTTCATTACGCCCTCAGATAAAATTCTAGTTCTATATATATGTATCTCTTTCTACTCTTTCGATTAATTTAGTTATATTAATATCCCTTTGTAAAGCAACACTAGGGCTATTTGGGGGCGGAACTCATAATTTTGACTTAGATGAAGAGGACGACATCTGACCTGGCACCGCCTCTCTCCACATTACACCAACGGGAGGACGTTTGGCCCTGACGGATTTAACGTGCAAGAAATCTCCTTACAGAGTGTTCTTTGGTGGAATCGAGTCTCGAACCTGTAACCCTTTGGCTCACCGGCACAGACCTTACCACCACGCCACCGTGGTTCCTTCTACTCTTTTGAAGCACGTATCAAAGAGCTTTCGAATTGCTGAAAAATACTTATCCATTCATGATCTTACTTGCCATTCGCCAGAAATCGATTCGATCTCTACCCCCCCCTTTATTTTAGAGAAATCAAGTTCATAGTTTTAATTTCAAATGGCCTTCTTTTAACTGGGCAGACATTTGATCATTTGAGAATTTAATAGCCCCGATTTTGTGTATACGAAACGCATCCCTGTTCGTAAAAGAATGAAATATTCTCATACGAACGGCGGAGAAAATGTAATACGAGTTGCTTCTCAACTTTAAATATGGGATTTTCGACCCTTTCCCATTAATTTGACAACTGCTTCTTTTTCGTTCTCCCCTCTCTCTAGATTCTCCTTTCGAGTCACATCTCGTACTTCCTCCTGTTTACTCGCACTTATTTACTGTGTACAACCTTGTCGAAAACAAAGAAAATATCGCGATTAAATTGCCTTCTCCCTTGAGGGATGAGTTTCCTGTAAAAAGCAATTTTATTCTGGGACTTTCAACCCACCCACAACCCCTCCTCCACCCCTCTTCTCTCTCTGGCTCCTTCGCAGCGCCAGATAACAATATCATTACTCATACCTTATTGACTCGCAATTATTTTTCTCGAGATAGAAAGCACATGCAACTTCGAATAACGCAAAAAAAAGTCTTCGTGTTTAACTTGAAAGTACGTTTTTATTTACCCTCTTTTTTTATCCCCTATTTCTTCGTATTTTTTTCATTCTGTAGATCTAATGAAAGCCCCTCGTGCGTTAAAAAAAGACTTGGAGACTTTTTTTCCCCTTTGATCTATGAATTTGTTTTAAAACTTGGTTCGCCTTCCAATTCAGTTATAAATTTCAGTTAGGTTGGCAATAAATTAATGTGAGGTTCAAAGAATTGGAACTGAAATAATAAGTTTTAAAAAATTCCTTTCAATGGTTGTTTCTTTGGTGAGTGCCGTTTTGGGTTCGTAAAATGAGAACTCAGTATATGAGAGTGCGGACCTAAATATTATTACATTTTTAGCGTAGCGGTTTCGGATTGAATGGACTTTACTTGAGAACAGCACAAACAAATTTGTTTACAGCTATTTACAGGATGACTTGAGAAAGTAAAACTTCAGGCAAGCACAATCCAGCAATAATGAATCACTTACAGCGTAAATGCAAGACTTACGCACAATAAGCACAGACTACAAAATAGCTATCGTATAGCACAGCAACAGTAAATCGCAGCGAGCTCAATAATGCAACGCTAACAGCAAACGCAAACACAGCTCACTAATCCGCTAGTCCAGCGAGACGCTTCTCTTCCAAAAGAAAACTCTGGACTAACTCACTCGCTCCGGAAATCCGTCCCTTATATAGCCGAGGAAGAGCGTGCACCGAAAATTCTCAAAACAACGCGCACAATCCAGCGGCTACTAGACTATTCCTTTCCCCAAACCAATCAAGCTGGCGCGAGGCACCTCGCCAAACGTCGCCATTTTTGGAGGGTTTTCGCGGTGCTCTTTCGCTTGTAAAAATATTTACATTTATCTAAAAACATTTTCGTTAGATTCTTCATCTTTTATCAGTGTTTTTATGAAAAAAGTGTAGTAGTTAAACGAAAGAACTGAAAATATTGAGAGAAATCCAACATGATGGAACATTTTATTTCACGAACATCCCAGAAAATACTGATAACACCAACAAAAGCAGGTTGCAAATGATTGGATAGATAACGGTGCTCAACGAATACAATATCAAAGAAAGTGATTCAGTTACTCCATTGTCTCGAGTTTATATAGATTTTTCTACAGGAAATGATATCACATGGAATTTTCCTTAAAAGTCTACATATCTCTTTTTCAATTAAGATAAGGCCATGATTCTTGCATTTTCCAGAATCTTATTTCATGGGCAAATGATCTCTAATGTCGGGGGGGATCTTTGAATTAAAAATCTTTGTAAATTTCTTAATTCTGCTGTAAAACTAACATTGCAGGAAAGCTATACTTTAAATTCTTAGCAATTTAAATTAAATTTTGTGTTAGAATCTTTAAGCCTTAAAAATGCATTGTGAACTATCAGTGAGTGCCATATTGGAATACCAAGTATCCAAGAATACAGCTTTCTAGTTTTGTTAAATCATTTTATGAAATCTAACTTACAAACTTTTATTTCATATATATAATAAATGAGGTGTCATTAAAAAATGTTAGTGATTAGCTGTTCGCACACTGTATTAATAACACAGATTCTGTAATGCCAATTCGTTTTAATGGACTACACCATATCTCACACATATTTTACTTTGATAGGTTAATTAAGTGACGAGATTGATTATATTTTGTGATGTCTGTAGAAAACAGAAAGCGAAAAGGATTGAAGTACATAGGAATCAAGAACTTTCATGTGAAATAATAGCTGGCGAAATCGATACTGTGAAACTGGAAGGGATGGGAGGTTGTTGGGGGGGGGCTTAATTATATTAAATATGTAGAAATAATAAGTTTTACTGTTAATTATCGTATTTGTTTGTAGTTATTTCGTATACCACAACAAAAATATTTTTTTCTTCTTTTTACTTAATTTCTTATTTGATTCTATAGCGTGGTTCCTTTGAAATTGTCGAGTTGTTCAACATCACTTTCTTTTCATGTGGAAGAGTTTCGCAAACTAATAGAAACAATTTTTTAAACTTAAAATGTCTTATATTAGTTATCAACCAAAATGAAGCTTAGCTGATCAATGACGCAGCGAAGTTAAGTGGCGCCCAAGGCATATGCTTTTTCTTCGCTCATCAGTGTTTAATCGAGAAAACGATAGTGTCCAGAGTATGATGGATTTTTTTTTCTCACCCCTTCAGAAGTTGAAACAAGAATGCACCAACACTTTGCTATCCGAAGATATGCACCAGGGACATCCATACCACTCCCTTCCTGCCAACCGCTATGCCACTGTAGCCGTTATGAATGGCACGGAATGCCACCAATTTTAGATTCGTCCATTTCACTTCACCTGTGAATGATAGAGCATTATGTTGAGTCATGATTAAGGCTGTAACTCATACGTCTGTCTCGAGTCTAATATCCACCCCCTTCTGTACGAGGGGTGTACTCGAGTTTCTTCAGCTCCTATCCGTCCCTCCGCGACCCGCAATCGAATAAATTTAACCACAGGGGGGGATAAGCAGCTCTATCTCCCACGCATAGCAATTGGAATTCCTTTGCTTTGGAAGCGGGTGGATGTCTTTGGGGATTTAGTGGTCTTGGAACGATATTGGAATGGAGGGGTGTTAAGAAGAATGAATTCGAGTCTTCCACCTCCCTTTTTGTTCTGAGAAAGAGGGGACGAAGAGTATCATTCTCTGTTCCCCTAGAAGAGAAGAAAGGTATGTAAGGGATCACGTGGAATATTAGAATTTCATGTGGCGTTTTCGTGGGTGGTTTCTTTCCTTCGGGGGTGCTGGAGGGGTTTTTTTTATCAAGAAAATGAGATTATGTGTATGAAAAGTACCTTTTTTGTGTAAATAAATTTGATGTGTTAGAGCTGTGTGCCATTTTTATTGGGGTTATTAGATTTATAGAAAGGACTGCGACAATAGATGTAAAATTCGATGTATCATATTTGTATTCCTGTATCATAGTTGTATTGATTACATCCGAGTTTTCCTTGGCATGCTAGGCTCTTGAGATTATTATTTTTTTCGTAATATTTAATACTTGAAGTTGAATAATGGTCGAATTTTTAAACAGGGCTGCAATTACCTATGGAGTCAAATAATATATCTTAGAATTGAAAATATTCATTATCAATGCTATTCTGCTATGTTTCTTTTTACCAATGATAAACCGCATGGTAAATTTAAGCAGCAGTAGTCTAAAACTATAAAATATACTTCTGTAACCTTTATATATATATATATATATGCGCTATAATATGACATGAACAAAATTTTGCTCATATTTAAGTGAGACATTTTAACATTATTACGAAATAACACTTGAAAACTCCCAAGTTGCACATTGATATGGAAAATTCTAAAATTCTAACTGCCCCGAAAGACGCTTTATGTTTCACTTGAAGAAGAACATTACTTGCAATAAACTGGAATGCTATTTAATAAAACGTTGTCATTGCTGTTAAACAATCGTAGCAGTTCAAAGAATTAAGATAAAACGTCGAAAACTTCGCTCACTACTCACGTCCCTCGATTCCACTATTTCTTCTATCAGCAAGGGGCGGGGCACCTCCAAATGAGGATGAGGTGCTTCCGGCATGGTGGTTGGATCTGGCCACCCTGGAGGGTGAACTAATAGGTGGGAGGGGTCTTCTTCCATCGAAGATGGGACGTACTTCTTATGGGAACAGTTGTACCGTGACTGGTGATGGTCCTTAGGACTTACCACATTCTCGCCAGTGTTGCTGTTGAGGCGATCCCGTCATTCAGTTTTATGATTAAAATCCGTGTGCCTTCGTGACGGTCGGACAGTCTGGTTTGACTTGCTTCTAACTACTACTTTTATAGCTCCTGAGACAGGGCCTTGTATGCTGTAGAATAAATTCCGGGAATCGGGATATCGGCAAGATTCTCGAATATTCTAGGTCCTTTATTTTTATCGCCAAATTCGTCACCAAAGTCATGAGTCTCTGAACGTTAGAGCTATCTGTAAAACTTCCTTACCATGATACTAACTGCGACGAGGAAGCGATATATTATAAATTTGCAACAATACTGTCATTGCGGAATTATCTTCCAAAAAGTCCGCATACAATTGTAATAAATAAACACATCTTTCTCTGTTTTTTCTTCTATTGGTCATTGAATGTATTGTTTGATTACTTCATACGTTTGGTTGGGATGATGCTATCTAGTACTTATTTATTGTTTGATTTTATTTATTACATCTGCGTTATTTACTCATGTTCTTCTACTCTTGCTCCTCAGGTACACCCACACAATCGCAGGTGTCGGTGTCGCTGCCCAGAAGTACAACCCAGAAATGAAAGCCCCAGTGACGGACGAAGTGGTGGTGATGGGCCTGGACGAAAAGCTTCAGAAAATGAGCAGGGTAAGTGCGATCTTGTTCTGAGTGTGTAGAAAGTGGCACGGACCGAATTCGAGACTGTACCTATGACGTAACAATAAGGGGATGGGCTGAATTTTGTGATTGCTATAAAGATATTATACATCGTTACGATAATTACTTTAAAAATTCCGCAAAAATAGATCTTAATCACCTTTGGTATTTAATTTAATTTTTTTAGAATCGTAAGATTTTATATAAATTTTTATATATCGTTACATTATACATATGAATTTTAAGTTTTTTGTTGAAGTAATGTAATCTCATTTCTTCTAATTGGGGAGGTTTCGGCGAGTCCTATCCAAAGTATTTCCGTTAATACTTCACAGCTTCATAAATAAGCGAAGCTTTGGACTTAATGCAGCTATCTAAAACGTTGGTTTAGTAATTTGCTTTCGTTGGACTGTTGCCATTTAATTAATAAGAGCTATTTCAGTGCCAAGTACGTTAACGATTTATATATACAGTGTCCGGTGACCCAGTGGTATGGACTTAGAACGTGATGAAGCACATATTATTATGACGTTGTTCCTCCTTTTGCATCGATGACAGCCTGAACACGTCTGGGAAGACTTTCCACCACTTTTTGGTAGTGGCTGTAGGAATTGCCTTCCGGACGTCCATCAGAGCTGAAGTGAGTGTTTGCAGTGAGGACGGTCGATTAGGCTAGTTATATAATCAACCCTCTAATTCATCCCGAAGGTGCTCAGTGGAATTTAGATCGTTGCACTGAGAAGGATAGTCCTGTTTTTGAATTCCCATTTCGTCAAACTACGTCTGTGCAAGCCTAGACACGTGAATGGAGCAGTTATCCCTGCTGGAAGACAAATGGGCCTTCCCCAGAATATTAACATAGAGTTGGGAGTGCAGCATTGTCCAGATATATCTCAGAGTTCATTTTTCCAACCACAGGAACTAACGGACCCGGGCCAAACCACTAGAAACACTTCCACACCATTATACTTCCACCACCAAACTTCTCAATTGGCACAGTACAGCCACTAAAGAAATGGACATCCGCCAGATCCAGACGTGTTCATTCGGCTGCCGGACAGTAAAATGAGATTAATCACTCCAAAGAACAGTTTTCCACAAGTCCACAGTCCAATGACGGTGTGCTCTGTGCGAGGCTGCACGACCATGTAATCCCAAGTTTTTTAACTTTTGACGAACAGTCCTGATGCATAACGCATGATGCGCTTTGGAACACCTGTGAAATTACCACCAACGAGGACTTTGAGAATTTTGTTTCTCTACCCTTTGCAGAGTGCTGTGGCCGCTTTCACCACATTTTTATGGCCTACCAGTTCGTTTTTCTGCAGTTTCGCTGCCTCGACGTTTCCACTTCACAATTGCATCATTCACTGTGGATTTAGGCTTCTGTAGAATATTCGCAATCTCACGAACTGATTTCCCACAAAGGTGGCATCCCACTCTACTGCCACGACCTAACTCACTAAGCTCCTTTTGACTCACTCATTGCCTCACAAACGCGTAAATACCACCTGACAAACCATTTACTATCACTTTAATAGCTTTCGATTACGCATCAAATTGCTTCACCTACCAGAACCACTTTTTTGAGGGGTGTCCGGATACTGATGGCTAGACAGTGTTTAAATGAAACCCTCTCAGTTAAGGAAAATGCTTTTATATGAATTGTCCATTATTTTTTATTCATTACAAATGTTTTAACTGTTGTGATTTGTGTTATAGTTGCTGAGGCTGAGCATTCTGCCCGAGCTGCCCCAGTCCGATTCGTACGTCGCCGAGGGCAGCGGCAGCGGCATCTGGAGGAACCAGGTGGGAGACGACGAGGACTACGACAGGGGATCGGGGAGCGGAGACTGGGGAGGTAAGAAGGGTCGAACTAACTACCCTTTTTGTTCTGCAGGCGCCATAATCATTATTTTACTCAGCTACTTTGTCACGGAATAGATCTGCATGACTTTAAAGCGTGCGATCGTGTTTCGTATTTAGCTCTGTAAACTAAATCTATCAAAAATATTTAAAAATAATTCTCTATTGACTTTATATTTCTTGTTTTTATAGTATATTTGAATATAATGATACATAAAATTATAAAAGGATTTCTTAAAAGAGTTGTCATTCTGCCTTAATTTTTTTTTGGGGGGGGTCTACTCTATTTTATAAAATTTTATACTAAAATGCCAAATTATTTTCACATTTTGGAATAGCTTACAGATATTAAGAATGTTTCTTTCACCAGCATTTGTATTGTTCTGCTATTTTAATAAAACTTTGCCTCATTTCCATACATTAATAATAATATAAAACGAATTCTAAAAAGAAATACACGTGTTCTTGTTCTTCCACAAGGAATATGTTTACTTTTTAATTTTCTTCTATCTAGAATCCAATAAGAACATCATGATCTACAAACTTATTTTAATTAACTTTTACGTTATCTGTTCTAGGAAAAAAGTTATTTTAATCCATATTAAAATATAAAAGACATGAGATGTTAGTTAAAATACAAAACAATTGTTTAACTTGTTAGTTACAAAGTTAAAAATCAGTTTATATCTAAATATTGATTCAATATTTTTAAAGTTTTGCTGCTAACATAACAGTCTCAAGATGAGATTTTCTTTTAAAACTATTAGATTCTTACTTTGGTCTTTCTTTGCATCATTTTCTTCATCTAATATTGCTGAACGCCCCATTATCATTAAAAGAAAAACAGGTGAATACGTGCATTATTTAGACCGTGCATTATTTAAACCAAGGTTTGCCAAAAGACAAAAAATGACGTTATTCGAACTTGAAAGAAGTAAGATATTGTGATTTATTGATAGCATCAATGATTGTTATCCCCTGCTTCCATATATGAAGAGCAAGAAAAGTTTTATCAATACAAATAAGAGAACGCGCGCATGTAAAAACAAATTAAAGTTTAAATCAGTTAGCTGTTAAAAAAAACTTTACTTCCAAAAGGTAAGCAAACAGAAAAGCTATTCATTAGTGTTGCCAAAAGTTGTTTTCCCTTAAAAAAAAAGAGTTTAAAAAATAATATTATTCTAAACTCATTTACTGTTACTTCCGAGTTAATCAAATCTTTGTTTTTTCTTATTTATCAAGATTTCACTGTCAAGCGCAATAAAATACTTTCTACGATGTAATAATAATTTTTATTAAATATTTCAAACAATACTGGCAAAACAAACCTCAAATGTCTTTGATCAGGTGACCCGTTGTCTACCAATCACAAAGCGAATAAAGTGCAATGTTTACATTATATATAATTGAGAAAAATTGCAAGGGCATCAGCAGAAATATGTATTGTTCAAATATAATATGTGAATGAATAATATATTCGTCATAACGGTACTTTTCCATTAGTCGGGCGTCACCAAAAAACCGCCAAATAATGTAGAATTCCGCCAAATTTCTTTGACGATTTTTGCCAAATAATGAAGAATTACCCCAAATTTCTTTGGCGAATTCAAACCGAAAAATCGCCAAGTGATGCTGAATTTCGTTTACTGTTTTGTCATTTTCTTTGCTTGGCGAAATTGAAAGTACCTTCACAACTTTCTGGGTTGGTTCAATTTTATTTGAATAACCATGGATATCTAGCTGAACATCCGGTGAAAGAAATTACTTATTTTTAAAAATAAATTTTTGAAAAATAAGGATGTAATTTCTTTCCCCCTTCGAGTCAAAACGCAACGTTTTCCTTTAAATAAAAATTGGAAAGATATAAATTTCTATTCGCTATACATTACACGACCTAAGACAGATAGCTAGCGTATATCCTGTAGTTTAATAAAAATTATATGTATGTAAAAAAAAAAAACGAACCCATTTTGTTTTAAAATAAGAAAAGGGGAAAAGAAGAAAGGGGGGATGAATTGTAAAACTGGATGCAGCTATTTTTAGCAGAGCTACTCAATATGCAACAAATTTCCGGTCCGCTCCAAAATTGAACTACAGCACGATCTATTCTCAGAAACACACGTCAAACCTTTTCGCAACGGGCGAAGCGAAATGAAAACTTTCTCTCGAGGAGGAAACAAAGGCGACGTATTAATCTCCACCTCCCCTGACAGCCGGATCGAGTTTTTGACCCGCTTCCCCCCAGTCCGGCCGACTGCATTCGAATGCGCCGGATTTCGGGGAATAGATCGCCTCACTGTGTTGATGTCACTGTCAGGACTTGGCCGCATCCCCTCGTCACTACCTTTCTGGAATTAACATATTATAGAATTCTTTCGCAGAATTTTAGAGGGTTGGCATTTATTTATTGTTCTGTTTGGCGGAAAAATTCATACATTACATCTGTTCATCTCTAGAATTCCTCAAAAGAGAACTCAATTGTTTTTAATTATCGTTATACCCCCCCCCCCCAATTGATCCTTTGTCATATATTAACCCTTTACACTCGAAGAAAATATTCAAATCACATTTATTCACTAAAGGCAGGACTTGTTCATTGCTTTGATTAGGTTAGATTAAGTTAATAGTATTAATGCCCCGCTTTAAAGAAACACTAGGACTATTTTGGGACGGACCTCGTAATTATGAACTGCGATCTGATGATGAGGGCGACACCTAAAAAGACACCGCCCTTTCCACGCTTCCACACCATATCAGTGGATGGACGTGTGAGCCTGACGGTTTAACTTGCACTAGATCCTCTGACGCGAATGTTCATCAATGGAATTCAGACTCGAACCTGAAACCGTCCGGTTCCGAAGTTGAGACTTGACCACTTGACCAGCGTTCAGGGCACGACTAAGCCTAGTTAGGGCTTGGGGCAAAAACTTCTTTAGGCCCCCTCTCCTTCATCGCTTAAGTAATGAAAAACATTCATTATAGAAGGAAACGTAAAATAAAATTTCTGCTCGATTTAGGGGGGGGGGGGCAGTTATGCGGGGGCCCGGTGCCCTGACAGCGTGGCTTGAGATTCTGTCACGGAATTTTAGAGGTTTGACAATTATTTCCTATTCTAATTTTATTTTGACAGAAAAATTCATGTATTATATCTTTCCATTTCGAAAATTATCCAATTAAAAGAAAATTCAATTGCTTTTAAGTATTATCCCTCAAAAGTGACCACTTGTCTTGTATTAACCTTTTCAACTCGGAAAAGTAATTCGGTGAATATTTATTTTACATGTGTATATTTCGTAACTAATATACGCCAGTGCCATGTAAGGTGTTCTCTGGCGTGGCAAGTTAATTAGAGAGGATACAAGAAAATTTTGGGGAGACCACTTGCGCACTTACTTTTCTCAAAATTATGTGCTTTGCTTATTGATCCTTCATGTATATTATATTGTAATATTATTATAAATTCCAGATTATTTAGAAATTATATTATTCCATAATTAAAAGCTGATCCGTTAACCCTTAACTATTGTATGTAACAATTTTTAACATAATATTTATATGCTGTGATAAGATCAAAAAATTTCGACATCTATCTTGATTGAAAATCAATGCTCTACGACGGCAAATCCTGGATTTGTAACTACTAAATTGATTGGTTGCTCAAAATTCAAATTCAAATTTTCATTAAAAATTTATCAAAATGATATATTTTTTCTCAATAATTTTGGTATATATAATTACAGAAAAAGAAATTTTTTAACCATTTTTTATCATGTCAGAACATGATGTTGTTAGGGGGATGAGGTTTTTGGCGTCAACAAATTTCCGTAGGCGAAAAATTGAAATTTTATTATCTGCACGAGCATCTCAAAAAATCAACTATTAATAATGCGTTGCCATTCCGCTTATAAAAACTTTCGATTTAAAAAAATGAGTTAATGACTACTGCAAATAAAACCTAGAAAAATATCATTTTGAGCACGCGATTACATGAAATGAAATAAATAGGAAATGTGATATTTTCTTTAAACAATTAATATGAATCAAAGGTTTTTATGATCGTTTGCCATACTAAAGTGACTAATTCAATGAAACAATTAAAATGAACAAAAATATCATTTAACTTGCACGAGCACGTGGTGCTGCGCTGTTCAAGAAATGATGTTCCGACATGATACATTGAAGCATGCCTTGCAGATTTCATTTTAATCTTTTATTTTTAATTTAAGTATTTAGTTATATCAGTTTTATTTCCATACATTTCTCACTTTTTAATAATTTTTTCAGAATTTGTTTTATAGTAATATTTTCAATTATTTTATAGTATCTGCATTTATGCACACGCTCATAGTACGGTTTTATATACACTTTTTTGTGGACATTATTAATACTAAATAATTAAGAGCAAATTTTAGAAAAGTAAAGATAGAAGCAAGCTTTAAACATATTGTCCTTTACTATTTTTTAAATTTTTTTATCGGAACACGAGAACAATAACATATCTATTTAATTTTTTATTAAATATTAATTTCTTCGTATTATTTATCTGCTGCTATATTTCAAAATCAAATTTTAATATTGGGAACAGACTATGAAAACCTAGATAAATATTTTAGATGTATATATAGATGAATCTAATTCATCCTATAATAATGTTAATAATACTAAATGTTTTTAAATCACGCATAATTGTTTAAATTTAATCAGAAATGTAATGTTCTATGGAATTATTGGAAAATTGATAAATCTCTTTTTATCGAAAAACGAAATTTTGGAAATTAGTATGCAAAACAATTTGATAACGATTTTCTTAATTCTTTTTATCAGATCAGATAATGGAAATTAAATTTAATATATCTGATGAAATTTTAGATATAATATCATTAATTTCGAGCTCTTAAACACTAGAATTTGCATTATAATTTCGCTGAACTAAAATAAGAAGTAACTGAAAATTTAGTAACACTTATTTCTTTAAACGTAACCCTAAAAACTTATTTTCCTTCGTGATTTTAACGTTCTTCAAACAAAAATCTGATTTGCAAAATGATATTCAGTACAGATTTTATGCTCCTAGCTCTCAACTTTCGATGTTAAATTTTATTACTGTTTTCGCATAATTAGATTTTTTTTAATTGTGGATAATTGCCAGTTATAATATTTTTTTTCCATACCGATCAAGAATGCTCAGAAGATTGCACAGGATTTATCATATATTCTTTGAGTTTGATTTGCTGCACTAGATGGCGCGACTGTATGCGAATATATTTTTAAATTCAAGGAATAGAACGCTGACATCTATTGGTTGTATTTTTAAATATTCAAGTAGCAAAACAACTTTTTATTGTGTTTAAAAATTAAATTTTTTAATTTGAAAGTATCTAATTTTTTTCTTTTGTTTTTTTCAAAAACAAAAAAGTTTCCCCATCTTCTTTTAGATTTTTGATCACTTTTAATGACATATATCTTGAGAAGAAAAAAAAATTGGGTTTTCAAATTTATTATGCAGGTTTAAAAGAAACAACCGAAAACAGTATCTTTATATTTTTTTAATAAAGAAGTTAATGCCAACGTACTTTTGATAAAGATTATAATATTGATATGAGTTTTATCAGTTGTGTATTTATTTTTAGTAGTAAATTAATTTTTCCCAACCAGTGCCTTCATAAAAAAATTAAATTAAATTATTAGAATAAAATGAAGGTATTTTAATACATTAACAATAAAAAAATTTTAATTTTACAATTTTTAAAACTTTTTCTTTTTGTTATTGCAGTTTTACTATTATTATTAAATGTGGGATGGATGTTAATGAACATTTCACTTCCCAATATTAAATGTTGAAATCAACTTCTCAAATATAAAGCATACTATCTGATTGCCTAATATAAATTAATAAACCCTTTCACAAAGATAATGTTAAAAATTTTATTCTTCATTCAGAATCCCCAAAAATAAATTCTAAAATCCTGATTCCTTTACCTATATATCATGAAAATAATACATAAAAAAAGCTATGAAATATATTCTTGTTAGTTTTATCACCCCATTGCTGTTTGTTTATCATTAAATTTTTCGCCATATCCGAAACAATGAGTTCCTTACAAGGTTTTCTTTTAAATCAAATATACAATGAAAGAATTTTAAAAAAAGTTGTGTATTGTCAATTACTACCAATATATGAATGTTTCTGGTCAGAGCATAACCATTCACAACATGTTTGTTTTATTTTATTTATTTATTGACCAAATTATTTATTAGAAAATTACTAATAGTGTATCTTGACGCTTAATGTATTAATCAAATTGTTAAACTATATGGCTCGTTAATTAAAATAGTTCCAATATTTTTGTTTGTATTTTTCTTATATTGTCAATTCAATTTACTTAAGTAATTTTATTTACATTTCAGGATCAAAACCCAGTGACTTCAATTTTGATAGTGGTGACTCCAGCAATGTCAACATCAAGGTCAAGGATAATAGTGCCATCAGCTTTACTAGCAACAGTGCCCTAATATTTGTTGTACTGCTAGTCACACTTCTGCCTAGAATCACAGTCCTACAACCATTGTGACTGTACATATTGTGCACACAGAAATCACAGTGCCATTTAGAAAATTAACCAATATATATATGTATATCTTTGCTTCAGAAAAAAAAAAGAAAGAAAGGATTATTTGTGACAAAGAATCAGAATGCTTCAAATTATTCCACTTTTTGAAGATAAACTGACATTGAATGGGGAAAAAACTGAACATGTTTTATAATATTTGTGCATACATTGGGAGATCTTCTGTTGCATTAACTACATGGCATCTTAAACTTCATACAACCATTTACACCGCTTTTAGAATTCAAACCCTATAACAAGTTAATGAAAGAATTCCTTTGAAATAATCTTCCAGTCAATCTGTTTACTGGAGGTCTAAGTTATTATTATTCCTCATTTTGTCTGTCATTAACAGACTTAAGCTAAATCCTGCTTGCATTATTTTATTTTGTTTTGTGTAGCTCTTAACCTTTGTATGCGTATTAATTTGATGCCTCTTTCAATTTTTGTCTTTGAACTGATAGTCGCCTAATATCCACATGCTTGATAATGTCTTTGTCATCAAAAAGTAGCATATTTGTAATCTAACGACAGTATGTTAGTGCTCTAACAACAAGTCTTCAAGCAACAGTATGTTATTCTCCTAAGAGAATTCTTCAGAAGGAAATAAAAACATTCTGAATATATGAATGAATGAGTAATGCAACACTGCACAGTATTAATTGAAAAGGAAAAGGATTTATATATAACAGCTGACAGATACTTGTTATATGGACATCAGTTATTTCTGAAAGTGCATTCTTTCAGATGACAAAGTTACTTGTTCTGCCTTTTTGGATAATTACAGGAACTTGTGTGTTATTTATAATGCAGAACATTCTTTTTTCTATTTGTCATTTGGAAGATGCAATTCCAAAATGGGACAATGCTTGTAAAATGTTGTTGAAAGAAAAGATTTTGCAAGGACATGCACATTTCTGGAATCAAATGTTATAGCATACTTGAAGAAATAAAAATGGAATGATATATATATTAATTTTTAATATTTTATCAATATTAATGGTATGATAATCTGTGTGCTGTTAGATTATTGTTTCGAATTTGTATTGACAGGGTCATTACACAGTTTGGGATTAAAGCAAGATTTCTGTGGTTATTTAGATATATTAGAAATTCCAAATTTGTTGCTGGATATTAAGTGTTAACTTGCATTTGAAAGGGGTATGGAAAACTAGAGGATTAATTGTATAAGTTTAGAATCATAATTTTTTTAAAAGTTATAATATTATAATGTTTGGAAGTATTTATAAATAAATGATGTTACTTTTTTTTAAATTTAGAAAATAATACAGCTAGTACATTCCTATTATAGCTAATTTATTAGGTGGGCATTTTTATTCATGTATTAAAAAGATATTTTAATATTTAATAATATAATTTTTTTAGCATGCAAAAGCATTGTATTATTTAGTATTTTATTTTTATTAATTTTTCTTGCATATATATTGCTGAAACAAATTGTGATAACGTTAGTTTGTAATTCTTATCAATTCTTCAATATTAGATTAAATTTAATCAAATTTTTTTGAGATATTGGCATCAATAAGGAAAATATCATTTAAATGAATATAGTTTTATATACCTTATTATTAATCAGCTAGAATTCTTTGCTATTGCTTTTATTTTAAATTAAAAACATGCTTTTGATGAATTTAACATCATTTATTGAAAAATATTGTATCTGTAATACTCTATGAAGAGTTCACATTTAAAATTAAATAAGTGAAATTATGATCTTATATGATATAGCAACCTTGCTATCTTGTGATTTATTGGTAATGAATTTTCCTTTTGGTGCCATTACTCTTAAATAGCAATAAAGTTTGAATGCAAGAATTTAAGGGATCAGCGTAACTGAACATATGATATACACGCAGTTTAAAAAATAAATTACTGTTAGTGATTTGCATGTTCACTTTTCATTCCTACCTTGTTTTTAAAATACTTTAAATTCTATGATAGAATTTTATAAAATGAAATGATATTCCTGATCAAAGCAATAATTTTGAAGGAAGCATTATGAGCAACAATCTTCTACTTAAATGGTTTTTAATGAAAGAGAAAAATCATGAATGTTTTATATTTACATGTAACTTGATCACAGTATGTTCTTAAAATAAACATGTTTCAGAAGCAATTATTCATTTATGATCATCATAGGCACATTTTTGTTTACAATGTAATCCCTGGTTCTAATAATATTTTTCAAAATGAAATTAATAAAATTGTGAATTATTATAATTAATTCTAATGACATGGTTCCTATTGGAAGAATTTCTGATGCAAAAATTATCTCTTCCAAACTTTTAATTTATAAATTAATTTTAGTTCTTTTTAGTTTGTCTATTGCCAAAATTTTTGCAAGTGTATCCCACATTCTATTAGACTAAAAAAAAGCATGTTTTGTTGGAAGATGCTATGGTGTTTCATGAATTTGATGAGCATTTTAGTTGCTGTTGAGCAAAGTGAAAAGTGATAACATTTAAAATGTCTAATTTCTTAGCTGATTTTTAGAACTTTGACAATTAAGTATCATAAGTTTTAAGTAAATATGATAAATTTTTTGTTTATTGTTAATTTATGAACTTTAAATTTTTTTGACTGCTTGCTGACTTTTACTTCTTTTTACAGTTGAAATTTTGAATTATAAATTAATCAAGTAGAATTAATATTTTACATTTGAGTTGTTTAAATAAACTCAATCCAGTGGTATAATGCATAGATAATCATGTGTTGCTCAATTAAGTTTGTAATGTTTGTAGCAATTTTGATTTAAAAATAAATATTTTTAAAAAATGGAGTAGAAAGCTAAGGAACCATGTAATCTTAATAGATCTTTTAAGAAAAATATATTATCAAAATTTCTAATTTCTCAGCATAAAAACAAAATTATAACTATTAGTAACTATTGATACGAATTACACTTGCATAACTGCTGTGATTAACAGTCTCCTTTTTAACTGTGTTATGTACATACTTGCAGATGTACATGTCTTAAAAGTGTGAAGTTTCATTGTTTTGTATGTGTGTAAAAACTAGTTATTATATATTCATGTGTATCTTAATTTACTATTTTTGACTTAATATGCACTTTATAAGTTAGTTTTCCTTTTTGTTTTTTAACCAAGAGCAGAAAAAATTGGACATTTTCAGCAATGGCGTATTATATATCTCGAGGAAATTTTTTTTTTTTTTATAATTGGTCAAAATTTACTTTACATTTATTTTGTTGCATCATATTTATAATAGAAAAATTAAATTTTAGATTTTTTTTATTGTTAAATATTAATTAGTAATTCTTTCATAAAAAGTTTTTCAAGTTTTTGCTTGAGAAAGATTGTAAGGTATTTAACTATTCCTTTCTTCAATATTTATTTAAATAATGTCTTTAAGATAATTTTTTTATTGATATCTTAAAACTTTTGAAGCTTTTTTCCTGTGATGAAAATTCTATCGTCTTTTAATTTATTCAATTTTAGCAAGAATTACACAAATTTGATTAATTTTTTCAATTTAATATGTTTTTTATATTCTTAATTTTTAATATTATTCATCCAATATTTGCTGATTTAAGTAACTAATCAAGAAATATTATTATATATATATATACTGGCTTAAAAGAATTTCAAAAATTTCCTTCCCATTCTTTTCTTAAATTAAAATTAATCTAATAAATCAATTTGATTTTTTTTTTAAAAAATTTATGAAATTATTTTTTATATTTTTATAAAAGAAAGAAATTTGAATAAAGCTATTAAATAATTTCATTCAGTTCCGAAGCTTTCACAAGTCCTGTGATATTGTATGAAACTGTATATATGTGAATTAAGGAGCTACCAGTACTACATGATGTGATTTGTTGAATGGTAATCTAAACTGTAAAGAAGTTGTGCATGATTTAGGTCTAAAGATGTCTGTTTAAAGCTAAAATGTCCAATTTTTTCTTCAATACTAATTATTTAATTTTTGTTAACTATTTGATTTCATACAAAGCGATGTTCCAAGTCAAATTCGGCTTACATTTTTTTTTCTAATATTTTATTTCACTTATTGTTATTGTATTTAGTGTAAACAATAAAGATTCATTCAGTTTAAAAGATGTTTATTTCTTTATCTTAATTTTCAGGATTAAGCACAATTTTTGTTTCCCATTTACATTCATAAATTCAGTATTTAGAAGGGTTGTGTAGAGAAAAAAATGATTATTAAAAATGAAATTATTTATATTTACTAGCCAATTCAGTTACATTAAACATCCCATTTTAAAGCAACACTAGGGCTATTTTGGGATGGATTTTGTAAATTTGAACTTTGGTCAGATGACGAGGACGACAAATTCATTGCAGGAAAGAGATGATAGTCACTCGTCTCTATGTCACTTTCTCTTTAAAGAGGACAAAGGTGCAAAATTTTCGAAATAGATCTTGTTCAATGAGCTGAATTGATCATTCGAAAGTAGTGGAGTGTGATAGACTATCAAATAATTCGTTTATCCACTAGCATACAAAAACTGCGAGTTTTGAAAGTAGATATTTAGATATTTTTGCTTCATATTTGTTTATTGAAAGAAAATTGAATATAGCTTTGTTTTCCAAAGCAATGTTAATCGCTTGGTAAAATAAAATCTCCATAAGAAATGACAAAACGTTTGCGACAATCAGATACATAATAAGCTACGTTTTATTTTATTAGCCAATAATGATAGTAAAGAAAAACACGAGGAATATTTGAAACTAGCTCTTACCCGCGACTTCGTACGCGTGGAAATTTTGATGTGTGTATGTGAGAACTGACAGTCTAATCACAATGTAAAATGTTAGCAATACCGTATGCATGCATAAATTTCAAACATCAATTGGAGCAATGCAAAGACGTGAATTTTAAGCACCAGTTGGGGTAACGCAATGCTACTACTTAAAAGCTTTATACTTTGTAACTATAAAGGTACTTTTAAAAATTTAATCGAAAATGATGAAAATAGGCATAAGGAATATGTACAGCTAGAAAAAAAAATCAAGAGAAATGAACAGGAAAAATCAAATTATTTTAACACAAGAACAGCGTAAGAAAAAAATTTAATAAAATTTAATAAAAAAATTTAATAAACCTTCCTTTAGGTTTATTGCATTTTTTTTTTCTTATGTAAGATAATATTAAATTGGAAAACGGAAACAGAAAAATAAAAACAAACGATTAGATTTTTTTTAAATTGTTTTTTTGTTCTGATGAAAAGGCTTTCTGTCAGGAAATCCTACAATAAATCACAAAGAATTCCATTAAATAAGATAATATTAAAAGAATACTGGAAATAGAAAAATAAAAACAAACGATGCAAAAAGCTCAAGCAGATGTTTTCAGATTGTTTTTTTTATTTTTTGGTAAAAAATTTAGTTTTCAATTAGTGAAAAATTAACTACTCAATTCAGCGGAATTAAAATTAGCCTATGTTCTTCCGTAGAATATAATATATCTTTTTGCTAAATTTCATCCTATTTTGTTCAGCCATTCTACCCAGATTGACTGACATCATCCATCCGTCCAAACTTTCACATTTATAATAGTAGTATAGATAATGTCATTAAATGGGATCGTGGTTATCTACTCTTAATTTCGAAATATTATTAAAAAAATTCAATAACAAATAAAAAATCGTTTTATCAAAAAAATATTATTTGTGAAAAGTTAATTAACAAATTATAAGAACATACTCTCATTTATTCGTCATAGTTTGTAGTTTAAATCTCCTACAATAAATAAAAATTGTTCTAAAAATTTTTATTGTGAATAAGAATTTTTTCTCTCTCACAATATTGCAAATGGCCCGCAATTGTTTTGCTTCCTAGCATAAGCCCTCAAATAATCCGAGTTAACCAAATTGCGAAATGTAAACAATCTCTTCTTTTCATCTCTCCTCTACTTTGGCTAAGTAATCCTATAATGAATTTTAAGCCAATGAATGAACCTTAACAACAGTTTAAAATTCTTATTTTACAAGTCGAGGCAGTAATATTGCGAAAATAAGAAGGGGATTTAATTATGAAATTGTAAAAGATTGGAAATTAATTTATCCAACCACAGCTATTAATAATTAGCTCCAGGATTGTAATTTTTTGAAACTATTATAACACAAAAATAATTCTGCATTTCCTTGAAAAAAAATATTTTATATGAACATTAATTTCGTTTTTGTAATTTTTTTCTATAAATTTAATAAAAATAAGGTACCCGAACACATTTGAAGCTATTTTTTAGAAAAACTAGATGTAGACATAATTAAACCCTATTTCTTGGTTTGAGACTATTCAGAATTAGTAATAAGAAGTCAATATTTGAAATAAACATTAAAACGTTTTGAAAATTGGCCTTTAATATCGTAAATGTAAGCAAATTCCTTAAAAACTTCAAATTGGCTACTCCAAAAACTATTACTATCGTTAGAAAGAAACTTATGCCAAAATAAACAACATCAAGAGAATGAGCTACAATTGTATGTTTATAAAAATAAATAAAAGATTAAAAGGAAATCTGCTTTGCATATTTCAATGTATCATATCAGGACATCATTTCTTGAACGACCAAGCTCCACGTGCTCGTGCAAGTTAAATTATATTTTAATTCATTTTAATCGTTTCATCCAATGAGTCACTTTAGTATGGCAAACGATAAAAAAACTTTGTATCTCGCATTTATTGTTTAAAAAAATATCCCCTTTCCTATTTATTTCATTTCGTATCATCACATGCTCTAAATGACATTTTTCTAGGTTTTATTTGACGTCATTAACTTACTTATTTTAAATCAAAGCTTTTGTAAATACTATGGCAACGCGTTAGTAAAAGCTGGGTTTTTTTTAGATGATCGTGCAGATAATAAAATTTCAATTTTTCACCTACGGACTTTTGTTGACGCCACAAACCTCATTCCCAAAACAACATCATTTTCTGACATGATAATAAAAATTTTAAAACCAGTCCAAGATTTATCATGAAATTTTTAGTAAATTGAAGATGTTATTAATTCAAATAATAGGCTATAAATTAAAAAAAAAATAATTCACTCAATCTCAATTCTTTTAGATCCTTTCCTAGATAACAGTATAAGGACAAGGTACATCAAACTTCATAGTAATATAATAATTATATTTTGAATTATCTAATTTGAAGTGGGCAAAAAATAAGTAAATATCAGTTTCGAGAAAAATGAATTTAAAGTATACAGTAACATGTTTTAATATTAAATTATCTGTATAAATACTTAAAATTCGTTCACATTTATAGATTATACCTTCTTCCCCCCTCAGCATTTAATAATTTTCCTTTTTTAATCATTTTCTTTTTTCTGGCCATTTTTGCATTTGGCGGTGAATGGCGCCAAGATTCGTTCATTCCGTCTTTGTCGGGTTCAGTAAATGCTGGAACTGCATTGGCACTAGGCTATACTCCAATAAACTTTAAAACATTCATTAATCCTATATACCTTCATTAACATGTATTACAGATATAAATGCCCCTAATTTGTGGGTTTAGAGCTCAGTAAAGACATCTTTAGGTACAAATTTCCACAAAACACCCTTGAAACTCATAGTAGTATTTTGCCTTTTACAATGCAAAAAATATTTCATATTTAAAACTAAATTTATGTTTATACAAATTTTTAAGATGTTTTTGGCCCTTTAAGTCGGTTCTTCCGGTTATTTAAATATTCACTTCCGGTTTATCGATCATTTCGAAAATATGAATATCGTGACTTCTAATTAACATAGAGATAAATGTAAGCCTGTTTTGGGTGACACAAAAGACGGGTGCATACAATAAAAGAATTTTTTATAATGTCCTTCATATAGAAAATCAACGTTGTTAATGTGTTAGGATACCTTAAAAACATTTGTCACACAATCTATAGAAATGTCTTTAGTGCTAAGATGAAATTCAAATTCAGGCATCAAAAACAGTCAATGCCAAGCGTTCTTCCAGTATCAAAATTAAGATAATTTCTTTTTCTTTTTAATTTGCTCAAATTTATAACATATTGATTTAATTAAATTCATGTTTTTCAGTAGTAATATTTGGTATTAAAAAACACATCAAGTTTCACTCCTCTAGATCAAAACAGTTTTGGTTTATCTTGATTAAAAACATATAAGCATATATAATACAATTTTTTTAAAAAAATCTTGGCCTAAAACATGAACATACATCAAAAACTTAACTTTACAATTTATTTTTAAAATTAATTGCGCTCTATCCCTTCTTAAATATTGGAGTTCGACTGAAAAATAACATGGAATTTTAAATTTTATTTCACATTGGGCAGTATTAAAACAACCATAGATTAATTCTAAATGGATATATTACTTATTGTTTAGTACATTGAGAAATTATAATATTATATTTAAACAAAAACTATGCCTGAGAACTTAATTTATGAAATTTTATCCTAAGAAAAGTTGATCAAAAATTAGAATTTGAGGAAATAATATCCAAAGATGTGAAACAACATAAAATCAATATAAATTCTCAAAAAATAGAAACAAAACACCAGCGGCTTTATAAATAAGATAAAAAATATTAAATAAAAAATTAATAATTTTTCCAAAAAATAGACTTTATAATGTACTCGCATACAAAAACAATTAAATTTCCCACAAATATGACATGTAAAAATCTTATAAAGAATTTGAACTTTTAATTCTCAACTAAATTAAAATTATCTGTCAGTTCAAGCTAAATTTACAAAATGGACTCTGATCAAACCGATATTTACAAGATTTGATTCAAAACTTCATATTTTACATCCATAATATACTTATTACAATATTTTTGAAAATTTCTAAAATTTAGGAAAAAATGTACACACTTATTAGACTGTTATCATTAAAAAGGTTTTTTTTAATGATATGGAACCAATGCATTTTTAAGAGATAATATTTTTGAATGTTATTTTGGAAAAAGTATTTTATTTTTAATTAAAATTCTAGTTAAAAATTTTTTAAAAAATGCCCTGAGGCGCCCATTTCCTCTTTCCTAAATATATAGGTGCCAAATTTGATTGCTATAGGCGAAACGGCCTGACATGTAGAGAGCCAAAATACACACACATTAACCTTTATTACTGGAAGAGATCCCCATTATCAAGTCTCAATATTCGAATAATAATTTTAGAGTTGATTTAGTATCGAAGAGAGATTGATAGAAAAGCTTCTAAAATTGTGATACGGATATGATTTTTTAAAAAATCAAATTGAAAATATTTTCACAAATATAAATACAACCAAAAAGAAAAAAATTTTAATGCGAATGTATCATTTCGGTATTCTTCATGATATCCGATTCGCTATCAAAACTATTGGCTTCAGATTCCACAGCAAACTTAATTTATATTCTTACTTATTTTTCTGAATCAGTATCTTCTCTTTGAATTAATTAATGCTAAATATCTAAAGATAGATTTTAAAAAAGAGGCAAGAGCCAATTATAGATTCGTGACATGATACCTGACTGTTGCCACTCCTAATGAGTTTTATATTTCCGGTTTATTTTCATTTTAGTGTTGGTGTTGCATCTTATTTCAACTTGGAATCTGGCAATTTGGTTTTGATTTCAGTAAAATAGGCTTGTTGCTTTATAAAAAGAATTTTGAGTTATATGTTATTTCATTTTTGATGAAAAGATGATTTGATCAATTTAAGTCTACTTCATCTGTAAATACTCAAATAAGTTTCTATCATCATTGTGTAAATAGCCTCATAAAACTGTGTTGTATTGAGCAAAATAAATTGATCATGAAAACGAAAGTAATGTTACGAGTCATAAAACTGACCTTATTCCAAGAAAATAATAAATAAAAAACAGGAAGGGACATTTAATTCCGTATGAATTTGTTGGAACGAAGATAGATGATAGGTAAATTGTTTAGAGACTTGCAAAATTCTGATATCTGAATAACATTACATACATTAAATCTAGAAATTAGATAATTCATAATACCATTCGGAAATTCACATCCATTAAAACTATAAAACAAAACAAACTTTTAACCCATTATTAGCTATTATGCTTCCAAGAATAATAATGAAAAGAGCATTTGTGTTAATTTCGACTATCAACGTTTTCAACTTTTAAATTATATTACATGACATCCTCTTTGTACGTATGATAAAAGAGGACATACATCTCAAATTGTTAAATAGATTAAAATATTCTAAAACCGCTTTCAAACTTGGACATTCATAAAGTTTTATACGGCATGCGCATATTTCTGCTCATTAGTGCGTTTATATCTGCCAGTCATAGTTGTGTAGGTTTTAGTACGAACAAATGAATGAGATTCGAGAATTAATACTCATTTTCACATACATGAAACAAAATCGAAGTACAGAAAGTTCAGATTACATATAACGTCTTGAGGTTGCTCTTTGCATTATTTTTTTTATCATGTCAGAACACGATGTTGATTTCGGGATGAGGGTTTTTGGAGTCAACAAAATTGCGTGGACGAAAAACAAAAATTTTATTATCTGCACGAGCATCTGAGAAAAAAAATCAGCTTTTAATAATGTGTTGTCATCTTATTCACGAAAGCTCTAATTTTTAAAAAAATAAGTTAATAACTACAGCCAATAAAACCCAAAAAAATTGGGGTGTGATTATATGAAATGAAATAAATTAGGGCGTGATTATATGAATTGAGGGCGTGATTATATGAAATGAAATAAATTAGAAATGTGATATTTTTTAAAACAATCAATGCGAGATACAAAGGTTTTTGGATCGTTTGCAATACCAAAGTGACTTATTCAATGAAACAATTAAAATGAATAAAAATATAATTTAACTTGCACGAGCACGCGGTGCTTCCATGAGGGTTCAATGGGATGAAGTTTTTGGCGTCAACAAAAATGCGTGGGCAAGGAATTGAAATTGTAGACTTTACCTTTCTCAAAAATAGGTCTAAGAAGACTCAAAAATATTGATAAATGGCTGCTATTTCGAAACAAAGACCTTTTTAACCTTCAATTTGCTACTTTTTATTGGGATGATTTGTCCAGCTTTATTTTAACTTTATGAAAGCTTTCTTCAAACTTGAATAAAAATCTTTTTTTAAAAATGGTTTAAACTGTTTGATTAATCCATACGTTTGCAAAATCTGCCATTTTTTGTTGAGATGTTTTCTTCAAACATTAATGATAAATTGAAATATGCATAGCAGATTTCAATTTTTAATATTTTTGTCTATTTTTTAACCATTTGTATCGAAAGTTTATTACATACAATTGACAAATGCATCCTAATAAAAATTAACACTGTCTTGATGACTCTTGAAACAGTTGATAATTTAATAATGCAGTGACATTCCACCTTTCGAACAATCTAATAATGAAAATGTGTCTTTATTTTCTATTTCCTTACATTATTTTTTAAAATAACAAAGGAGATGCGAAAATTTGCATTTCATTTTGCCAGGTAATCATGATCAATCATTACACTAAGCAGTTGAAAGCAATTACAGAAACGATCGAAGCGACATTGTAGATGGCGCTGCTGTCAGCGATACGATGCAAGAATGAAGGAAGTATACAAGTCGTTGCTTCTTAACAAGCGGGTATTCTAAGTCTGGAAACACCTTGATATATTCGGTTTTGATTCGCTTTCGTTGGGTCTTTATAATATGTTTGCTTAAAATTATTATTTTTACTATTATCTGACAAATGACGATTTGTAAGAATATAAAACCTTATATCCAATAATGTGCTTCCTAATTCCCCTGCGATATTTGATTTACTTACAATGGATCACCTATTACAACATTGCATGCAAATAATTACTCATCTATTAAGGAATAATAAATACTTGTTTTATTAAAAGGTAACTGAAACTCTCTTTTTCCCATAGCAGATTTTTCAAAACCTAATTTTAATACAGAAAATTTTATATAAATCCCTTTAAAAAAACACTGAATATCACTTTCAAGAAAGTTGAATTTTGTATCTCAAATATAAATAAAAGAAAAGTGAAAGGAATTTTAAACAAATTCGTAAAAATATATTGCAAACAGTTTCTAATGCAACATTTAACAATATCTCCATATAAAACTCGTCAGCACAGTTTACATATTCTCATTTCAAATTCCTCAACATAGTTTACAAACACAATTTAAATAAGGTTACAGCAACAATCTCATTAAATATACATAAGGATATTGACAATTCTGTTAGAAGTTAACTAACTATAACTATCAAGTAAATGGACAATAAACATAAATTTTCTGAAGTTAAAAAAATGTAGTGTCTTAGAATTCTGTATTTCAATTTATTAAATTAAACATTTTAGTTACTATTTAAGGATGTAAAAAAAAAAAAAAAAATAGAGCATCCAAATCGAAAAAGACAAATTAGTATTGAAAATCCTATATAGAAATCGAAGAAAAAATCAGTCTTCTTAAAAAAGAGAGAGAGAGATCATATATCCTACCTGCCTTTGGTGCTAATAAAAAATGTCAGAAAATTTTGTTTTAACGATCATATTTAAATTTCATATACATTTTATTACATACAAGACCATTTTTAAATTAACGTACTATTGTTTTGTACCAGTAAGCAGATAAAAAGAAAACAAATACAAGAAAATTAATAACACTATATAAGCACATAAAATATAGGAGGTACACAAAATCGAAATTACAATCCAAGATATTTGTTTTGATACTTTTTGTCAATCAATCATGGTTTTGAAATACATCTGTTAAAATTCTAATTTCTTAAACTAATGTATTGGATAGCAGAAAACGATTTCCATATAATAATATATTCGCATTTTTACAGCATTTACAAAATAAAATTATATTTATCATATTTTAGTTGCAACTTTTCCATGCGCTCAAAAAATATATATTTAATAAAAAATGAATAGAACATAAATCTTACCTGTTTCTAACTTTGAAGAATCCTGAAAAATCTGCTAAATCAACAAGCATTTTATTCGTTGAATTATTGAACACAATATAAAGCCACGAATAGAAGTAGCTTTCGGGTTGAACATGTACAGTTTGGTTGCATCAAAAAACAAAAACAAAATCTTTGATTCACCAAAGAAAGAGGCAGTCGCAGTTAATAGATTTTACAAATGCTCACTGAATGAAAATTTGGAATTTTCCTGATTTAAAACAGAAGTTTTGAGAGTAATATTTTTTTATTGCTAATTTGAAGTTTTACTCTAAATCTACCTTCGTGAAAAGAACAAGTTTTTTATAGATAAAATAATTTACTGAATATTGTTGAGAGAACTATAAATGATTATAGTGAACACTAAAATGACAAACAGTCCTGGCGTAATAATAACTTTCCTGGTTTATCCACTTAGCTTATTTTCTTTTCTTGAAGTTTTGGTTCAGAGAGAGAATGCATTAATATTTAGAATGTTTATCAAAGGGAGGAATATATTGCTATTTCGAAATTTATTTGCAGTGAATTGAAGTATTTTTTAGATTTTAGATCTTTGCAGTCCTATTTCCAATCTGACCGGAGTGAAGTATGCATCGTTTCCTCTCTCTTTTTGTATGACGATTACTATAAAGGAAAACCACATTGAAACTAATTTTTGAAATTTATAATAAACCTAAAACTATTTTTTGAAATTTTTAAGCATTAAAAGTATACTCATTGTCACATTCGTATAATAACGCATCTAATTCCTTTTCGCAGTGCAAAGGGTTAAATAATTATTTCTGGAGGGATCCTTCATTGGAAGAAATAGATTTTCTATTATCAAACAATTAGTTAATTTATTCCACGAATTTATTTCCTAGTTTAATTCTTCCATGTACGTGATTTAGCAAGTAGATATTGAATTATTTGGTAAAAGAATCCAAACATTTTTTCAAAGGATGCAAGAGCTGAGTTATTATCCCTAGTAGCACACAAATATTGAACAATATTGTTTAATATTGTGGAATACTGTTTAATGTCCTATAATATCGCTC
>JAOUZG010032710.1:329855-379909 GCA_026289955.1 Argiope argentata | reverse complement strand
CAACCAACCAACCAATCGAACTTCATTCATCATGTTCGGTTTTCACCGCTGAATTTTTTTTCTGTCCTTTATGCATTATCACACATTTTTAATGTTCCCCTCCGACAATTATATTATTTATTCAGACTCACTGAGAGTCTGACAACACTCCAGTCATGATTTAACTTTTAAAATTCTTGATTTGCACGATAATCCTGCTTGCGAAGACTATTCACTCTTATTCTGCTGGGTAAATTGCCAGGTATACTTACAATGAGGGATCATATGTAGGAAAACCTCGCAATGAATTGGTTGACGAACCAGCTGTCAATCTTTTAAATGGACCTGTTGCTTTTAACGACTAACACGTTGAGTGCCATGCGGTTTTATAGCGACTTCCCCGTCCGGCCGCGCGCGCAGGTATCGTAGTACAGCAATACGAAGCGCAATACTGACAAATTAGAACTTACTCGATGGAAATTTCAAAACGTATTAGGGTCATTGTTTTTTAGCATATGTGGAAGGTATTTCTGTTCGATAAGGGAATGCTTATATAAGCATTCTCTCAACACGTTAGGCCCCTCGCCTGTTTCGTTTACAGTTTGTAATCGTATCTCTTGCGGGCCATTGAACTCCACTTCGGGCCGGAGCTTTGCTCAAGCTACGGCAAAGTAGTATAAACTCCGTAGAAATGTCCTACGTTATACATTTTAGAACTGTTTTACTATGAATGGTTATAATAGTCCACTAAGATCTCTGAAGTGGTATAGGAAACTGGCTATTGGACTTTTACTAAATACTGCAGCCCTAAATAGTTCTATTTTATTCAAAAATGTTACGAGGAAGAGAATCAGCATTACGGAAGAAATTGGTGGTTTACTTAACAAACTGCAAAGAAGCCGACGTTCCATCCAGCAGCATTGCAAACAGTAAAAAACGACAGAATCTGCAGACAAAACCTGGCCGAGTTTCGGCAGTGCAAAAATATTGCCAATCACGCTACGAAGGAAATACGGCACAGAGTGGCAGAAAAAGAGCACGAAATTTGACTCAAAAGGTTCTAACATTTTGTGACAGTTGCGAGGGACAACCATTTTTATGTTTACCTTGTTTCAATAAAATTCATTCAAGTCTTCTGAAAAAATGTTCCAATTTTTACCTTTATTATCATATTTTATACTATCAGTCACCGGTGACTGACGTTGCTTGAACGGAAAGGTCGGTGTCAGTCACCGGTGACTGACGTGGCACTCTACATGTTAAGAGATATGAAAACTATTCAGAATTTGGAATGGAAATCAAAATGGGAGAGTAAAGAGGCTAACAAGCTTCTTCCGAATATTTCATTGAATTTTATTCCAGTTCACATGACAGAAAATTCGATACAGTTATTACTCATTGAGTTGACAATACTAGATTTATACAAAGCATTTGTTGTTGGGGCAGCCAGCTCCTCAATGCCTTTTGACAATTCGGCCCTTTCTTATAGAGTGCCCGCGTTTTAATTCTCCACGAATTCAATGTATTCATTCCCTTCACTTAGTTTAAAAAGACATTGTTAAAAAAAACTAGGATGAGGAATTTTAAAACCTTTTAAAAGTTGATTAGTTTCTTCTACCTTACACGAGTATTGTTCAATCCCTTTTAAATGCTTAAAAAATGCTTAATTTTTATAAATTTAAATTGTAGAAAAATATATTTGTGACATTGAGCAGAGGTTTTCATTAACCTTTTAAAATTTTACCATGCACCATTTAAGGAACCATATGTTTCCTTAACAACCCCTGTTGGCAACTTGCCAGCGCACGACCCGAGCGCCCTCTAACGCGGACGGGGAGGAAAAACGAAAGAGGTACAGAGAACTGATTTGTAAAAAAGATAGCAAGAAGAATGTGAATCCGCGTAATCTGTTTTGTTTTCATCTGTAAAAATAGTGGTGTAGTGTCCTTTGTCCATATAGATATATGTTTGATTGTCAATGTAGATATATGTTTGAAAATAATCAATTTGAAAACTTCTGACTATGGTAGTCATCTTTTATTACTGGACGCCACCGAATCCCGAGCGACAAGACACATTAGGGGTAAGTCCCCCTCTGAAATCTTTTCTTAGTATTAGAAATATAACGAGAATTTAACAATTTGGCATCCCTGCCGGGATGGCGTTTAGTAATATATGATGATTAATTGAAATTGAGATATTTTATTGAACATAGTTATAGTTAGAATTTGTATTGACTGTGAAACTAAAGAATATTTCAGTATATGAGTAAACGATAGGTTGTTGTTTAGGATTGTTTATTTATATTAAGAATACTGAGATATAAAACATGTCTACAGAAGATTTGACGAAATTAAAAAAGAAACGGACTGCTCTAAGAGCTACCGTTACAAAGCAGATTAACGAGGTAGAAGAAAGTTTAAAATTAGAACAGATTGAATGCGAAGAGTTAGAAGAACTCATTGAATTTTTAACAAGTAATTTCGATGCCTTGTCTAAAATTGATTCATCATTAGAACCGTTTTTTACAGTAGACGAATTCGATGCAGAATTTTCAAAATCAGAAGAATACCGTCAAAAAGTGATTCGCACGAAATATCGCGCCACTAAAAGAATTAACCAAGGAACACAAAAGTTAAAGAATTCTGTAATGTCAATTGAGAATACATCACCTTCTCTAACTGTTGATGAAAAACCTAATGACTATTTAAAAGTTAAATTGCCAAAAATGACACTCAATAAATTTTACGGTGATATAAACAGCTGGCTTTCTTTTTGGAATAGTTTTGAGTCCGCTATCCATAATAATCAAAGTTTGAATAAAGTCGAAAAATTTCATTACCTTAAAGCTCATTTAACGGGTTCCGCCCTTAGCTCTATTGAAGGTTTAGTTATTTCTGATACTAATTATGACACTGCTGTAGAATTGTTAAAGAAAAGATACGCAAATGTTGATTTATTGATACACACCCATATGAATAATTTGTTAAGTATTAAACCTTTAAGAAATGCAAATGATGTTGTATCCTTTAGAAAATTTTACGACAAGATAAATATCGAACTAAGAAGCTTAGAAAATTTAGGACAGCCCATTAAAGATATTTCAAGTGTACTGTGTACTACTATTTTAAAAGCTCTTCCGAAAGATATATTAATTCAAATTGATAAACCAACCAGCGAAAATGCTTATTCCGACATTGAGAAACTGCTAACTTTCCTTTCCGAAACATTGAATACTCGGGAAAGAGCGGAAGTTATAATAAAAAATAATTCCCGTGATTCATCCACAGACAGGCAGGTGCCAACTGCGTATCGAAGATATGATTTGAACCGTAGACATAACGTGGGTGGATATTCGAATGAAAGAAAATATCAACAAACGAACAAGATTAATGATAAAAAAGAACATAACAGGTTTTCAACTTCGGAATTAATTTCCACAGATGTAAGCGATAAACCTTTTTGCTGTTATTTTTGTAATAATGAA
The DNA here is from genome assembly GCA_026289955.1 of Argiope argentata. Classification (NCBI taxonomy): domain Eukaryota; kingdom Metazoa; phylum Arthropoda; class Arachnida; order Araneae; family Araneidae; genus Argiope; species Argiope argentata. Next base: position 376,443 of record JAOUZG010032710.1, on the reverse strand, counting down.
AAAGGATTTGATTTACATGATTCTAAAGATTGCTCTTTCGCGTTGGCTTTGAATAATGAAGAAAAAATTTCTTTATTGAAAAAGAACGGGGTTTGTTTTCGGTGTTTGATTAAATCTCGTCATTTAGCAAATAAATGCACTTCTAAAGTTTCTTGCAGACACTGCCATTTAAGACACGAGTCAATTATGTGTAATAAAATAAAGAACGTGATTGATCAAAACAAAAACCAAGAAAGCGAAAAGGTACTTTCAAACCAAATTAAATGTTCACCAGTATTTTTACAAACATTGATTGTAGAAGCAAAAGGAGGTGATTTAAAGGGTAATTTGAGAGTGATCATAGACAGCGGAAGTCAGAATAGTTATATTTCACAATATGCCGCGATACGATTAAAATTACGGAAGACAAATTCGGAAACGATAAAACATGGATTGTTTGGAGGAGTAGAAAAATCTGAACTCCACAATCGATATAAAGTAAATCTTAGCAGTTTAGATGGCAAATTTAGTTTTGAGATTGACGTTCTAGATGAAAAGAAAATTTGCTCTTCTATCCCAAGGGTTCAAGATGAAAATTTAATTGGCCTTTTAAGAAATAAAGGGATAATTATTAGTGATATACAGGAAAATGGAAATAAATGTATATTTCAAGATAAGTCTGATGAAGTCCATATACTTCTAGGTGCAGATAACATTTCTCAGTTGTTTACGGGAAAAATAGAACATTTTCCAGATATTGGTGTAGCCGCTTTTGAGACTAAACTAGGTTGGACATTAATGGGTAAAAGCGATACTGAAATTTCAGAAAATACGCTTTCAGGCCTCTCTTTATCTTTGTTTATTTCCGACTCAGAATTAGCAGATTTTTGGCGTCTTGACACAATAGGTATTTCTAGTGAAGAAAACAAAACTAAAGGTATTTTAGAAGAAGAAACCCAAAAATATTTCCTAGAAACTGTGAAACGCGATGATACCGGAAGATATGAGGTATGCTTGCCCTGGATTATTGATAGTTCTGTTTTGCCAAGTAACCGTTTAATAGCTGAAAAATCTTTATTCAAAACAGAAGCTAAATTAATTAGTTCGAATAAAAGGAAAGATTACAAAGAAATATTTGACGTTTGGGAAAGTAATAAAATAATCGAAGTGATAAATGATGAAAAGAAAGAAGGGGTACATTTTTTAACCCATAGACCAGTAATTAAAGAATCGAGTGAAACCACAAAAATTAGACCAGTATTTAACGCCTCCCTTCATACTAAAGATTCTCCATCGCTTAATGATTGCCTGGCTAAAGGTCCCAATTTGATAGAAATAGTACCAAGCATTTTGAATAGATTTCGAAAGAATAAAGTTGGTCTATCGTCAGATATAGAAAAAGCTTTTTGTCAAATTAAAATCGTAGAAAAAGATTGTGATTTTTTAAGATTCTTATGGTTCGACTCGGAAAAGAATTTAAAGATTTACCGACACAACCGAGTAGTGTTTGGACTAACATCCAGTCCCTTTCTGCTAGCTGCAACTTTGAATCATCTTCTAAATAACGTTCCCGAACATTTAAGAGAAACGGCAAAGTTTTTAAAAGATTCGTTCTATATAGACAATTCTCTGATTAGTTTAGATCAAATCGATGAAACAGAAAAATTCATAAGAGAAGCCAAAGAAATTCTGTCCTCTGCACATTTCAATTTAAGATGCTGGCGATCAAACATGAATGTTCCAATGATCGATAGTACGGAAATTAAGTCACGTTTTGTTCCTGTATTAGGGTTAAACTGGGATACCCAAAAAGACGTTTTAAGTTGTAAAATTTTAGAACCAGTTAAAGTAAAGGAACCCTATACAAAACGGCAAATTCTTTCAGCTACTCAGAAAATTTATGACCCCATTGGATTCTCAGCTCCTATAACTTTAATTCCTAAGCTAATTTTGCAACAAACTTGGATTCAAAAATTAAAGTGGGATCAAGAACTTCCTCCAAATTTGAACAAACAATTTGACAGTTGGATCAAACAATTAGATATACTCCCGAGAATTGAAATTCCACGTTGGCTCAATATAGATTACGACAATAAAGACACATTAAGTTTACACGTTTTTTGCGACGCTAGCAAACAAGCTTTTGATACTTGTGCATTTTTAAGAACCTTAGATAAAGAAGGTATTCAAGTACAGTTAGTGAATGCTAGAAGTCGAGTTGCACCTATAAAAGAAACAACAATACCTCGCCTAGAACTTTTATCGTGCCTAATTGGAGCTAGATTAGCTAAAACAATTATATCAGGTTTAAAATTAGAAAATTGCAGAACTGTCTTTTGGAGTGACTCATCAACAGCTCTAGGGTGGATAAGAAGAGATCAAGCTTAGGGTACATTTGTGCACAACAGAGTGCAGGAAATTAGAACTTTAACCAGAATTGCCGATTGGAAACATGTTCCAGGTTCCTGCAATCCAGCGGACCTCCCCTCACGTGGATGCAGTTTTCAGAAATTATTCGAATCCAGATGGTGGGAGAGTCCACCGTGGCTTTATTTAACGGAAAAGGAGTGGCCACATTCAGATGAACAACCCGAGAAAGAAGTTCTCAACAAAGAAAAGAGGCAAACAGTTTTGAACCTCTTAGACAAAGAAGAAAAGCCCCATTGGTACTACCGATATTTTTCTTCTTATCGTAAAATTGTGAGAATGATTGCATGGATTTTACGATTGCTCTACAACTTTAGACATGTAGAAAAGAACTTATCCGTGGAAATTTCTGTGGAAGAATTTGAGAGAGCAGAAAAAAGACTGTTTAAGCTTATCCAGGAAGAAACTTTTACAGGATTACAAGATCCATCTATCCGTGCATTAAGACCTATTGAAGACAAAGACGGTCTGTTTAGGTCAAAAACCAATATTATACGACGAAAGGATGAAGAAAACTTCCTTTATCCAGTCATCTTACCATCAAGCCATCCAGTTGTACAAAGAATGATAATCGAGAAACATCTTGAAAAACAACACGCTGGAGTTAGCACGTTAATGGCTCATCTCAGAGAAAATGTGTGGATACTGAAGTCCAGAAAGACCATAAGAAATGTCATCAGAAAATGCATAAAATGTAAAAGATTTCAAGTATCCAGAATAGAAGTTGAACCAGGTGTACCACCTGAGGATCGAGTGAGAGAGGCGAAGATATTTGAAGTTGTTGGAGTCGATCTAGCTGGTCTCCTCTATCTCGCTGATAAAACTAAAGCCTGGATTGTCCTCTACACTTGCGCAGTCTACAGAGCCATACATTTGGAGCTCATAACATCATTGTCCACAGAAGCTTTCCTGCAATCAGACGCTTTATTGCAAGACGGGGAAGACCATTTGTAATTTATTGTGACAACGGGACTAATTTTGTTGGCACCAACAACGTTCTTGGAAAAGTAGATTGGAAAAAAATAAATGCTGATGCTTCAACACAGAAGATACGGTTCAAGTTTAATCCTCCAACAGCCGCCTGGTGGGGCGGATGGTGGGAAAGACTAGTACGCATTCAAAGAAATTTTAAGGAAGGTTCTAGGTCGCACCTCTTTGAACTATGAAGAGCTGAACACCGTGATGTGCGATTGTGAACAAGTCATCAATTCACGTCCAATCACCTATGTCTCAGAAGACAACAAAGATCCGTCTCCCCTAACGCCAATGATGTTCCTACAAGAACTGCCTACTTCAGGAGTTCCAGATATCGACAACATCGATGCTAGAAAACTACGAAAAGAGCGAAATATCGTCAAAGAGTTAGAGATGACCTTAGGAAGAGATTCCGAATTGAATATTTGGGTCAACTACGTTATCAAGCTGCAAAAGACAACAAGATCAATCAACTGTCTGTCGGCGACGTTGTTCTGATGGAAGACGTCAATAAACGCAGAATCTATTGGCCATTAGCACAGATAGTTGAACTTTTGCCTGGAAGAGACAACGTTGTGAGGCTGGCAAGAATTAAGACTGAAAATGGCCTCTTTATAAGACCCGTACAACGTTTGTTTCCCTTGGAAATTAGTGATGCAATTACTAATGCTTCTCTATTTTCAGCTTCCTTTTATACAGGTTCTCCTAAAGAATTTGTTTTCAATCCAGAAAACAAATGGTGGGAGTGTGTTGGCAACTTGCCAGCGCACGACCCGAGCGCCCTCTAACGCGGACGGGGAGGAAAAACGAAAGAGGTACAGAGAACTGATTTGTAAAAAAGATAGCAAGAATGTGAATCCGCGTAATCTGTTTTGTTTTCATCTGTAAAAATAGTGGTGTAGTGTCCTTTGTCCATATAGATATATGTTTGATTGTCAATGTAGATATATGTTTGAAAATAATCAATTTGAAAACTTCTGACTATGGTAGTCATCTTTTATTACTGGACGCCACCGAATCCCGAGCGACAAGACACATTAGGGGTAAGTCCCCCTCTGAAATCTTTTCTTAGTATTAGAAATATAACGAGAATTTAACAACCCCCAAAATTCTGAACAAAATCATTAAATGTTACAATTACATATTTGTTCAGACGTTTTTCAAATACGCTAAGATTTTTGTAGCTAGTGATAGAAAATTTCTTTCACTAATTTAAAGTTCTGACTATGAAGAAACATACATTTTTCTTACTTTACAGTTTTACCTGAAAATGTTTCAGTTGCCCTGTTTTAGGAAGTCTAAAAAATTCTGATTTGATGCCAATAATTGAAATTTTAAAATCAAACTAACCAGACAAATGTAGTCTTGAGAGGCGAATTTTGCCACATTTTTAAATTCAAAAATAGTTTTTTTTTTTTTTTTTCCAAAAAGATAATTTGGTTTGTTAACAAAGTTTGTATTTAAATAAATAGGATGTTTTTAAAAAATTATATAGCAACCTTTTTTTTTTAAAACATTATAGAACATGTATCAAAATTTATACAAATTTTATATATTATTCTAATCCTAATTAATAATTTTTAAACAGAACTTCATTTTAATTTAAATAAACTCGAGTGTACAGTCTTTGAAAATTACATTAATCAGAAAATGCTGCAAGAAATATTGAAACTACATATAGGCACTTGCCTATATGTCCCTATTTAATTATGTCTTTGAACGTTTCAGATTAAAATTTCAGTAAATAGACTAAATAAAAAGAGTAAACAATATCGCATAAAATATACATTTTATTTTTGACAAGAATTTTCAACATTTACAATTCCCATTTAAAACTTCCAAGGTCATGGATATGGCACCTATATTATATTATATATATAATAAACATGTGAAAATATTATATATACAATAAACATGTGACAAACGACAAAAGGAATGATGAAATAATATTCTTAATTCAATAATAAAATGACTCATACAAGTTGAATTTATTATGCATGAACAAGTTCCCAATTGAATTTAAAATATTCAGGAGACTAAATACTACACATTTCAACAAAAAATAAAACTCCGTTAAGTCTTGCATCTTGTTCAACGATAAAATTGATAGAAGTAGATATATTTTACTCTTTGGAAATAAAAATTGCAAGAATAAAATAATCAAAAAACAGAAGCAGGTATGATATGATAACATTCTACTTCTACAGCCTTCAGCCATAAAAAGACTCAACAGCTATTATTTGAATTACATCATCAATATGTTCTCAAATAAATTTTTAAATTCAGATAATTTAGAATACAACATTTTAAAATGAATAGTCTACCAAATGCTTATCTTACCAAAGGTTACTTTTGGAGATAACGTGAAAAAAAATGTACAAATCGTGACAGTAAAATATACGAGTATATACAATATTACTGGCATCAATATTTCAACATCGAGTTTTATTTGTCAATTAACAATTTCATGAAAATTGCATCGTCCCCCCTTGAAAAAAATAGACAACTGGAATGGAAGGGGGAAAAAAACTGGATTTGGTGAAAATGTACTGCTTTTAAATTCCTGAATGAAGTAAACATTTTGAAGTATTAGATTTAAATATTGCGTCGGCAATTTGCCAATGTTTCTTAACTTTTTCTTGTTTAACAGGATCCTCTATTTTATTGACAGAACAAGATGCTTGAACAAGACTGTCTGACGATTCATCAGAATAACTTTCTGGAGAGGTAGCTGTAGATGCATCTTCTTGATTACCAGCCGAACCATTTTCTGACAAAAAGTGGGTTTTTTGCTTTTTCGAGCCACTTTTTGAAAAGTCGGAGATATTGTTCTGTATAAGGAATAGATCGAATTCGGATTTTAATAAACTAGAAGCTTCGTCCTTCGCCTCATTGTCAGTCAGTGATTCTGTACCCGATTCTCCAGATACGAGATTGGACGAAGATTCTTCAATAGGAAAAGATAAGGCAGGACTCGCCTCGGGTTGCGAGGTGGAACAAGTTTCAGCGGATTTAATTGTTGGTAAATCCTTACTATCTATAGAGACTGGAGAATGGTTCGATTGTACATACAAATTACCCGTGTCTTTGGCTTGAAGTTCTCCGTCTACTTCAGCTTCACATTCCTGATTTTTGTTCTTTTCCACGTCTAAACTTTCAGGTTTGATACGTCGGCGCCTTTTTACTTTACTGAGAGAAACACGACTCGTTTCAGAAGAGTGTCGTCGTTCTTCAACGTTAGGTTTGTCCACAGGGTTTCCAGAATCTACATCTTTTTCTTCTAACTCGTTTTGGTTGGTCGTGGGTGGGGATTCTTCGCCAACCTCGACATATTTTCTTTTAGTGGCTGCTTTTAATATTGTCTTATCTTCCTTCTTTTTGCTGACAAGAGGTGTTCGATTTTTTTCACTCTTGGGTGATTTTTTACCCGTATTTTCTGATGTGGACACTGCAAAAAATAAAAAAACAATGATGAGCTATCATCAAGACAGAGAATAAGTAGCCGAATGTAAGATAAATTAGTACACAGGTAAAACTCGATACAAAAATTCACAAGTCAGAGACTTGACTTTCCCAAATTCACACAGATTAACATGAATGACCGGACCGCCTCGACAGCAATACTGGTTGGAACTGTGATTAAGTCTTAAAGGTCATCACCGACCATGATACAACCCTTCCAAAAGGAAGTACGTTTCATCAGGGATGAGCCTTCTCATGTACCCATCGGGAAGCTGAACTAACCACCATGTCAGCCCTTCCAATGAGTGATATGAAAATTCACAAATAGAATGAGTGAGCTATTATATTAAACCATTAACAATCGACTATAGTTTCAAATATTTATGGAATGTTTACATGAAATCGTGGAATGACAAATATACAAATCAAATTCTCTAACTACAATTTTAACAGCAAGAAATGTTTTTTTATTTTAATTTTAAAAAAATTATATTCCTTATACAATTATTTACCTTTTCTTTTATTTTTAATTTATGTTTTTCAATAATCTTTATCTATAATAACGTTTAATATGCGAGTGTTGGCTGTCTATAGGTTCGACAGTCAAAACAGTTTGATAATAATTAAAAAAATTCCAATACATTGGAGGATAGGCAAGTGCACATTGGAACGACCCCCCCTTTAAGTTTTAAATCAAATTTCAGTGAAATTTCAACCGTGATTATCCTAAGACGTTGATTTCATCTGCAGACTTGCTGCCATTGTCTTTCTCCATCTCTCACAGATTGCCATCGCTAATGAAAGAAGTGACGCGGAAAATTTAAAATATTTTCCTTCAGTTACTTCTTTGTTCTCACTATTCTCCTCAACTTTAAGTATGAGTGGCGGTGGCCTTGTGGTTAAAGTCTCGGTTTCGAAGCCAGGTTCGAGACTAGATTCCACCGAAGAACCGTCGTGCAAGAGCATCTGACGCGAGTTAAACCCGTTGAGGTCAAATGTCCTCCCGCTGATATGATGTGAAAGTTTGGAGAAGGAGGTTCCAGCTCAGGTGTCCTCCTTATCACCTAACCCCAGCTCAAATTTACGAGGTTCGTCCCCAATAACCTCGTAAATTTGAGGCCCTATTTTTATATAAACCTAATTTGAGGCCCTATTTTTTATAAGGCCTATTTTATATAGCCCTATTTTTATATAAATAAGCTTATCTTGCGCGCAGATTTCGTAATATATTGTGGTCAAAAATGGCAGTTGCACCCCCCCCCCCAAAGGATCTTGTTTTTTATTATCATTCTAATCTAAACAATAATTGAATTCATTTTCTGTGAACGATAGCATAGCTAGGATCCCATCGATTAAAATTGTTTTTTTTAAATACCTAGTATTTTACAGATGAAGATATTAAGAAAATTAATGCTAAAAATTTCTCGTATTAATTATGGTTTCGAAATGATGCCCTGAAATGATTTAAATCATTACATACTGAATTAAGTAAACTGGGTTTTTATTGTTGTTACTTTATCACGCGGACGTATTTCTGGATAATTAATTTTATTGCAATAAGTTTGAATTGCGTTAATAAATTTACCCGATAGCTTTAGTTTGGCTAAAAAAAATCTTTCTTGCATTTATTTGATTAGTGAAAGATACTTTTAGTAAATGACGGTATCAATTTTATTATTTCAGGGGTGTTTGTGGGACCCCAAAAAATCCCCTGAAACTTTTACGGACTTTCTACCGACATTTTGGAGTTTCGAGAAGGGGGGGGGAGAAATGAAAAATTACAATTATGAAGTATTGCATAACCTAATTATAAAAGTTCGATGAATTATTGAACAAAATTACCCAGATCAAAATAAATAATTCATTATTATTCCTACTTCCTTTTGAACGACGATCCTCGGAATTTCCGGGTATCGAAGATCAAAATCCCCGGAATTCCGGGGTTTCCCCGGAGCACAAACACCCCTATTATTTTAAAACTTCGGTACTAACCTTTTGATTTCTTTGAAATTTTTACGTCGGAGCAAGTAGGTGGCAACGTCACTTTGGCTACAAGGAAGGGAAACAAAAAATTCAACTCAAAAAATTTCGGTAAAACAAAATAGTTTAAAATATAATATGAAGAACGACAAAAAAAAAAATACACGATACTAATTACATCCTCAAAAAAAGAAAAGTAATAAAACTCACCAGGATTTTTAACTCTTTTCCAGCGCCCTCTGTATCGTACAAGAAAACTATAACGCTTAAGACGCTCCTGTAACAAACGAAAAAACATATTAAAGGCATGGAAATTGTTAATGCTGAGTAGCACGGGATGTCGCATGCATATTATAAAGATAACTAGCTATGCATGCCAACAAAAGTACATACTAGAATGCTGCACTTAATGATGCATATGCATTGAAGAGCCAGATAAGCTAATACATCTGCCTTATATCATGTCGAGTCCTCACGAGCGTGGAGAAGAGTAACACGAAGTGGCATGGACTTGACTAATATCTGAAGGTGTGTTAGAGCAACTCATACTGTGAATTCTCAAGGGCAGTTCACAAATCCATAGGAGTGCAAGGTAATGGAGAGCTTTCTGGACATGCTCAACAATGTCTCATGTCTATGAACTCGAGTAGCCAATAGAAGAGCCTCAATTCAGAAAAGGGTTTTTGGAGCCATTCGATGGCAACTCTGGATGAATAAGGTGTCCCATTGTCCGAATATGTCCAAATGCGAGCCAGGAAGCTTGCGAACCCGTCCGAGTCGTTTGTGTACGCGTTAGGGGGTCTTTAGTATGCCACAAACACACTTTCACTAGTTTAAACAATCCCCTGCAGTTCAATGTGTTCACGGATTGATGAAGACATCTCCATACCCGTACACGCCCATCCGCCCGGCACAATTGGAAATGAGATTCATCTGAAAGTCATCGGACAACAATTCTACAATCGTGTTGGCGGTCTCAGGAGAGGATTAAAACTCTATGTAGTCCACTCCATAAAAGGTACACGAATGGGACTGCAGCTATCATTGATGAACCGTGTAATCCATGAGATGACACTTGTTGATGCCCCGGTATTTAAATTTACGGCACTTTGAAGAAGGGTTGCACTTCTTTCAAGCCCTATGATTTTTATGAACAGTAACAGTTTTTCAGCTGTACCCGTTTTTCGCGGTCTTTCACCAGCCGCAGTGATTCCATGCTTTATAGGATTCACGATATTCTAAATAAATTCGAAAAATGGTCACACGAAGTAATTTAATTCCATCAATGCCTTGTAGTTGCTAAACCTTTACTCTTTGAGTGCCGACTAGAACACCGATCATTACACTTCCATCTTGATTATCTGTAATAATAGCATCAGGAATGGATCTAACAATTCCGCCAGACATTTGTTGTAGGCCTATGTAGGCACTGAATTCATATTACTTATGTGATTTGCATAGACAGACCTATATCCATTTTTCGGGTTCTTCAGTGTATATTTCACAATGTTAACATTTTGTATATACATTTTCAAATGAAAATAAATAATTAAATACAATCAAATAGGTATGTTCACCCGAAATTTTCGCGCGTAAAAAGAATATTAACCCTTTGCATATAAAAAAGTCATGAACACAGAACGAAGTCGCTAATTTCACCAGCGCTCAGATTATTTTCCGAGTCCTCCCCATAAGCCCTATGTGCTCCGCAGTATATTATATATATTTGCCGAATATTAAAATTTCACTCACAAATTCAATAATAATAATTTTTAAAAAACCCCACGGAATTCTGTGTATATCGTCAGTACGTTCATTAGTAATCGCATTGATATTCAAACGAAAATACAGATGGACAGAACCAACTTTAGGAAGGTTTAATTCAATATTAGGAACGGATCTACACATTAAGGATGACTTTTTTAAATGAATGGATTTAGTTCAAATTTGATATAAGAACATCAATAAACTTTATCCAGAATATAACGGATCTTTTCATCGGCAGTTGAACGACATCAGGTGTTCATAGAAAAAGGGACGTTCTTAACTGAACTGAGATCAATCAGTAGACTCCAATTTTCTGTAAAGGATGGTCGCATATTTTTCTTGTTGCAATTTTTTTTAAAATATAAATACTTTTCGTTTTGTGTTCGTGTTAAATGTTTGTGCATTTTGTAATTTGTTTCATTGTGCTCTTCTCAATAAATGTCTATTTAAGAGCTAGCTGGATTCATTTCACTTTGGAATGAGTCACAAAATTTTAAAATGTATATGTGCATCAAATTTGGAATGAAAGCCGTCAAGGAATTCACTGTCTGAATGAACTTTCACATGCATGTAAATACGATTTCTGAAAACGGAATGATAGATGCAAAGGAAATCTAGTATGCGATTTCTGCTATTCAATTTGTAGTTATACATTAAAGTTTGATTTCAGTCAGTTGCGGGGGGGGGATAAACTCTTTTTCGTTAGATTTTTTTTTTTTTTACTTTGCTACACTAAGAAGCATAGAATTGATATGGAGGATTCTGAAAATAAAAATCTGAGCAACTGTTGCAGTCAAGACCATGTCGACGAAGATTTACCAATCTTACCGAAAATAATTTAATGATAAAATGTAAATGGCATGAAAAAAATATTCAGGTACCTCCGGATTCACTTAAAGATAGAAAACATTTCCAAGATAAAAAACAATTATCTCCATATAAAATATTTCATAAATAATTTAGGAATATTTGATTTAAATTGAATTTTTCAGATCAATAACAAGGACAATTTTGCAGTAATTTTTATAACACCATCTTTTAAACAGTTCCTTGTTGGTCCCAGTTCTAAAAATTCAAGAATTTCAGATTCTAAGAAGAAAGTTATATTTATGACTTAATTAACTTTTTTTACACGAATAAAACAATATTTCGGAATTAATAACTATCAAATATAATTTAAATTTTTTTTGGAATAATATCCTAATAACTGTCAAATATGAAAAGAAATACCTTGTTCGACAAGAGGGCTGCTTCATTTGCCTGTTCAATGGCCTTCTCTAACATTACACTTTTCTTCTTCCGTTTGGGATCCGCCTGCAATATTTTTTTTAAGAATCTATGAAATAATAACCTAATTACAAGTCACTTAAAATAAACATTTCCGATTTAGCAGAAATCATTTATTGATTAAAATGTGATATGGCCGAGCATAAAAAAAATCAAATTAAATGCTCTAGACAAAGAAGTGCCATAACAATCAGATGAGAGAGAAAGAGCCATTTCTTCTGGGCAGGCTTCCAAATTTCGAGGCAGTTCATCTCTAAGAAAACAACGTTAACTTTAATGGCGATATGTTTTTAACAACACTTGAATGGGCCGATCTCAAATTCAGCAAATATTCATTTCCCCACCTTGACAAAAATGATCAATTTTTGCCGATTATTATAAGTTTTCATCAAACATTTCCTGGATGAGATTCGAATCAGAGCGTAGTCTCACAGAGGGGCATGGAAGCAACTCGATTCCCTAAAAGACAATGTGTCGTAGTGAAGGCAATCAATTCTTAACAGTCACTTTTAACTATGTGATCGGCCAAGAGTTGATTATACCTTCAATCGCGGTAAGGACAAGTATTAATTGTCCAAATGTGAGACATGATTTTCCCAAATGTTTTTCACCATTCGTTCGTAAAAATCAAACTGCCAGGCGACTCTTTCAACAATATATTTCCATTTAATTGCGTTGGCTGAGTAAACGTTTGCTACATCTGCATGGTTCAGAACATTCCAAATGAACTTCTCTTAATTCTGCACGTTTAAAACTAAGGATATTATCAGAGATCACCACAGAGCAAAAACCACGTGGACATATGAAGCGTCGGAAAGGCAGAAGAAATATATCTAGTCAATTCCAACAATTCGACTTCAGAGAGAGGAGAGAAGAATTGTTGACATTTTATGCACTTTCCAAGAAGAGACTTTGTTTGTCTGGCCTTTAAAATCTAAAGCTTTTCTCTGGTCTGCACCAGCGCATGGTATACCCAAGATTGAGAATAAGATTCTTAGGTTAATAATTCTGTTAACTTAGTCTTGGGAGAGAGTATAATATGTTTTTCACAGGTTGTATTCATAGTCTACCTGCAAGGATATTTATCTTTGTATTCTTCGATATGTGCTTTGATAGTTGCAGCCAATAACAAGTTATACCAAAAAATGTCTTAAAATGATACGTTATTACTGGTTGAGATTTATCACAGTTTTTATTGTAAAAGAAACAGTTCCTATTCGATTCCGCAACTTCCTATTTGTGGGGGAAAAAACGCAATATCTCCACAAAATTTTATTTTATGTTCTCTAAATTTTAATATAATATCCATCCACATCTCCTGAAAGAAGGAATTCATATAGACTAGTATTATTACCTTTATTTTATATAATGCCAGCAGTAAGAATCTAGTTTTATTGGAATAAGTTTCCCTGAAAACCTCTCTATGCGGCATCCATATCTAGAAAAACCTTCATCCGAATTATACCATCGTTACTTTACTCTTGCATAACTGCATTATATTTTTCAAACAACGCTTGACCCTTATTAAATTTTTTCTCTAAAGCAATAAAAGTCTTTTCCATAACGTCAAAATTACTTTTTCCACACCATTTCTTTTCATTGCACTTCACCTCGCCCGCTATTTATTTAAAATTCTTTCTCGATATTACATAAATTATACCTGGATTTATTTTCCGAAGTCTCATCGAACAGGAAAGAATCTCTCTCTAATAAACGTTTCACATCATTTTCCACTAAACAACAAGATACAGCAAACATGCAAGAATGCTTTCTTTTTTGGAAGTTTGGTACAACACGTTGATCCGTCCTATGCCAAAGTGTCGGCAGCGCGAATTAATTTGTTTATTTTTCTTAACTTCTCCCCTTAGGACATAGAACCGAGCAAGATCAGGATAAGATTGGAATTTTCGAGGGAGCCAGATAGTATGCAGGTAGCTGGAATTATCTTGTTAACAAGTTTGGGGTCAACGTTATTTCGTCTGGCGTCAAAGCGTCACTGTTTACGGATTGAAAAGGGGGAATTCTGCTCCTTATTTTAAGAAGTACAACGTCAAATATTTTTTTCGACGGGTTTGCATTTTGAGAAAGTATAAATCTAAAGTTTATCTCGAAATATTGTCTTCAAATTCAAAGCTTGCTTCAGTTCAATACGCAAAAAGGATTTATGTGACTGAATCAAAGAAGTCTAACCATGACCCAGTTCAAACCATTTTCTGCTTGGATATTAGCCGCTTATAACTAAGTAGCGTAACTCTCAAGGTTACTTCTGCCGTTTAAATGGAAGAAATTGCCAATTTTCTGACCGTGAGTTTTAGTTTCAGGACTGCTTTCAATTTTATTTTTCGGGCAAATCAAGGAATTGTGATGCAAACTATGGTGAAACTTTAACTTTGGGAATTTAGACGTCTATGAACTATACACTGATAGCACCTACCACCATCTTTATTTAATTTCTAACGCTTTATCACAACCGAGAAAGTTTTGCATTTTAATGCAGTGTGCGTATCTGAGTTATAAAACACATTTTTAACAATATTGTAAGAGGCAGATGAAGGTAACTCATTTTTAAAACTAGACTGTCTATGATAAGCAGAATTTGATGGTGGATGTCGGGGATTTTCAGGAACACTAAGAAATACCAGTAACAATATTTGCAGATTCGCGCGATTCATTTTCAAATTTTATAAATCCGATTAATTTGTAAATGTTACCAATCTTGTTAGAATCTTACGATGGAATTCTACGACTCAATATTGAGGCAATTGCTTTAATAAAATTGGTATAAGTAAATATAATTTCCGAATGCAATTCCTATTGAACGCAAATATTGAGCCATTCTAATGCTCGAATTAACAACCGTTTAGTGGCTCCATTGTAAAAAATGGTTTGTTTATTTTTTCAGTTTGTCAAGGGGTTTTTGAATCACTGCATAAATTATAGAAAAACAATAATACTTACAGGAGTAGGATCTTGGAAATCTCTAATTCTCGAAATACTTATCCAGTTTCTACTAGGAGTCACACCAAAAAACGTAACATGATATTCCTGAAAAATATTCATTAAAATTTTCTGCCCACTATCTCCGGTTTTCATTTCAAATCTAAACATAGAATAAATTTCATAAGCATGCATCATGTATAGTAAACAAGAGATAAAAATCCCAGGGCAATGTTTATCGTAATGAAGATAAAAAATATTTGCAGAGTTGAAGCAACTCTAAATCTTTGATTCAATAATGAGCTTACCAATGAATCTTCAATAATTTTCCGTTTCGCACTGTGATTTTTCTTTTTTTGGTAAAACAAATTAAGATTTATCATAGATTATTTAAATTTATCATAGAATAAACCTCCGAACCTTCCATAAGAAGGTAAAAGTTTCTAAGCATTTTTTAGTGCCGTCAATTTCTATGAAGCAAAGTAGGACACTGAGAACTAATGAAGTGCATATCAATAATTTTCACCATTATTCAATTTTATGTGTATTACAGGGGGAAATTCATCATAACAAAAAGATTCTTAACTTGAAAGACTACAATTACAAGCGATTACATTATATTTAGTTGGGCTGGTATAGCTATGTTGGTAGGGCGACGGATTCTTTATTCTTTAGGTTGCGAGTTCGAACCTCGCCGCCCGAAGACTCGGAGTGTGTGTGTGGCCGGTGCTCGTTAAATGTGTTTTGGTCAGAAAGTGTAGAGAGTAATATTACTGGGTCAGAGGTGATCGTTCTCTGTAAGAGATCTAGTGAATGAAAAGCTTCAACCAATTCAGCCTCCTTAAAAAAGTTTGTGACGTGTGTGAGCCAGAAGTCGGACTTCTGCCCTTGGGTGATCAGGGGTCCATACTCTCAGAAGCTTCTGCATCCCTCTTCCGTTGAAAAGCGGAGCACAACAGCAACATATTATATTTAATGCATATTACACAAACAGGACAATTGGCAAAACGCTTTCACACACAAACCTTTAAATAAATAAATATTAAAAAAACAGCGTCTCGTATATCATGGGAAGTAACTGTGCTATATTTATTGAGGCAGATTACAGCGCCCCTAACGAGGAAGAGATAAAGGAAATCGACCACAAAAATCATTTAGGAAAATGTATACAATACAATGACACACACATGAAAATATGGAGTTACCGGTAAAATTGGCGGAGATATTTGCTTTTTTGATTACTTCAGAATGACAGATTAGAATCAACGTATTAATTCTTATGACTTCATTGAAAATGAATTTAAAAACCAGTAGAACTGGTATCCTCAAATCTTCCTCGCATACTTCAATAAACTTGTCATGCCACCTAGTATGGCAATGGCATTCAATAGTTACAAGATTTTAACTTTTGGAGTCAACTAAGAATCTTAACAATCTGTCTTGTCATTCTTGGTGAATTTTTTTAGCTATTAATCCCTTGTGTACAGTTAACACTATCCGATAAAGCGCCCCTGCGCTTTAAATAATTTTCTCAATTGATTGAAACAAAGATGAAGCAAAATTGAATTTGTAGTCACAAAATTTACAGCGAATTTTATCTAATGCTTTTCATTTTGCAATTACGCTAAAATTATATTTGGACAGCTGGATGAACAGACTGTCCCAAAACAGATTTCATTCAAAATTTGATAGAAACTGCACATGAGGTATAAAGGCCACATATCAAATTTTAACCGTCTAGATCAAAGCGTTGTTGAGTCATCTTTGTCTCAAACAGACAACATTTACCAAAAATATGCTTTTCGTTTTCAGAGAAGTCTAAAATATGAATATCCGTGAAATTCTCGAGCTCATTTTTTTTACGACTACTATATATTTTTTTTGTACTATGTACACAAGAAAATACACATTTTCTTAATAGCAAAGTAATTAGTAGCTTGGATAAAATATAACTTTTTGTATTAGGATCAAAGGCCTCTAGAAAAATCTTAGAACATAATACATCTAATCGAAAAGATTAACAAAATATTTTAATGATGGAAAAATATTATTGATTGGTTGATTAACCAATTTTTCACTGGGTTGGAAGTTTTGGTGAAATACCTCAGGATATAAAGTATTTTTGATCCAAGCGAATCGCCATTAAAAACAAAACAAAACGAGAGACAGATCTTTGAGACGGTATTATGAACGAACAGCTGAATAACAATCTATTATACTTATTGTGTAAATTGAATCTTAAGTTTCTACACGTGTTATGGATAAGTGATTTTCGTTACGACTACTTTCCTGTGGTCACAAAATGAATCTTTCATTATAGATCTAAACTTAATGCCTTTATCTTCAATCTAAACTTAATGCCTTTATCTTCAATCTCCTCATGCAACAAACTTTTATGACAGGAATTTAAAATTTTAAAGTTATTTTTCACAAAGAAAGTATACATCTCTGCAATTAATTAAAATGTAGAGTTGTTGGCATTATACAACCCAGATCATTTGATCAAGAACCTATGAATTTGACAGAATGAAAAATTGAACCAGGAAGCGTTTTAACTGTAACTAAGAATTGCCTGGATTTGGCTACTTCAAATCTAACGTTCAAAAATGAGACAATTTAAAAAAAAATCTTTTTCTTAGTAAAAATATTGATCTTCATTTTTTAACAAATATTTAATCAAGCGTTTTTTCGTACTGTTGAAAAATAAGATACCGTTTCCTATTTGGGAAGGCTCATTAATAAATAAGTAATATAAAAAACATTTCTTACTCATGTCAACAAAGAAAATTATTTTATTTACTTTATTAAATAAATGATTACAATTCATATAAATAATTAATCAAAAAAGTATACTCGGCCAAAACGCTATCAAATTGGCCTACGTTTGAAATGAATCAGAATACCCTCAAATGTCGTGAATTTTCAACGCCAATTATGGCAATTAAAATGAGTAAATTTTCTTCGCAATTTAGAGTAACGCAATACAGATTTAAAATTTTTAATTTTCATTTTCTGTTTTATTTTAATACGAAAGCACTTCAAAATGAATCGGAAAAAACAATGTTTAATTTTAAATGCATCGAACATAATGAAATTAAACACAATCGTTTAAAATAATCGACCGAAAACATTTTAAGTCAAATCTCATTAGTGTGGGGAAAAAAAAATTGAAGTCGTTACTTCATTGGCTGTGGAGAAAATGAAGATTTTTGACGAGAAAGTTAGTTTTCAAATAATAAAAAATAATATTTGAAAAACTATATCAACGTCTGTCATCCACTACAAATTAAAAAAAAAATTATTTACTTGAACTTGATTGGATGATTAAAAAGTATTGTATTAACGATTGAAAATTTGAACAACATTATATATATATACACACACAGGAGATTGTGAGCTAACAGCAGGAATTGAATGGGGGAAAAATATAAAGAAAACACAGTTTTAGCTATGAGAAAAACAATGCATTATTGAGGAGATCTATTACAAGCAGTTAACACTTGATAGCTCAAGGATGTCAAAGAACTTGATTCAATTAGGTTCAAGTACACAATCCATAGAATAGGTGTAAGGCTATTAAAATAAAAGGTTTCAGTGCTATAATTTATTGCTTGAATTCATCTTAAGGGATAAAGGTACTTTTCATTTATGCCAAACATGAACCCAAGTTAGACATTCGACTGAAATAAATGAACCCAATATTTTCAGATCAATCAACTGGTTACTAGATAAGGTTAGTTAACAAAAAATATTAAACATACTTCTCCTGCATCACCATAGAATAGGAAATATTCTTGAGTATCGGGACAATCTTCAACAATTCCGGGCCACCTACGATATTTATTTATAAATAAATTTAACTCAATAAAACAAACTTAAACAACACAACGTTAGAACACAAGTTAATTTATTAAAAGTTATCCTCGCACATTTATATACAGCCATAACAATATAAATTCACTAATTAGTTATTTATAGCAAATATTATTCAAGTTTGGTTTAATTATATTAGAACAACCCTAGGACTAACTCATGGCTAACTAACGTTGGGACGGAATTCATAATTTCGCACCGATGTCAGATGACGAGGACGACACCTAAGCTGGAACCCTCTCTGCCAAATTTCCACGTTTACCAACGGGAAGACGTTTGGACCGATGGTTTAAGCATGCACCCCCTTGCACGACGGTTCTTGGTAGAATCGGGTTTTGAACCTAAAACCCTCCGGTAGCCAAGACCTCACACCACGCACCACAACATTTTTCAAAAATCCCTCAATAAACAGAGAGATGGTTTATTAAAAAAGAGAGAGAGAGAGAGAACTAGCCAAGAAAGTATATTAAGAGATTTAAGTAGTAGCAAACCACATTTCGTTTCCAAAAATTGCAAAAAATTCTTGCTAACACACTTTTATTAGTAATAAAAATTAGAAATATTCGTACATTTATAACTTTTATAATTACATCAAAATCAGAAAATTTAAAAATATATTTAAAAACTAATTCGTTTAATCAACTTCAATTTTTTAATGTAATGTATTGTCAAGAACAAATAAAAAATTAACTATAGCTCATCAATAAAATTGAGTTGATATTTAGAAAATACATTCTTCAGAAACCCGAAACCAATCCAATACTGAGAAAATGCAGTTTCAGCTAAGGAATTATTAGCAAGAAAAATCAATCAATACAAGAAAGAAACTGAAATCTGCTATCGTCAGTTTCAAATTATATGAGAAAAATTTAGTTTGCGGTATATATTTTGAGTATCAAAAGTAGATCTTTTAAGCCAAATTCAGTCACTAACGAATCCATATATTAAAATTTTAGGGGGGGGGGAACTATAATTTTTTTTACAGAAAAGCATTTAAAAAATAAAATAAAAAAAATGTTGAAAATTTATATATTAAAATATGCTTGATATTAATTACCTCTTATACTCTTGAGTAGTAACCTACACAAAATTAAGGACTATAGTGGCATAAAACGGAATAACTTGCTCTCAGATATAGGTTATTTAATGACTACTAAACAAACAACATTACAAAGCAGGATTATTATCATGTGAGAGAATGTTTTGATTTGTGATATTCGAATGCACAAAGTGTGTGAAGGGATAAAACTCTCAATAACTACGTATCTTTTTCAAAAAAACTTAGGCAAGGGAAGCTTAAGTGAACACCTGCCAAAAATCAAAAAAATAACGTGTATGGTGGTTTCTAGATTTTCGCAAGATGTACAAAAGTAATAAAAGGGAATGAACGCAAAACAGATGGAGAAGTATCGAAAAGTATATTTAATTTATTTTAAATTAGATTATTTAGCTGTAACACAAATTTTTGGATCTCAAAGGATTTTGCGCTGAGAAGGGAGAAGGGGTGGGGAGTAACTACTTTTCTAAAAATTGACGATCGAGCAAGAAAAGTCACGTGATCATTCCAAACCAAATATTCTTAAAGGGGAGGAAAATCCCCCCCGAGGAAAAGTTTCGGAATTCGAATGAATAATTGTGACAAGTAGGGGAGATGGGAATGTTTTTTTTTTCTAAATATTGACGCATGCATAATTTGATAGTCACATAATCCTTTCTAACCGGTTTAAACTTTTTTTTTTTACAAAAAACATCCGAATTTTTAATGATACCTAGCGACTTAAAAAAAAGGAAATTTACGACAGCAGATTTTAATTTTTAAATATTCAATTTTTGCCAGTTCATATATTTAGGCACCAATTTCTGCAGCATTCTTCTTGTTAGTGTTTCTTGGACTCCCCCTCCCTTTTTTTTCTTGCCCTTTGAACTTCTTTTTGCTCTTTTAAAGTTGCATAATATCTTGCACGGCTACACTGAAGTAAATCTTTTGAAATCGAAAAACTTAAACACCTTTATAAATTTGGTTCTATATACGGGGCGCAAATTGACCATTTGGGGTGGTCAACAAAACTTAAAAACGAAAAGAATTGCTGATATGCATTTTTTTTCTTCATATTTTGAAGTTTTTCGTAAAAACAGATATGCAAGCCTAAAAGCATGCATTCTAAAAATTCGATTAGTGCAATGCAGAAGATAAATACTTTCATTTAAATTATTGCAATGAAATCAATTTTAATAACTACGCTATCTTGGATTCAAAATAATTAGAGACCTTGATTTTACATTTTTTTTTACTATAAAGCAGTTATTTAAATGCAAAACGCAAACGCTAAATAATTCTTTAGCATTTAGTACTTAGCCATCTGCATAAGAATCGAGTTATTTTTAGAGCGCATTTTCACTTTATTCTATCTCTTAAATATCTGAAAGGAGACAAACTACAAAAATGTTTTCAAATCTTACCAATCATAGCGGCCCACTTTGGCCCAGACCATAGAACCAGGTTCATACTTTGCATCTACCAAGTCATCTTCCGTTAAATGCGAAGGCATTTTACAATTTCCTTTCCGCTTTTTATCTGAAAAACATGAAAAATTAAATTTTAACAAAAAATAAGAATTTTAAGAAGGAAGTCGATGCTCCCATCTTTGAGGAACACAAATGTATCTTTTTTCGTATATTTGCATTCTCTTTAATACAAATGCATTTAGATTATATAAGAGGATAATAGCTATTAAACTGCATATTTATTTTGAGAACTCGTATTTTGGAATAAAATACTTAATATGCGTGGGAGTAATGATATCGTCTAATTTAATTGAAATACTAATAATTTTCAAGTTTTAATCTTAAATACGCCCATGTTAACTTCAATCTAATAATAATAACAATAATAATAACAAATGTTAATTTTTTATTTTTATGATACTAATGAGGGTTTTTTTTTTGTCTCTTTCTGTTCAAAGCTTTCTCACAAAAATTAATTCTTTGATAACCATTATGAATTATATTTTAATTTAAAAAAATTAACAAGTGCTTACTGCTACTAGGCTTTTACTTTCTCACAAAAATTAGTTCATTTGTATAATGGTTTTTGCTTTTTTTCTTTGTCAGCGCTCACTTCGATGGTTTTTGTTTCCAAAAATTAACACACACAAACGAAAGGAATTCTAGTTCACAATATTTTCTAACATTTTTCGCTCACAAAAATCATTTTAATACACTAATAAAATAAAAAGCCTATATTTGAATAAATAATATTTACAGTTTGTAATAATAATTTTTTAAAAATTTATATTTCCTTTAATATTTTTAGTTCTTTACCAGAAAAATACCATTAATTTTATTTTAAACTAGCCGTCTTTGGCGACCAGTCGGTTCGCCAGTGTTAATGCTCGCTAAAATTTTCATATAATATTTTATATAGCTGTGTCTCATAACAGGTTTTTCCACCAAAATATTTTTAAACCAAACAAATTTTAATAATCATAATTCATTTATAGTATTATTTTCATCAGATGTTCTGTTCATTGTGCTACTCATCTTCCTCTTTCTATCTGTGCAATGATTGTCCCGTAATTGATATTTTACTTAAATGGTGGAGGGAAAGGTCTAAAATTCTACGTTTTTATGAGATTCAAATTTTCATAAATGTAAACACACTAAGCATATAAAGACACAATTGGTTTTCAAGAGATGCGGAGGTTTAAAAACAGCTTGGAAAATGCCGCGCACAAAGGAAGTAATGGTGACACACACCCTTTTATTTTCTCTCCTTTTTTTCTTCACTGCTTTACTTTTTACAAACGTTTTTTTTTTCACTTTGTTATATTTTTTTTCTTCCCTGCCCAGACTTTATTTTGAGCAGGCATAGATTAAATATTCATACCGTCTAATAATAAAAGCAACTATTTTCTTTCTTTTTTAAACATTCCGTTATCTAGAAATGAAAACCAACCGACTTCGCGCATTTCTTTCTAAACAAATGATAATTTATTACTTCCTGCTATCTTACTCCGGGTGGGGGAAGGAAATGAAGATTTTTGGCGGGAAATTAAGAAAAGTGTCGTTTTAACTATTTTCCTCGTAGTTTTTTCATTTTTTATCTCCATAAGAACCATCCTCGTATCTTAACGAAAATATTAAAATAAAAAGTTAGCCGAATCGGTCGAGCAGTTCTCTAGTTTTGCGCTTAGCAACGCATTTCGAGTTCCATTTTTATTAATATAGATGTCCGCACTACCACCTTTGTCCAAAAACAAGAATTTAAGAATAATTAAAAATAAATATATAACTAAGCACTAGAAACGTCAAGGTGCTTTCTCATCACCCTTAAATAATCATTATGCATAAAACTTCACAGAAAAAAAAAACGGGAAAATAGTTAGTCAAATTTATTAAAGAAATTTGTTAATTTAAATGAAATATCAGTGAAATTTGAGCTCACAGTTGCTGTTTCATACAAATTAAGGGGACAGTGGAATATTAAGACACTTATGGAAATTATTCAGTTAGGTGTGTGAAGTTTTTTTTTTTTAATGATATGTATTAAAACAAATTAGTTAAATTTTTAAAACGAACTATATTTTTCAAAAATTTAAACATGTATACCTTTTAAAAATTTTACAGCATTTCAGGCAACTTAACTTTCCATTTTTTTCCCTTATATATGCAAATTTATTTGGAAGAAAACTATGCATGATATTGTAATACCAATTAAATGCTAATTTTTTAGTAATATTTTTATGCACACTTCCTGAATTTTCATAGAACTTTCCGGTTTTTCTGAACTAAAATGGTCTTTAAACTAGCTAAATTCGACACTTAAAAGAGCATGCCTCATTTTTTAATATTGTTTTGACCGAATTTTTTTATGATTATATGAGAACATGTTTTGGTTAGGAGGTTTTGACGTCCACGAAATTTGAAGGCAAGAAATATTTGTTCTTTCATTGGTGGATAGAGTCACCTGATCCGTGACATTTGAGTTTAGTTTTACCAGTATAGTTTGAGATATTTAATTAAATTTATTATTCACCGCTTTTCGTTTGTCGTTTCTATGAAATAACATCTTTCAGATTGTTTATGATTTCTTGCTTTTAAATTATCTCGATCTCAAAGTATTATGGGGTGTTTTTTTTGGGGGGGGAGGGGTATATCAGTTTTAACTATCGTAATTTTGCAAAACGTGACTTTTTTTTCTTTAATATTATAAACTCATTCTTACTAATTGTATTTCTCAAAATACTGTAATAATTAGAATATAATTTTAATATAAATCTGCATTACGTTTATTGGATTTTACCACAACTATAGCTTCCAGTAATAGTGAACTTTTCTACGAAATAACTGTTTTTTTTTTTTTTAAATCTTAAAATCAGACGAGCTCCAAAACTTTTGTTTGCCAGCTAGAAAAATTGAATATGAAAGCTTAAAAAAATTATTAGAGTGAGAGAGAGGTCTCGCAATTTTTTCAAACCTGTTTAAACTGGTTAATGACTTTAAGACATATAATCAATAAAAAATAATAATGTTCTCCTACGATAACTTGAAATTCGCTACCGTTGATTTTTTTATCTATTTCATTTGATTTCATCAAAATTTAAGATACCCGAAACGTTTTAAAGATATCTAAATCCACTTGCATTATTATTATTATTATTAGGAAAGTTATGAAGAGGTACGTATCCTCTTCATAACTTCTGCTTTTATCACTATTTCAGTTGAGCGTAAACGTATATTTTGATGATGAAACGATAAAAATAAAATTGATACGAGTAAAAATGGATGAAAAGGTGCGAATTTTAATGCCCCCTTTAAATCTAATACAAAAAAAAAAAAAAAAAAAAAAAAACTACCAGTTGATCATTTCAGTTTGCGGCGTAAAAATGTTCTATTAAAACATCTTTTTGACGAGTGTTGATAAATTAGAAGCTCTTTATTACGCATTTCAGATAGAAATAGCATAAATAATATGGATATCTTACCTATCAACCACATATCACACGTCCAGACTTCTGGAATTTCACTTTTGTCTTGATACTGAAATACCCTTCTCCATTTCTTGCATTTGTCACACTGAATTCCAATACCAAAGTCAGTGTTGATGTAGTAATCATTCCATTTTTCCAGAACATCACGAAAAGATCTCACACCTGTCATGGGGAGGGGGATGGGAATTAAATTTGAGGTAAAAAATCACGAAGAAAAAGTTCAAGCCATGTTCATCGTTTCATAAATTCGTTTTTCGGAATTACTAACCCAGTGGTCGGCAAAATGCGGTTCATTGTTCCTATCAATAAATATTAAGTATGAAATTTAGTTTTATTTAGTGTGGATAAAAGTTTACTAAACAAACAGATTTAGCTCCCATTTTTTAAAAAAAAATTGTTGTAATGTTCATATTTTGCTCTTTGGCCAATAAGTTTGACGATCACTGTACTAACCAATACACCTTTGTATAGTATCCTTTCTTTTGTACAGTATAGTATCAGTGCGAATAAGTGTAGAGTGCATTCAAGACTTTTTGTAGTACAGAGTATTATTTAATTGATTTAAAGTTAAAACACAACGAACCAGTGTTATTATAATGTGTGTTATCTTTGTTAGTTTTCAAAATCATATCAATTTCGAATTGATAGAAACTCGAATAATCAAGTTATTTTAAATAAAACTGAAGCCACGCCCCCCGCCCTCTTTTAGTTTCAGACAAAAAAAAAAAGCTTGACCAACCAATAAATATAATTTAAAAAAGAAATAAACACAAGCTTAAATTTCTTTTACGAGTATAGTTTTTTTTTTCTTTTTTTCGACCCAATACTGGCCAATTTAGTGATTGCCAAAATCATCAATGCACAAAAGTATGCAAAATAAATATCATAAGTTACGTCTTTAACTTTAAAATATTGGCCACTGACAAACATCACCTCAAGACAAAATTCGCAATCTTATTCATACTCATGCTAAAAAACTTTTTAATCCTAATTTTTTTTGTCAGTGATCATTTCAATTTCATCAGTTTTTTCTTTGGAAATTTTCTTAAAATTGTTAAACTTTGCTCTGTATTGGAAATTTCTTTTTTTTCCCCTGATGTTATTTCGCAAACTTCTGCAACGTTAAAAACTGTTTTTTTTTCTTCAATTTCCTTTCTTTTTTATCGTATTGGATTTTTGAGTTCATTTATATAGCATTTTTTTTAATTCCACCTTCCCAATCATTTTGAAATAGATCACCCATTCTTGTGGCATTTCAAGCCACAGGAATTTCAGCAAGCAATATTCTTTGCATGTAATTTACTCATGACTTGGAAATCCTACACTCCACAGCATTTTTTCAATTCATCTAAAACGAAACGTTTTGTAAATCTTTAATTTTTCAAAATCAAATCTTTTGAAAAAAATCCTCTCACACCAGTTACTAGTTATTAAACTGCACCAAAGTACCCCACACAATCTCTTCTTATTTTTAACATTTCCTATTTAACACCATGTAATTTAAGTCTCTATTCTTTAACTTTTCAAACAGTTCACTATTTTAAATATTTTGATAAAACAATACAATTAGGACTATGAGTAACAAATTCCATGCCTGTAAGTGCGACACATGTATGTCATATTCGACATGTATAGATGCAATAATTCTTTCAGTATATACGATTCATAAAGTGGCCAAATGTTTAAATAGTTAAAAAGTGACTAAAAGGCGAGAAAAATGTTTAAAAGGAAAGAATAAAAAGATTTAAAATTTATAATGCAGTTACCTACGAAATAAACAGTGTATTTAGTATTTAAAAAACAAACAAACCAATGATCAATAAAAATTGAGAGGAAAAGAGAGAGAGAGAAAAGATTTCTAACATATTGAAGAGAAAAATGTGAAAACTTGCCCGCCATTTTTTCTCTATTCTCGCCAGCTTCAAGACTGATTCCCTTATTTTTCTAAGGTCAAAATCTTCGATTCACCTAGCTTTTGTTCGAGAATCGGATACAACGAATAAATGTTTCATGTTTATATATGGATCTAGCAAATATGCTGAATGTATGTATTTACAAAGCGCAAAGAAAAGAATTCTTTTATCTTCTCTAGATGCTTCGAATATCGTTTTCAGTATGGCTGTGGAGACACAGATCATTTGGCGAACTTTCTAGGGCGATAAATCTCCAAAAACCTGTTGCTTGATTGCCAAACTAGAGCGGTATGGGAGAGTGAGCTAAGTCTGTGCAGGTTGGACAGTTGTCATAGCAACACCCTTTTTGGTGCCTCTCCTCTAAACAAAGAGAGAAGGTCTGTGATTTCGCAGTACCGCCATAACAACCGGGGTACTCAAGACTAATCAAGTCACAAATAGATTTCTCATTCCCTCGCCAACTCAAAATAATGGTATACATTTCATTTTTTTTTTTTTTGAAGAAATCAACGAGAAATCCAAGTTCTATTTTGGAACCAACAACATCTGTTGATATTATTTAGTATAGTGATTGACTTAAGAAGTTCAGCAAAATAAAAAAATCCGAGCATATTTCAAGGACTGAAGCAACGAACAAAATAAATAAAATTAACACAGAATAAGGTTTTAAAATAACGAAAGCAAACGATAATACATTAAAACTGAGAGCCATCAAAATATCTGGCCGACTATAGGTTTAAACTCTTATTTACTCTTGGATGAATTGCTTGTTGAATCATCTTAAGCTTTCACTTCCTTAATTATTTGCTCCTTAAATTCCCTAATTTTACCTTCGATTAATAGAAAAAAAATGTTACCTTAAAAGGCGTTCGAAATTCACAGTAATTCAAGTGATAAGTACCTTTACCTTACTTTCAAGAAATATTATTTATCACTTTCCTATTTGGATGAAATCGAAATTGGCTGTGGACGAAAGCGTAGAGGCCTTCTGATTCAGAATACGAACAATACAACAATTTACGATAAGTTATTTTGTTTGAAAAAACATGAAATTTATAACCGATTTTTCTAACTTTTTTTCACAGCCAATTATAAGAACATTAATTAAATATTTAAAGAAAAAAACCCCATAAATGCAATATAATGCAAATTTAACAGTGTAACAAATATAACTATAATAACAAGCAAATAATAACACATTCTTACCTCCCATGCTTCTCTTTTTTGCGCCACTCATCTGAAAAGAAATGTGCAAATTTTAATCTAATATACTGTAAATATTTAACAAACTAAATGACACAAAAATTCATGGAATTATATCACAAAATGAAACAAAAATTCTAAAAGTATTGCATTTTAGAAACAAATTGCTAAGATCATTACTTTCAGATCGTTTACTCTATTTTAGTGGATTACTAATTAAAACTTCAAAAAAAAAATTAAAATTTTTTAAAAAACTAGTGGAGTACATTCATGGAACGTCAGTCACCTAACAGTATGACCATGGTTCTGTCATCCGCGCAGCGATTATCGGCAAAATTTTGTATCCCAGGGTTCAAGGTCGGCAGGAGAGCATTGACCGGAGGAAAAAGATAGGGACGAGAAAAACACTTTACTTTAGTGCATTAGGTGGTGTTGCGAAAAAAAAGAGGGAGGGGTCACATCATTCGCCATGGACGAAAGAAATTCAATTTTATTTTCATGTTTATTATTTTAATCCGTGTATGCATGTACACAAATTAATAAGAATACATTAATCTAGAATTAAATTGTATGTTCAATTATTTCTGAAAAATTGACGCCAAGATCCGAACCATTTAACTAAAACGACCGCTCAGAAGTAGGCTAAAAGGCGGCACCAGCCATTTTGGGCATAGCAGCTGGAAATACACGGGAAAGCGGATTTTGACTATGGCAAACATAAAATCGTAAGATTAATGAACATCCGCATTATTTCAGGCGTGTTTTATAAAATGTCAGCACTTTATTAATATTTTGCTTTTTTGGAGCAGAAAATATGCAATATTGCTTAGTTTTTATATTTGTTATAAAAGCAGAAGTGTAATTCTACTATCGAAGGGAAATTTCCATTTACAATCCACAAGAATGGATTATGAAAATTCGAATATTTTTTAACGATTACATCAACTTGTTACAATGTTCTTTTGGCCAAATTCCAATAGTACTAGCTATACACAGGTAAACGTATAATAACTAAAAAACAATATGAAAATAATTTAAGTGAAGTAATCAGGAATATTCATGTTATTTTATTTATCATAAAAACATTAATATCCGTGATTCGAGTAATAACCTAAACATACATTTGCATCATTTCTAACATGGGTTATAAACTGCGTACTTAATACTTTGTAAATAGTATTTGTGAGTACTTATTAATATTATACTCTTCGATTTTAGTTGTAAAAACAAAACTGCTAAAACTAATGATATGAATGACCCGAAATCGAAATTCGATGTTAAATAAATAAAAATTCAAAGTGAACTAGAATTTGTCAAAGAAAATAATGGAAAAAAATCAATAAAGGGAAAACAAATTACGAGAAATAATTGCCCAATATGCAGTAGACTGAAAATTTGGAATATCATGATATGCTTTACATTTTTCAGAAACTTTTAAGACGATTCCATTAAAACAAAAGTTAATTTTTGAAATTGCATCCTCAAGTTTTTTTTTTTTTGTTTTCATTATTTTTTTTTACAAAAATTTAAAAAATATATTGAAAAACCGTTTTTATTTACATATGATTAACAGTGCTTCACTTTAAATAGTTGAAAAGTACAGAATTTCTATGAAATATTTTAGAACAGATTTCTATTCCTTTTTCTGATAACAGATCTAATGACCCGTTTAGAACTTCGTTTCTAAAAAAAACCCCCCACACACAACAACATTACAAGTTTTTTTGAACAGGATTTTATGCATCAAATACTTTTGGGGTCAAAACGAAAGTGTTTTAATACATTATTTCTGCTTAATTCCCAATAAATTTCCGTAAATTACTTGTCAATCAATTATTGTTCATCTTAGTTTCATGATTGAATTTTTATATATTAATGCAAAAAAAAAAAAAGTTTCGTTCTTAAGTTTAAAAACTTTGAATACTAGCGTCTTTTTAAAAAGGAATCGACCATTTTCATTTTCGGCCCATAACTACAAAGAAATCGCATCCACTTAAAAAAGAATTACGAATAACAACTCTGTCGAACCTTAGCTGTCGAAAACAACCAAAAATAACTTACTTCGATCCGGGGTGAAGACACCACCTCCTCAAATCCAAATAATCAATAATTTCCAGAAAGGGGATAAAATTTCCAGCAACCCATTAAAATCCACCAATCACAGACCTTCTCTCCCAGATGGATATTGCGAAATAGATCTATGCTGTGAGTTCAAAGCTGTTTTGCAAGCGTTTTAGTGGGAATTCTCAGAAAAGAAGATTTATTTCTTCAAGAGGGATTTCTTATCCTACGCAATAATGAACTCGAACATGATGAAAGAAAAAAAAATAAAATAAAAAAGACCGTTCGTCGTTAAAAAAATTATAAAAAGAATGTTCGTCATTATTGAAGAACAAATTCCAAAAATAAAATTTTAATACTGCATCCGTTTTCTTTTTTTATTGGGGTGATTATTTTTTGGGGGGGGGGGGGATGGAAGAAATTTCTTTTTGGTGAAATAATTGCCTTTATAAGATAAAAACCATCGCCAATGTACGGATTGGTCGATTAAAAAAAATGGGGTTTGTTCAAAATTTTTAAAAAGTGATAATGAAGTATGTATTGATAAATAATATTATTAGAAGTGGTATCTTATGTTCTAAAAAAATTTAAAAAAAAAATGGAAATATTTTTTAACAGCATCACAGAAGTGGGGGATGAGGACGTTCTTTTCAAAGTAAGCTTTCATAATATTTTTAATCTTGTTTTTTAATAAATTGCTCAATAATAATCTACGATAATTAGTGATAGTAAGATAAAATGATCAGATTTTTCTGAACTTCACGCCAACTCAAAATGGCAAGTGTGTGTTGCCGCTCTACAAGACAAACAGGACAGTTAACCTAGAACACAATTTGGTCCAGTTCGCTTTGGAGATCAAAATGTGCACCAAACAATGATTTTTTTTTGCAAAATTTTAATTGTTATTTTGATGGATAATGAATTATTATTAACCTCCCAAAAGTTGTTATTACAAGAAAATCGATTTTCAACATTGTAATTTTTTTAAGTTGTCTTTTTTAACGACACAAAATCAAATATGGTGCATATTTTTCATTAATTACGGCAATCCTAAATTTTTTTTCGATATTTTCAACATTGCAATGAAACTCAATTTATTTTCATCACATTTTAATTTACATGACTTTATTCTATAACCGATATTTAAAGAATAAATAGTATATGCGCAACTTATGTGAGGAATTAGAAACCGAAATTAAAAAGACCACAAAAGGCAATGAGTAATTCGAAATAACTAATCTAAGCTTTTAAGTTTTTAATGACATTAAGGTTTCATAAGACTCTATATTAGGATGGTACAAAATAAATAAACAAATATTAAAATCGGATTATTTGAATAATTTTACAACTATTACGATTTGATACTTAAAAATATTTTGCTAAGAAAAATAGGATAATCAAATTATGCGTTAGGAATTAAAGTAAAACTGAACGTAACCGGTATTCCAAGCAGTCTAATTAGTGACCATAAGCGGATAGTAAAGGGAAATTCTAAAATCAGATTATTATTATTTTGTACATCAAATATACAAAAAGAAGGTATAGTAATTTTCAAAATATTGAAAACCTTAGGCAACCTTCTAAGTTTCAAATCCCCTAAATTAAAAAAAAAAAAGAATGTTTTGTTGTCGGCAAAACGATAGCTTAAAAACTCTTTGAACTATGCTTATGAAATTTGGAATATAGTCTTTTAACCAAATTTGTAAATCCCTATAAATCATTTAACGAAATCTATTCACAGAAAGTCTAATCAAATAAATATTAACACTGAATTCTACAAAACGAGCAAAGCTTAACGAATCAAGTTTGGCACAGAGATTCACAACTAAAGTGTAGATAATTATCAAATATAGAACGGAATTCGCCAGGGATTTGACTGCCTGTCGGTCTGTACTTTCAAAAGCATATAAACACAAGTTTACTAAACTAATCAGAAAAAGCTTTAGAAAGAAATAATTTTCCCTAGAAAAATAGCCCTATAATGACCCTAATGATTTTACATTCATTCGGACAGAATTTTACTTTAAATACAGTAATCGATATTCTCTCATTAAAACTTGTTTACGAGAAATCTTTCCAGTCTTTAGAAATTGAATGTTATTCAATTTCCTACATATTTTCCTCCTGCTCCTCCTTTCTGAACTCCGAAAATAGAAATTTGATCCTGATGTTTACCGGGAAAAGACATTTTATTTTTCTCCCAAAACTTGTTTACCGGGAGAAGACATTTTCTGGAAAACACAATTTCTTTTTCCTTCAGAACTTGTTTTCCGGGGAAAAGCATTTTCTTTTTCTTTCAGAATTTCTTATATGGCGCTTAATCGCTCTCGATACATCATAGGTACATCCATTTCGACTATATTGATCGATTTATCATTTCTTTTATAATGGATGCTCTCGAATATTCCTTGTGAATCCGGCTCTCTTAAAAACAATTCACTGTGTTATTTGGCACTTTATCTACAGCGATAAAGCGCCAAATATAAGATTTCAAGGAAAACAACAAAAATTGTTATTTGGCGTTTTATCTACAACGATAAAGCGCCAAATGTAAGACTTCAAGGAAAACAAATTCTGCATAATTTGGCGCTTTTTCTACGGCGATAAAACGCCAAATGTGAAATTTCAAGAAATACAACAAAATCGCTTTTCCAGGAAATAATCAGTATCAAATTCGCGGAATTTAAATGGGAGGCGAAGGAGCGTGGAGCAATCCCTATGAAATTAAATAGCGTTCGATTTGAAAACAGCCTTTCAGTACTGAAGATATTGGTAGAGGCGGAGGCAGAAGTTTCCTAACGACGGGAGGAAAGGGAGCAAGATGAATCCGACGGGGGGGGGGGGGGGGCAAGTCAATTTCTCTATTTGAGCTACAAAATAAGAATTAATTTTGCCAATTAGGATTAATTCTTTATCCTCTTTCATTATATATTCCTGACTAACCTTTCTCTCACAGTCAAAATTTGGAAGGATTTTTGTTTTTTGTTTTTTAGAATTTCAATTTCTTTTACTAAGAATCAAA
Source organism: Argiope argentata (assembly GCA_026289955.1). Taxonomy (NCBI): domain Eukaryota; kingdom Metazoa; phylum Arthropoda; class Arachnida; order Araneae; family Araneidae; genus Argiope; species Argiope argentata. Next base: position 343,567 of record JAOUZG010032710.1, on the reverse strand, counting down.
GCGTCGTTAATTTTACAAGATTTAATTGCATAAATACTTAATTCTAGAAAAACAGTTTCGTTTAAAGTTTACTATATCCATTTTAACTATTCTAAATTTGGTCCAAATACAACAAAATTCTTAATTTCCTGGATTTTTTTTTGTTTATTAAATACCTTGCAAAATTTTTAAATTATCGCAAAGATGAATAAACCGAACTGGATTACTATAATTTATGAATACTTAATATTAAATAATTCTAACAACATTAAAAAAACTTATTAAAATAAAAAGTTAAAAGACGTTTTCTTGATAAGTTAATTTTCTCGAAAGTAATAATGCTTCTAAAATATATAATTGTATGAATAGTATAATTACTAGCGACATAGAAAGAAAGATAAAAATCGGATCTTTATAAACCGATTCGAATTCAGAATTTAAAAAAATCTTTTGCTGAAATAATTTCGCAATGATTCTTTTCTTTCACATTCACCTATAAGACCGAAGTTGCTCGTTTTTGTTGTACTAATGCGGGATAGTTCATATTCGTGTCTTTTAGCGGAAGCATTCTTAACATAGAACTCATTCATCTTTATATCGATTATGCTTGAAGTGGATATCATGCTAATTTAACGAATGTATCTTCTAACAGTTAAGACTAAATAAATGAAAGTAAAAAATCAAACGGTTTTGATAAAGTAACTTTTCAGACATTCAAAATAATTCAAAAACAGTACACTCGGCTCCACGAACTCATTTCTTTGCCAATCAATATCAGAAATCAGAGTTTTTATACCAAAATTCCCCGTTTTTCTGCATATCTTTTACCATTTGATTAGCGCAGTATAGCCAAATATGGCGCCAATAAAACCTTACTCAATTAACATCCCTGTTACAATAGTATTTTCTCGCTTCTTATTGAGTACTAACTCCTCCATTTATCTAAGTGTGAATGCAATGCGTGCGGCCTGGTGAATCAGAAGAAGTTGCGGTAACACATCGTGTTAAAGTAGAAGGTTCTGTAGTGGTGGTTTACACATGTTCATATACTGCACTGCACTGCAAGTTTCGAGCATTTATTAGAGAAAAAAGTTAAAGTATACAAACTAAATTATTTACATTTTAACATAACGATCTGTAATGCCCAACTTAAATGCAGGAAATATCAACGAAACATTTATGTAAATCGTAACACTATTCTTAAGAAAATTGGTTTAAACTGATCTTATTTTTCGCAGATAAATAATTACATTGAAATGAAAAGGTAACCCTAAAATAAGAGTCAAAACTTAGTTTTTATGTTTTGAAAAAGTTTAATAGACGACTTGCCTTCCTAATTTATTAAGGACTAGCTTTTATCCGCAACTTCGTATGCACGGAAAAGTACACAACTAACCTAAAACTAATTTATTTACAGTACGTACCTTTAATAAAGCAAAACCGCATATAACAGTATTATACATATTTTTTTAACATAATTAAATTGAAAACACAACTGCAACATAGGGCACATGCACAAATTATCAACGCTAATTGGGGAAAGCAATACAGAAGACATTTCCCATTTCCTTTTTATGTTCTATTTTAATTCAAAAGTACTTCAGAATGAATTAAAAAAATCGATTAATTAACAATGTTTAATTTTAAATGCATCAAAATCTACAGAATCGTTTGAAATAATCGGTCGAAAGCATATCAAGCCAAACATCTAGCGTGGGATAAAAATAAACCGAAGTCTTACTCATTTGGTAGTGGGAAAATGATTTTTGGCGGGAAAACAAGAATAGTATTGATTTTACTTTTTTTCTGGCATTTTGTCTTTAAGAACCTTTATTGTGTCTTAACAAAAATATTAAAAACAAATTAGCCAAATTGGTCCAGACGTTCTCGAGTTTTGCCCTTAGCAGCACATTTAGTGAATCATTTTTATTTGTATAGAATAAAAGAAAACTAGACCGGATAGTTCGGAAGCTGGAGTATACTGCAAAAAATATTCAATGCGCGCGCACACACACACACACACACATCAAAGAAAGTTTTTAAACAAAGAGCAGCAATTCAGATCTGTTCCGAGTTTGAGGGGGGGGGGGAAGCTCTTGTACAAAAACAAAAATTTTATATTCGAACAATGTAGAATGCGGATAATATACGATGTTATTTTTCTTTTCGAAAGGATAAGAGTCTGCAAGTAGAAAAGCTTTATGTTTTGTAAAGTATGAAAACAGTACGACTTAAACATTAGACATTTCATGTTAAATCTGAATATATTCGTGTAAACAACTTTGCAAATCCGCGGCCAAAAAGAAAAACTTTTGAAATTTTAACTTTGATTTTTCTCTATACTTAATGATTCCTTTTAGAAATGGAATTACGTATAGCAAAAAAGCAATAACAGCCGCGTCACTCTATAACGCAATGCAATAGCAAAGTGTTAGATTTTTTTTCCTTCAACGATTTTGATATTTCCTTACCACATGTAGACTTGGGAAATAAGATTTTAGAATGAAGTTAATTTGGCCTAATTTATGATAAAAATCAGGAAGTTAAGAGTTTAATTAGATTTTAAAACTATTTTACCCCCACCACAAGACGTGGAAGTCGGTGGTACAGACGCGGATACCAGGCATCGGTGTTCGGCGTCAAGAATCGTGGTGTTCACCTTCGTTTGTCGGCAGATTGTTGCCGCTATGTGTTAGCGCCGTATGCCTTCGACGAATCGTTGAAAATATTGTGCTATTAACGGTCCCATAGTAAACTTTTATTATTAATTTGATTTGAAGGTTTCAAAACAGATCCTGTCGACTTAAATAGTAAAAGAATTCTACAGCCGAGAAATTTTAACTTTGATTTATTTCACCACGGGAATCGATCAGTATAGAGAAAAAGCGCGCAACTCTACATCCCGATACAGGATATGAGGATTTTTTTTTTAAAGGTAGGCGGGAGAAAATATTGTAAATAAGCGTACAAACTTATTCCTTCGTGTTATGAACAGTAAAAATATGCAAGTTGTAACACTTAAAAATCAGATTTCCCATGTAAAGTTTAAATACACATATATGGAAACATGAAATAGCAAATGGCAGAGAAAGAAACTAGAAATTTTAAATTTCATTCATTTTATTATGGAAATCATTATGAATTGAGAAAAAGCGATAGCAGCTGCGTCAGTTTATCTCACAATGTAAGAGCAAGGCAGCAGTTACTTTCTCCTTCAGTGATTTTACAAAGAAATTTTTATACGGATTTTTTTGGCACTTATCGACATAGGAAAAAAAAATTAGGCATCTTTAAAAGGATATTGTAAGAATTCGGGATTTTTACACCTTCGCTTACAGCGCAAAGAAAGCAAAGTGTTTTTTAAAGCGTATATTAGAGTTAAATAAGAAAAAAACTGATAATTGGATTAGGAAATTAAATGAAACTTTAGAATGAAGTTAATATCTTAATTTTTATCTTAAATTAGGCCAAACTAAAGAAGATTTAAATTAGATGTTAAACATCATTCCATACACATACATCTAAATATCGCTATATAACATAAAAGTTAAATGAAACGATAATACATATTTAATCGCAGAAGATAAAATCAGTTGCATCAAACAGCCAATCAGAAGCGATAGTACCTAACCAATGAAAAGTTACAATTAAACGCAACACAACAGTTTCTGAATTCAAATTCTACAGAATTTGTTTACGTTGGTTGCGAACATTAATTTTGCTTAAAAATAACTAATAAGCTGAATAGTTGATGAGATTATTATAAATGATCGCGAATCATTTTCTTTAACAATTCTTGTTCAATTACAAATACTTTAATATTCTTTTAGTTTTTTATCCCAAAAAAGCAATATTTATTAACGAAATTATATAATTATAATAAAGCCTTCCATCCCATTCGACCTACAGCTACCAAATTTGGTACATGTATACTTTGAAGGTCCGGAATGTGCACATCGGAGCCCCCCGCTTTTTAAATTTTTAATGAAAAACTAACTTTCCCTCAAAAAAACTTCATTTTCCGATCGCCAAATGATAATTAAAAACTTCCTTTCCCCGCCAACAACGTTAGGCTTAACATGTTTTCGGCCGCTTATTTGAAACGATTCTGTTATTTTCTTAGTGTTAGATGCATTTAAAATTAAACATCGTCAATTAATCAATCTTTCAGGCTAACAAGTATTTTCAAGTACTTTTAAAATAAAACAATAAAGGAAATTAAAAATTTGGGTAGTTTTAATTACTATGCTACTTGTTTTTATGGACGGATAAATGGTTATTCTTTTAATACTTAAAATGTAATTTAAAGAATAGTAGCATATATGGTGATATAAATTATTAATACTAACATCGTAAAAAATATTCAATATTCTAAAAAATTATTGCATATACAATTATAATCGATTATATACAAGAATCGGAATGGCAACTATAATAAAACACATCGGAAACAATATATTTCGACATCTTGCACAACTGAAAAATGATTGTCCAAAAGAGCGAGGTTTCTTTAAGAGGAAGGATTGTTTCCTAGGGAAAACAATTCTTTTACATTTAAATATCTCGCACCAGAAAGTTACAGCTTACCACGCGTACCTTATCTTATTAAAAAATTGGTGATGACAACTAATGGTGTACAATTTAATTTTTATATTATCCTTTCGAGATTGATTTTATTTGTTTTATCATGTTCGATTAATTAGAATTTTGTATACCCTTTGAACCACCTGCACACGATTCACTAAATTAACACCTGCTCTCTACTATTTCTTTTGATTACTGTAGTTGGAGACATTTGCTTACATATTTAGAAATATCAGCCCGCTTGATAATTTATTTAAAATCCAAGAATATGTGAATTGTTTGAAAATGGTGCAAGCAAATTAAATTATCTGTAGTAACAAATGTAACGTATTCAATTATTTTTAATTTGAACATTAAATTATAATTTGAATATCAAAAGAATAAGCATTTATACTTGCATAAAAATAAGTAGAATTAAAATTATTTGTAAATAGTTCATTAAATTTAAATTTTTTAAATGCATCGATTTATAATTTCTTTTAATATTTTAATTTTACTATGTATACCAATAAATATTTTGAATTAAAAAATTAAAAACGGTATTTGTAAATTTTTAATTTAATAAGTTATTAAAAAAAAGAAAATAAATTCCAAGCCGGGTTCAAACACCTTCCGAATACGAAGCAGTTACCTAGACAACCGCGCCATTGATATCCTCGGTATGGGTGTCAAGTTATCAGTATGTAAGCTTTATCAAGTATAAGGACCATTTTCTCGAAATTGACTGGTCATTGCGTTTTAAGATTTTCATGAATAAACATACTAAATGTATACTATTATACTAAATTTCATTCTGATCTCAGATTAGAAAGTCAACGGATTAAAAAACCATTTATTGAAAGCTTACAATCATTGCCAGAATTCCGTCGGTAATTAAGAGTATACATTTGAGTACATTTGAATAAGAAACTTAAATGAAATAAATTCTGGATTAAAGAGATTAAATTGAAAATTACTCAGAGAAAGCAATAACACACAAACATAAAAATATCCAACGTTCAAAGGATGGAAGATATAAAACAGCAATATCAAACAAAACCCATTATGTAAAGCGAATAATAAGTGAATGGCAAAAAGAAAGAAAATACAAACCATTAAAAAGGTAAATCAAGAATGTGAACAGAATTTTTTTTTTTTACCAGCAACACTTCCGCATAAAAAACTACACGCTGCACCAGAAAATAATTACATAAATAAAGCATCAGTTAAAACAAAATTGCAAACAACTTGAGGCACAACAAGTTAATCAAGAATTACATTAAATACTCAAGACAGTAAGGACTTTGTTTCCTTTTTACAAAGGGTACATTTTCCTGTTCGACTAACTTTTGTCACGATCCTTAACAAGACAAAGCCAAATCTTTGATAAAACTGGTCTTTATCTACTACGCCAAAATAAAACAATTTTTGAATATTGTCAATTTTATGTTTCAATTTCAAGATGCAGCTTTAAACATAGTATCAAAGTACAAATCGTTAAGGCAATATATCAGTGAAAAAAATATTGCATATGGAAAAATTTTTGTAAGTGCACAGAAAAGTTTTGCTTATCATTTTTTAAGAAAAAGATGATAGTATTTTCTTAATTTTTAAATTTAATATTTTGCACATGAATTTCTTTAATATTTAGAAAACCCAATTAATATACTTTTACAAAATCAAAATTAATCGACTGAACAGCTCTGTAATGGAGTAGTCAATTTCGTTTGTGACGCAAACAAAAAATATCATTGCGTAAGCTATTGTACGAGGTTGACAAGCGGTAGAAAAGTAGGTTTAGTTTAATAGTATTGACTTTAAAAACTAATGCATTTTATTCAAAAATAATTGAATTCGAATTTTATCCAAATTTTTGGCACGTGTTTTTAAACATTACTTTTCTATTCTGAGCTGTTATTCCTTACAAAATAAATGACACGAATATTCCCTACTAAACTAATATTTTCTACTACAAAACTTATGCCAATGCGTCATTTTTTAATATTCTGAGTTTTAATCATAATGTTATAAATGCATTAACTTGATTTTTTTTTGAAATCCTGGGTCAGATATCTAGATATATGAGCAAAAAGTTACGCAACAGAATAATTATATGTACATTATGTTTTGCTACGAAAATATTTGATGTTTTTGGAAAAGGATATTGTTATAAGATGATCAATAAAATAGTTTGAATAAAAAACCAAAAGATTGAAAAAAAGTAATCAATCGTTAAGCAACTATCAATCCCAAAACAATTATTAAATTTACCTAAACAATATTTTCCGAGACATAATAAAAAAAAGGTACCTTGTATTTAGAGCACGCTAATGCTGCTCAACCAAAACACAAACGAACTTAGCCAAATTAGCAATAAATATTAAGTTTAATACTAAATAACCTAAAAAAAAATAATGAATCCGAACTGAAGACTTTTTCAAGTCAATCTCAGACAGGGATTCAAACCAGGAATTTTTTTCTGCGAGTGGTCCGATTTTCAACCAAATTGACCCCCAAGTAATCAGAAAATTCAGGTTTTGGAGATAAAATTAGTATCACAAAATTAAACATGATTACACTATAACAAATTAAAAACCTAAATAGGCACACAGCAAATTGCTCAAAACCAAACAACAACAAAAAATAATCATAGAACATTATTAAAATATGAAAGCAAAGCACAAACCAAGGTTTTGGAGATGAAATTAGTACCAAAGTTAAAAATAAATTACATTATAAGAGGTAAAATTATTTCCATTTTTTAAAAATCTAAATAGGATCACAGCATATAACATATACCAGACAATAAAACATAAAACCAGAATCATTGAAATATGAAAGCAAAGCACATACCAATTGAAAGTACAACTCCAAAAAACCGTGAGAACCAAGTAAACATATTAATGCAATTGCACTTCGTTAAACTAAAGTTAACTTGCGCGCGTTTAAAACTATATACGCCCACCACGTTTGGTTATAATGCATCGTCATCATAAGAAATAATTGAAGCGCCATCTATTGAGTTAAAATTCAAAGTAAATAAACTGAATGGTTTATTTTTGACTTGGAAAAAATGGAAAAAGTTAGAAAATAGATAATTGTTTCTTATTAAAACTTTTATACTGCAAAAGTTTTTAGGAAATTCATTAGTAGTTAAGTTTTTAATGAGATTGTTTATTGATTCAATACAAGAAATTTTGTTATTATAAATTTTTTAAATCCTGTTAAATTGTGAGAATATCAAATTTCAGAGTTTAACAGTATAGTAATTACTAAATTTAATTATTTTAAAATTAAAGCCTTCCCTTTTATTATAAATACCTATTTAAGTTTTTTCATTAGAAATTTCTTTATTTCAATCTAAATAGTTGGCTTTATGTCTAGTTTCTAATGTTTCAATTAAAACTAAATCTTTCGGGTAACCACTGAAGATGATTTCGAGTGGCATGACTTCTCGGCGTAAGCGGCGGCCTAAGGGTGGGTTCAAATGGACTGATAAATCATCAGCTATTAAATTTTTTTCTACATCTAATGTAATATTTTCTAAGCATTCTATTATAGGTTGCTACATCAAAAAGTAGAACGAAGATAAATTGAACGATCAATTCCTAGCAACGCACATTGCATTGCTGCTTCATCGGCCAAGACCGGAATGAAAAGAGTTAAAGAAGAATTTTAATTGAAGCAATCGATAGATTTGGAAATACATGAAGTTAGTAGTAAATCTATATAAATAAAAATGAATCCCCAAATGTGTTGCTGAGTGCAAAACTCGAGAACGGCTCTACGGATTCAACTTTTTTTTTTTAATACTTTCGTTAAGACACGAGGATGGTTCTTATGGAATGAAAAAATGGAAACACTGCGAGGAAAATAGTTAAAACGACACTTTTCTTACTTTCCCACCAAAAGTCTACACTTCCCCGCCACGAAATGAAAAAGATTTCAGATTTCCCCCACGTTAATGAGGTTAGGTTTAACCTGTTTTCATTAGAATTGAGAATAAATGTTCTATTATTTTATTCAGTGTATTCTGATTTAAAACTGTTAAATGAAAACTGAAGTAATAGAATTTGGTTTGTTGAGAGAGAAATACGCGAAGTCAGTTGGTTATCATTTATGTATTCTCAGAAAACAGGAAGTTTAAAAAAAGAAAGAAAAACATAATTGCTTTTATGGAGCTTATATTGATTTGAAACTTATCCTTCCAAACGGAAGTGAATATCATTTTTATTTGACAGTGTCATTTTTTTAATGTTTCTATTGATTGTGTTCTGATATAAAGCTGTTTTTTTTTCTTCGAAACAAATGCTCTTAAAAATAAAAATAAATTTTTTTAAATATATAAATGCGGTATGATGAATTCGTACTGTGTTTATTTTATTCGTGAAAGGATTTATGTGTTAAACGATTCTTTATATTTTTTCGTATTCATTTTGAAGTACTTTTGCATCAAAATGAAACAGAATTTAGGAAATTAACGATCCAGTTTGCTTTTTTCAAACGTCAATGAGGTTAGGCTTAACATGTTTTCGACCGATCATTTTAAATGAATCTGTTTATTTTCATAAGGTTTGATACATTTAAAATTAAACAGTATTAACGAATTGATTTTTCCGATTCATTATGAAGTACTTTCGAATTAAAATAATACAGAGTAAAGAAAATTTAAAATTTCTAACCTGTATTGCGTTACCCCAACTAGCGCTGAAAATTCACGCATGAGCAGTGTGTTGTAATTGTTGACAACTGTGTTTCGTTTTAATTAAAAGTTTAAAAAAATACGTGTATAATACTGTTGTAACTATCTCAAACTCGATAGATAAATAAAATAGACTTGATTTTATTTTAAAGAAATACGGACTTTGAAATTTTGCTTTATTTCAGGTAAGCACTGTAAATAAATTGTTTTTAGGTTAGTTGTGTGCTTTTCCATACGTACGCAGTCGTGGGTAAAAGCTGGAGCTATAATATTATAGTCTTGTGCAAGTGTGCAAAATATTGTTAATATAAGGTAAGTAGATTTAAAATCACCTCACCTACTAGGTAACAGCTTATATTATAGCATATATTCGTTTGATAATTTATTCTATCAACTGTTTAACACTGTTAGATACAACAATGTTCACGCCAAGGAAATATCCCTTTGGGTTTAAAAAATCAGGAAAGAAGAAAAGCGAAACTTCAAGAAGTAACAAGTAGATCTGCTTTCGTGGCCAGGAAGTAATTCTGGCAACGAAGTTGCTTTAATTTCTGGAATAACAATTTAAGTTTCAATTGGAGAAGAAAAGCCCGCCTAATGTACAGTCGAACAATAAAAATGTCAAAGCTGTGAAATTTGTTGAAGAATCGTGCGTTTATACAAGTTTGACCGAATCAGAAAATAATGATGAAAATGGAAATAAGAAATATGACCAGGAGAGTATAAATGTTCCTGGTTTACGGTCAAGTATCTTACTTGATAAATTTAGAAAGTTTTGTGTTAAAATCGGACCTGTACAACACATAAGAGTTTTTGCTAAAAATGCTGAATTTTTGGTATATTGCAACGTTTATAATATTTATTTTATTCATCTACAGAAAGATGGGAAATTCTACAATTATTTTCCACTCCTTTCTACTTTAAAAAAAAATGCCAAATGATGAATTTCAACTTCGCTGCTGGTTAATTTATTCTAAGACGCAAAACTCCGTGTTTTGTTTTTGTTGTAAACTGTTTTTCAAAAGAAAAGGAAATGACCAAACAACACGATTTATAGGTGGCTATAATAACTGGAGAATGTCAATTGTAACCCGTGATCATGAGAGCTTAAGTTGCCATTTTAATTCTATTATTGCTTGGAAAGAATTACTAAAATGACTAAATTTATATCGACTATTGATAAGATAAATAAAAGTAAGGAAATAGCACGACTCAAAATACTATTTCAAATAATTGTAGATGAGATTCTACTTTTAGCGTGTAATAATCTTCCACTTCGAAGAACAGATGAAATAATAGGTACTGCTAATGGAAATTTTTTAAGTTTAAATCAATTATTAACCACATCGCATACAATGACGCCTCTGACACGCGCATCGAATTATCGAATTATTAATTTTGAGCCTACAATTAAGTGAAAGTATTCAGTAATTTAAAATGCCAGAATCATTTAGAAACTTTTCATTACTTTAAAACTCGTTACATTATTATAGGAATTAAAATAACAATAAAGGTTTAATATTGGATGTGCCATCTAATTAGGAAGTGAAATAAATTCGTATGTCAAGTGGTTAAGTAAATACAATTATGTGCTAATGGATCGTATAAACAAAAAATAAATTCCAGAAAAAGTAATGTGCCTCATTTAGCATGTAGACAGGTCACATGAAAAAGTTATTTCTGCTTTAGAAAATGAAGTCCTTAACAAAATTATTGGAAAGATTAAGCGTGTTTGATTAGAGGGCAAGCACACGACAATGGTATGAACATGAATGGAAATATAAAGGTGTGCAGTCTAAAACATTTCCGTGCAATTTATGTGCTTTGCCTATCACATTCCTTTAGTTTACTAATTTATGATGACGCTTCTAGCAGTGTATATCGTAAAAAAATTTGGGGATGGGATATTACAAAGCTCATAATACTTATTTTATGCTTCCCCCAAAAGACGGGAAATTCTACAAAAGCATTTCACCATTACTCTAAAACCATTATGCGTACTCGTTAGGAAGCCAAAATAAGTTTAGTTCAAGTGGTGTTTATACAGTTTGAACCAACTTGTAATGCCCTGTTGTTGTTACTAATGGCACTTGCCATGGACAAGCCCACTGATTTATCAGAGGATTTAAGCCGAAATAAGCGTCTCTTGTTTTTTTGATGTAACGCAATCGATGGCCAAGAGTACGACTTAAGCTACATACACCTTACAACCCTTTTTATGGGGCGGACTTCATTCATTGATCCACAGATCTTAATTTAGATCTGGAATAGAGAACGATCATGTTTGACCCAGTACTCCCAGAGGTTTAACTCTCGACATGGAAGACTTTGTGACTATAACAGATTTAATGAACGCCAGTCACCACAAACTCGGGGAATCTTCGGTCGCCGAGGTTCGAACTCGCAACTTAAGGAATACGAATCCAACACTCTACCAACCAGGCTATCCCGCCCTAAATGTAATACTCTAGAAGAATTTATTGATGGAAGTAACGATAAGCCGAAGCTAAAAGTTTATTAGATGCAATACAAGAAATGTCATTTTTATGTTTAATTGTATGGTTTGCAATATTATCCAAAATTAACACAATCAATAGAATATGTCAAGCAAAAACAATGGTTCTTGACTCGGCTTTCAATTTAATGACTGAGATTAAAACTGGTCTAAAATGTAAGAACAAAATACATTTTTAGAGGAAGCAAAAACTGTTTTCTAGAACATTTCAGAATTTTTTTTGTGAAACGAATTCGAAATGGAAAAGATTATATTCCGAATTAACAGAAGACGAAGTTAATAAGAAAACCGGTAGAATAATTTAGATGTTATATTTTTAACTCTGTAATTGAAACTGTTACTGTACAAATAAAAGATAGATTTAAAAGTATACCAAACATTATTTCTAATTTCAAATTAATCACTAATATGAAAACTCTAAAAAAAAACATAAATTAAAGAAATGTTCCAAAGTTTTTTAAAAATAAAAGATGTAGATGAAAACCTAATCAAGATTATTTTTTTTTTTTGCTACAGGGTTTGATTTTTAATGAAAGAGGTGTAAATAAAGCACAAGACATATCGCAATACATATTAAATAATAATTATAATGATTAATTTCTTACTGTATTAACTATGTTAAAACATTTTTAACATTCCCAGTAACTATAGCTATTGCTTAGCGCTCTTTCAACATAATAAAATGAATAAAGAATTATCTTCAATCAAGGGTGTGTCAAAACGCCTAAATGCACTTGCTATATTAAAAATCGGTTTAAAAAATGCAATTTTTCTGAAGTAATTGATGTATAAGCGGAAACGAAATTACCCATTCAATAAATATGCACTAATAATATGTGTTGGTGTTTGTATTTTTTTTACTTCATAAAAAATTAGGGCTCATATGACTTTTTGCACCCGGGTCCCTTTGTAGTGATAGTCAGCTACATATATACATTGTTTTCATTTAATTTCTGAAGCAACATCGGACATTCCATAGCTATAGGAGGATATACACTTGTCGATTATTTTACCAAATGTAGCCATTCTGCTGATTTAAATAATTAGATGAATATATCAACTTTAAGATGAGTTTTTAAAGCATCATATTCGCTAATGCCCAAACTCTACAGCTCAAATATATGATTTAATGCAGGATAGGGTCTTAGTAGGAATATTTTACTCAGCGAACTTCACAGCTTTTACTTTCCGATCAAGTTAACGTGTTGTGGAATACAATAAAACACAAAAAATGTGTTCTTCGAATGATTTCCTCCAATATTTCCTCACAAGCTTGATTCTAGAAGTGCAACCGATATATTCAGGCAGTTTAAAAAAAATGTGTGATATTTGTGTTTTTGACTTTTGTTAACCCGGCACAAGCTAAGAATTTATTCAGGAGCATAAGCCGGAAAATAAACCTTCTCCCTTCCTTGCAACCGATATGATCTGCTTTAATTTCAGTTATCGCGCACGTTATAAAGTCTTCACTTGCTTTCTAAATCGGCGCCTTTGAAATAAAAAAAAATTCTTATAAAAAATTAAAGATTTATTTATAGGTAAAAAACAGCATGTTGCCGATTAGTTATATATTTAAATCAAATCCGATTAATTAAGAAATTGACTAATTGATAAAAACCGGACAAAACTTGAAATATAATAAGCATCAGAATACGAACTTAGTTTTTTAAGTATTATATTGTTTAAGCCCAAATGAGATAGAAATATAATAAATATTGTATAAGCAGGTATACACGCAACAAAATTCTTTATCATTTATGTTCTGAGCACCCAAGCTCCCACAATTGGCAAATTGCCACTTGTTGGCTTTTTCTTCATTTCTTCTCCCCCCCCCCCATACACTAATTGACATTTGTCGAAAACAGACTAGCCTCTCGTAGTTCTTGTGCTGCAGCGAATTTCCAATTAGATAGACTAAGCAGATGCATAAGGCCGCTTGGTTGATTTTAGTTT